>OY728161.1:1722301770-1722678172 GCA_963277665.1 Viscum album
ATTGCACACTAAGTGTTTCCATTCATCTTAATTAAATTATATTTGAATGTAATTAATAGAATAAATATTTTTCTCAAGTCTGAGGAATAATTTTTTTCAATTTATATTTTTATCATAAATAAATAAATATTTATTGGTCAGCTTGTGAATAAAATATTTATTTTATTTATTGAATATTTTAATAAATATTTATTCACTAGATTGTGAATAAAATATTTATTTGTGAATAAGATATTTATTCAGTTTTTCAATAAATTCTAGTGAAGTTTGAATGTACCAAGACCGATTCTAGTGACAAATATTAATTAACAAGATCACTATATAATATTTGTTATTCCACAAGTTGTTTTCCACCTCAAAATAATAATTTTATAATTATTACTATATGGAATGGGATTTATTAAAGGTAATAAATATTATTTAATGTCTTTTATGCAATTAAATAATATTTTAACTTTAGTTTAAACTCTATAAATAGGTTGATATGTTTATTAAATAGTGCATCTAAAAATTGAAAATAAAGAATTATTGTGCACAATGAATTATCTCTCAATTCCTCCTTCTATCTCCCTCTCAAGAAGAAGAAGTGCAAGATAGATATCCTTAGGATCGAAGAACGAGTGATCAATAATGAACAATGGAAGAGATTTGATTCACCATGCTAGCACTAAGAGATAGAGTGGTTTTTCTTGAAGATCATAATATCATGTGTAGATCACCGCTAGAGGGATTCTATCCTTAGATCCTCACAATGCAATTAAGGTAATTTGAAAGGGTCTTTTTAGATGATCAACATTCACCAATGAAGAAATTTCCTAATCCCAGGTATTTATTTCTTCAAATATTAAATAAATTAATTATAAATTTTATTCTCAAGATCCTCACTCATGGTTTTGGGCAGTGATTATTAAAATAAATTTTAATATACCTCACTCCCCTATGTGATTTCACTACACTTGGAACCATCAAGTGGTATTATAGGGGTCACATTTAAATTTATTTTTATTTATTTTATTATTTATCTATGAAAAATTTTGGTTAGATTTTCATTTCACATTAATCATTCTATAATATGATTTGAATTAACATGTTATCAGCATATTGATCATGTTCATTTAGTGTTTAAATTTCTTAAAGGTTTAATAAAAAATGAAGAATGACCAGAGATGCCATCGAGAAGTGTCAATTATTTGGCCAGTAAAACTAGGTTACACAGTGTGCATCTAGAGCACATGTCATATACTCATGCGCATTGTATCTAGATTCACTAAGAAATTAATTACACATAATGCTTTTATTGCACACCACATGTTGAATGGACCAACCTGCACATGGGAAGCGGATATAGGGTGTGTATATGGCATGTACACACCATGTAGTCTGGCCGAGTTAACACACTGAAGCCTCAAGATTGTGACTTGGATATACGGAAACTGAGGTACATGGCGTGTAACTTCATGTACATTTCATGTAGTCTCCCAATAATGGAAAAAAATAAAATGACATTAAATTTGAAAATATAATCATTAAAACCTTATTTTATAGATTGGAATGTTGTTGTGTGTTTTACAATTTAAAAATGGTTTTATATAATTTTAAATACTCAATTAATTTATTACAATTAATATATCATTATTGGTTCTGTTGTTTATTTTTCATGAATTCAATAAATAATGAGTATCTCAAAATAATATTGGGTAATCATTAAAGATAAAATGGAATTAATTAATTAATTAATTAATGAAAGCATTTTTATCTTAAATAATAAAAGAACGAACAAATAAATGAATGATTCTCATTTACTTTAGTATATTTGTTGCATGTATGACTGTTCATAAGCTTGACTAAGACATGTGTATGCGTTGGATGTTTTAATTTAATTTATTTCATGAGTTTTAAATTATTTAATATTAAATTAAATGATGACCTATAAGTCATACTTCCCTACATTACTATGTAGGAAATGTGTGTCCAAGTATATTTATGTAATCTCCTTTAACCAATCCTTTGGTTCTCCTCACATGTGTGTGAGTAATAAATATTTGTAATTAATGGTACATCCCAAGGCATGTGGAGTTGGTTCAAGACAGAACCATAATGACACCAAACCAAGTGATACGTAGGTGGATAACTGAAATGTCATAACTCATGCCAAGACTGAGAATAAGAGTTATTTTCCCTAGTTAAAAGGTTGATTTAGTGTCCGCTCATTAAATCAATCATTAGATAAATCTCTTGAATGGGTCATTTAATTAATTAATTAATTAATTATGTCTATGAAATTATTTATTTTATGGATGTAAGGTCACGTTCACATAAATAAATGAATCAATGCGAAAAGATGGAAATTAAATAAATAAATTATATGTAAATGTTTTATCCAACATGATTAATTAATTGAGTGAAATACACTAAAAATTAACAAGATGTGTAAAGTATAAAATAAGATAAAATTTATGAATATTAAATTAAAATCCCTCAATTAAATATTAAGTCTGAATAAGCCTTCCATTACTTTATTGATAATTAAACCATAGAACTAAGTGTAGTATATGGACAAATTTTAGACACTTACTTTTATTGGTGAGTTCTCATGAGAGTTTTGGGTTAACTTAAATGAAATTGTATTGAGTTTAATGGCCAAAGTATGTTCAATACAAATTTAGAGTCAATTTTTGAGGAAATACAAGTCAGGATTTCATGATAGGATAATCCACTCAACATATCAAGGAGCTGCAAGTTTGTAGTTGTCAAGATCTCCTACCTAATTACTTTATTATGGTTTTATGGACAAAGTATAGATCATTAAGAAACGTAATGAGGATCTTTGCCAATAAAATTTTAAAGAAACTAGAAATTATTGGTTCAATGGTGAGGACTATTAAGAATTTATCAAATATAGAGGTATTTAATAAATAAATAAATAAAACATTTAATTTATTATACTTCACATATTTTGTAATCAGTCAAAGAAATAATAATACTCTATTTTTAATTATATAATAAAATGACAAGATCATCATTCACACTATCCTTATGATCAATATTGGAAAAAGATAACCTCCTAATGGGAAGTAACTTCTAGGAGTGGTTTAGAAGCCTTTGGGTTGTGCTACACCATGAACAGAAATCTTGTGCACTCGAATCATGAATGCCTGATCATCTTAATTAAGAGGTGAGTGATGAAGAGTTCCTTATCTATGAAAAAAATTTGATCGATGCGGTTAAAGTTCAATGTTTGATGCTTTCATAAATGTCTAGTGAACTAATGAAGCTTCATGAAAACATGGATGTGTATATAATACATGATAACCTCTGTGGTATTTACCCATAGAGATCTAGAAAGGAATGGTTTGATATTTACAAGGCTATAATTTAGTTAAATCATAGAGAGGGTGCCTCATCTAGGCCTCACATAGTCAAGATCATTGGATACATTGATCACTTAGAGGTTCTAGGTTTTAAAAAACATGAAGAACTGGGCACAAACCTCATTCTAGAATCACTCCCTCAGAGCTTCTCTAGAATTTTTGTGAATTTTAATATTAATAACATTGAGAAGTCTCTACCATATCTTTTTACTCTTATTTACCCAAAAGATAAATATACAAAGTGTAAAAACATTTTATCCTTATAGTGAACAAACAGAAAGGGAAATCAAATAGATTTAAGACCAAATATTCTTCACTCCCTTCCAAGAAAGAGAAGATCAAGGGGAAATAAAGGGAATATAATGTAGTCTATTTTGAATGTGGAAATAAGGGCCAGTGGAATAAAAATAAACCCATACAAAGAAGCAAGGGGAAGCTTCATGTGCATTTTTTATCGATTGAAATTTATTTGTTTCTAAAAATTGGGTATTAGATATAGTTTGTGGTGCTCACATATGTATTCAAATATCAGAACAAAGTATATTTAGAAAGATTGAATGAGGATAGGTAGAG
This sequence comes from Viscum album, assembly GCA_963277665.1. Lineage (NCBI taxonomy): Eukaryota > Viridiplantae > Streptophyta > Magnoliopsida > Santalales > Viscaceae > Viscum > Viscum album. The sequence continues at coordinate 1,722,305,715 of OY728161.1, forward strand.
CTTCAAGTATCCAACAAAGATAAACTTGTTTTTGTAGCTATCGGGGACTACCACCTCACGTTACCAACCAAAATGATCTTGGTTTTAAAGGGTTTTTATTATGTTTCTTTAGTTACAAAAAAAATATTTCAATATCTAGACATGATATGGATGGATTTATTTTCAAATTTGGGAATAAATGTTGCTTCTTTTATAAAGATAGAATTTTTATAGTAATTCATATTTAAATAATATACTTTATGTGTTTTATTACATGAACTAAATAATGGAAATTGATAATGACGTTACTTCACATGACACGCACCAAACCCAAATCTGGCATCACCAGCTAGGTCATGTAAATGAAAATATATTGACTAAATTAAATTAAGATGGATTTTTACATTATTTTTAACTAAAAACAATTGGTGTATCCCACACATGTTTATAAAGAAAAATAACAGAACCCCCATTTAGTGGGAAAGGTGAAAGGGCTAAAGAGATTCTTGAATTAGTTCATACTGATGTGTGTAGACCATTTATTGTTGGAGTAAGGGGTGGGTACTCATAATTCATAACTTTTACTGATGATTTTAGTATATATGGATATTTCTAATTAATGTGGTATAAGATAGAATATTTTTATAAATTAAAGGAATACAATAATGAAGTTGAGAACCATATTGGTAAGAATATTAATAAACTTCACTCAAACCATGGTGGAGAATATCTTAATCAAGAGTTCATTGATTATTTAAAGGAGTTTTGGATTTTATTTTAACTCACTCATCCTTATATGCCTTAATGGAATAGTGTAAGTGAAAAGAGGAACCTCACCTTATTGGACATAGTGAGATCAATGATGAGTTATGCAAGTCTTCGATTATCCTTTTAGGGATACACATTACAAATAGTAGTACATATACTAGACCGAGTTCCAAATAAAGAAACGGATAGTATAACATACCAATTATGGAATGGAAATAAACTTGTATTATCTTAAATACATGTTTGGGGTGGCAAATAATTTGTTAATACATATTTAGGTAACAAGATTTCACCCTAAGGCACAAAGTGTATCTTTATATGATATCCCAAAGAAACAATGGGATACTACCAATGAAATCATTTAGAAAAAAAGTTTGTGTTTTATAGACATCCCACATTTCATGAGGAGGATATTATCTCCAAAAGAGATAGTGTGAGATAGATAGACTTTGATGAATTGTAGGATCAAGATACACAAGATTTGAAACAAGAACAAATTCCACAAATCCCTATGGAAGAAGAAATTGTATCAGAGACACAATTAATATGTAGGAGTACTATAGAGGTTAGAGAACCAAAACATTATGGTTTTATAGTCACTAAGTATGGTGACTTGTTATTAGTTGATAACAATGATCCTCTAACCTATAAGGAATTAGTAAATGGAACAGACAGCGCCAAGTATCAAGAAGCCATGAATTCTGAAATAGATTCCATATACCAAAACCAAGTCTATATTTTGTTAGACCCTTAAATATGTGTAAATATATTTAGTTTCAAATGGGTATTCAAGAAGAAACTAGACATGGAAGGAAAATTTAGTTCCTATAAGGGGAGACTGGTTGCAAAAGGTTTTAAACAATGTCAATGCATTGACTATAATGAAACCTTTTCACCAATTACAATTCTGAAATACATCAGAATTCTACTTTCCATTACAACTTTCCATGATTATGGGATTTGTAAAATGGATTTCAAAACAACCTTACTTAATATAAACCTTTAGGAAGATGTCTATATGAAAAATCCCAAAGGGTTTGTGGCTCTAAAGGATGACAAAAAGGTATGAAAGTTTCAAAGATCCATTTATGGCTTAAAGAAAGAATCCAGGTCAAGGAATATTCATTTTGATGAGGTCATAATGGAATTTGGATTCATAAAGAATAAATTAAATCCATTTTTATATAAATGGTTTAGTGGGAGTGTAGTCATTTTCTTAATAGTATATATTGATGAAATATTACTCATTGGAAACAAAATACTAATCTTACAATTTTTTAAGATGTGGTTGAATAAATGATTCTATATGAAGGATTTGGGTGAGGTAGCATATACTCTTAGGATAAATATCCATTGTGATAGATCTAAGAGGTTTATTGGCCTAAGTTGAAGTAAATACATTGAAAATATACTGAATAGATTCAGTATAAAATAATTCAAGAGTAAATTTTTTCCAACATCGCATGGAATCCATCTTTCTAGGAAAATGTGTCCTTGGATTCATGAGGAAAGAAACACAATGACAAGTATTCCATACACATCAATGATCGGTTTAGTTATGTATGTTATGAAATTTATAAGGATAAATTTCACCTACGCATTAAGTGTGGTATGAAGATATCAAGCTGATACAGGTTACTACCATTGGATGGCAGTTAATACTATCCTTAGGTATTTGAGGCATACTAAGGATATGCTCTTGGTTTATGGAGTAGATAAGGAACTAGACATCAAAGGATATGCAGATTCTAGTTTCTAAACTGATCAAGATGACATGAAGTCACAAATTGGATACATATTCACTTTGAATGGAGGTGTTGTGAGATGAAAGAGCTCAAAAAAGGTTGTGGTTACAGATTCTACAATATAGTTTGAGTATATTGTGGCTTCTGAGGTAGCTATAGAAGCGTTATAGGTGTGAAACTTCATCCAAGAGCTTGATGTGGTGTCTAGTAGTAAATATCCTATCACACTCTATTTTGATAATACTACAATGGTGGATCTTGAAAAAGATCCAAGGTCGCATCAACAGATGAAGCACATACTTCAGAAGTATCATCTATTGAGGAATTTTTCACATAGAGGTGAAGTTTTAGTGAGGAGTATTTCTATGGAAGACAATGCGGAGGACCACTTGTATAAATCCTTGAATCAATAGAAACATGACTATAATTTGAGTTCTAGTTTACTGAAGGTCGTAGGCAGTTCGCTCTAGTCCAAGTGGGAGTTTATTATAGTTGGTGTCCTAGGACCATCTATTTGTTCTTTAATTACATGTATATTCGATGCATTGAATATTAATAAAACATATTATTATATATTTTTTATTATTATACATGACTCTAATTTAATAATGTTCTAGAGTATAAATCACATTTATAAGGTCATATAACTTTCCCTATATGATAAGAAACTTGATGTGATATGACGATATTCTCAAATAATGTTATGCAGTTGTATAATGTACTATAATGGGACACATAGTATATAAACTATCAGGTGTTAGTACTCGTAAGAAGATGAGGCTTCTTCTTATGAATTTTGCACTTGGTAATCTCCAAAATGAGAGATTATGAGAACATACTAGCCTGTAGTAATTTTACATGTTTTGGTGTCATAAAATATTCTTATATATGAGTGTGTGTGATATCCCTTAGACTTTAAGATTATTAATAATTCATGTTACAACTTGCGTACTTATATGTATTTCTTAAACCATAACTATAATAGTAATGGAGAAGTTGGATAAATTGGGTGCGTCGTGAGTAACATTTCATTAATGAATAATTCAAGGAACTATTTGTCCCTTTTATATTTATGGAATCTGATATCTTATGCCTTTTATTAGAATAGAACTGTCACATTAAATTCCTTGGCCATGGTGTAACGATGTGTTTATTTTAGATGGTCAAAGAAATACATATTGAGTATATAGATTGGTGACATGGATGTGCAACATTCTTGATGAGATATTGTGAAAAATTGATTATATTACACAATGAGTGTTCATATGTGGTTTTTGACGTTGAGACATTAAGTTATTTCTCTTGGGTTCCTTGACACGTTGCTAGGTAGTAATCTTGTACTTTAGGAAATTTTTCATAATGCCAACGAGAAAGAGTCCCATAGGGTCACACACTAAGTATTTCCTTTGATCTAAATTAAATTCTATTTGATTTTAATTAACGGAATAAATATTATTTTTGAGTTAGAGGAATAATTTTATTCAAATTATATTTATCGCACAAATGAAATAAATATTTATTCAATGTCTTATGAATAAAATATTTATTTTATTTATTGAATATTTTAATAAATATTTAATCATTATATTGTGAATAAAATATTTATTTATGAATAACATATTTATTCAGTTGTTCAATAAATTCTATAGTAGTTTGAATAGACCAAGACCTAGTCCAGTAATAAATATTAATTAATAAGACTGACATATAATATTTATTATTTCTCAAGTTGGAGCACACCACAAAATAATAATTATATAATAATTATTGTACAGAATGGTATTTATTAAAGTTAATAAATATAATTTAATGGCTGATATGAAATTAAATAATATTTTAACTTCTAAACTCTATAAATAGGCACATATGTTTATTTTTTAGTGCATTCAAAAATTGAGAATAGATAACTTTTTCACACAATGAATTCTCTCTCAAATCCTCCTTATTTATCCCTCTTAAGAACAAGAGGTGTAATAGATATTTCTTCAAGATAAAATAATGAGTGAACAAGAACAAACAATAAAAGACATTTGACTCATCGTGCTAGCACTTAGAGATCGAGTGGTGTTACTCAGAGATCATAGGAGAACATGTGGATCACTATTGGAGGGATTATATCCTTGGATCCTCATAATTAAATTAAGTTAATTCAAAAGGGTCTTTTCATACAATAAACATTCACTAATGAAGAAAGTTCCTAAGACTAGTTATTTATTTATTAAAATATTAAATAAATTAATTATAAATTTGACATGCAAGATCCTCTCTCTTAGTTTCAGGAAATAATTATTAAAATAAATTTTAATATATCATCCACCTCTACATGATTCTACTACACCTAGAACCATCATATAGGTCATGGTAGTTGGGACCACATGAACAGAACTACCCTACACATGACCTCAAGTTAGCTACAGTGGTTTATGACTTGAAGTTTTGGTGGAATTATCTATTGGGAAAAAATTTTATTGTGTATACTGATCACAATATCTTAAAGTATATATTTTCACAATAATATTTAAATATTTGATATTGGGGGTGGGTTTACTATATTAAATATTTTAATTTTGATCTATCATATATTCTTAGGAAGGGGAAAAGTGTTATTGATGCTTTGAGTAGGAAAATTCAGACTCGGGTAATTCAGGAGTCTAGTTCTTAGTGGTAGATAATGACCTTCTCAGCTAAGATGAATATTGTGGTTTGAGAGAGCCAATAAAAGATAACCCTCATATCAGTATCAGTTGAGTTCTCACTTCTTATCCAGATCAGGGAGTGGTACTATTAGGATCCAGAGTGTTTTCCCTTGAGGGAAAGCCTTTAAGGTGGGGAGTCACCTTCTGATTGGACTATATATGAGGATGAGAACATGTATGTCTGGAACTATGTTGTTGTGCCTACGTGTATGTGTGTAGAGCTAATGCGTGAGTTTTATTCCTCAAAATGGGTGGTTCATCCTAGTTTTACCAAAATGTATCATGAACTACATCAATAATATTGGCGGTCGGGCATGAAAAAGGATATTGAAGGTTTCATGGCACAATGCTACACCTATCAATAGGTTAAGGTCAAGAATCAATGACCTTGTGGTTTACTAAAGTCGTTGCCCATTATGGAATAGAAGTGGGGGACATTTCTATGGATTTCATGGTGATTCTTCTGAGGAAAAATTGAAATAATGATGATATATGGGTAATTATAGACTGATTGATGAAATTATCTCATTTGTTACCTATTCAAGAGACTTTTATAGTATATCAATTGGGATACTTGTATGTTCAAGAGATAGTCCATATGTATGGGTTTCCGTGGATTATAATTTCAAATCGTGACTCTTTTTTCACCACATGTTTCTAAAAGGGGTTACATAAAGTGTTGGGACCCATAAATTGATAATTATAGCTTTCCACCTATATATAGATGGACATTTGGAATGTACTATAATGGTATTGGTCCATATACTATGGGTGTGTGTTTTAGACTTTGGTGGGTCTTGGGAGAAACACCTATCACTCAATGAGTTCTCCTATAACAACATTTATCAGGTGACTATTCAGATGGAACCATATGAGGATCTTTATGGTAGACAATGTATATCACCTCTATGCTAGATAGAGGTTGGTGAATCATATTTTTTGGGGCTGAGTCTCATGTATGAGATATTGGGGAATTATAGTTAATTCAGAAACATATGGTTATGGATCCAAGTATAAAGAAGTTTTATGTTGATAGATGTTCACGACCGCTTGAGTTTACTTTGGGTGATCGTGTGTTCCTTCAGGTGTCACCTAGATTGGGTCACCGTAGGATTTTAAGGTAGGGAAATTTGGAACCTAGGTTTGTTGGACCTTTTTAGATTGTGGAGATGATTAAACTGGTGGCGTACTGATTGGCTCTTCCATATAGGTATAGTTTATGCATGACATTTTTCATGTGTTGTAGCTTCGGCAGTATCACCATGACCCTTATCATGTGATCAATGTCGATGATGTTGATCTTGAGTTAGATGCATCCTTTGAGGAGCATCTGATTCATGTTATGGATTATAGTGAGAAAGTGTTATAGGGAAATACCTTCTTGGTAGTTCAAATATTGTAGCAACATGATCATGTTCATTAGGAAACATGGGAGAGGGAAGTAGATATGTGATCTCAGTGGCCTAACCTTTTTACCTCGGAATCTTAGAGAATCTTTGGAGTACAGGTCAAGGATGAGTTATTATAAAGTGAAGATATTTTAAGATCTCTACCTTTCTGAAGATGCCTCATTCTCATTTTTAGGTACTCTTTTACCCTTGTTTTGGTTATACCTTAGTTGGGTTTTTGACTTTGGTATCTTTTGGGTGAAATTGAAGAATTTTGGAATCCCAAGGGGATGAGAATGGTTGGAACATGGCTAGGTAAATCCATGTGGCTTTCCCTAGGAAACTGTGTGCCCTATTTTAGAGATATGGGAGGTGGTACATGGTTGGCGCATGGTTTTTCAAAATCATATAGCCTCCCTACCAAACCATGCACCCACAAATAGAGGGTATATGTATGTTTGGTGCATGGTTTTCAAACTATGTTCCACTTATTAGAAACCATGAACCCCCTAAGAAGAGGCACATGGTTAAGGTACACAGTTTGATAAACTGTGTTCCCCTTCCCAAGAAACCATGTACACAGGTTTTTAATCCCTCAAAAAATTATTTAAAATTCCTTAACCTCTTGTTTTTAATCCCTAATATACCCAACTCATCCCTAAACACTTTTCTTTATTTTTTGGAAGCCCCTAGAAGGATTCCAAGGCTCCTTGAATCTCTTTCTTGATGAATCGAAGATCTTATTGATGGATTGTCGCCTCTACGGTATATGATTTCTTCCCTAGTTAGTTTCCTCTCTCTCCCATCTCTCTTTCCTGGTGAAGGGGAATTATTTTTTCTCTATTAGTGATTCTTTAGATCTAGGTTTTAATGGATCTTAATCCTTTGGATCTTAATCGTAGGTATTGGTCCTATATATTCTGTGTCATTGTAATTTTGATCATTATGCATCAATTTAGGGATTTTGGTTTGCCTAACATCCATTAAAAACCATGAGGTTGGTGGTATAATTATCAATTCACATAGTCTTGATTATAATTTCATGTATACAATTATAAAATTTCAATTTACATGTTGGGAAATTGCATCCAAATTAGAATTAATCAATTGGTTAATATTGTGATTATAAAATTGGTGAATAATGTGATTATAAAATTGATGAAATATGGATTAATGAAATTGATTGATTAATGGGATAATGAAATTAATAGTGACCCTTGGGGTGTGATGATATGATTGAAATAATGTTTTATGGTAATGGTAGATAAATGGTTGGAAATATGGAACCATCTGATGTGATATTTGTGACTAAGTTGTGGGACAGGGACTACTACTCCAAATACCCATGAGGTTTTAGACTACTACTCTAGGAACCCACAATATATATATATTTCATGTGATCGTTGAGTTGTGGTCCAAGGACTACTACTCCAAATACCCATGGGGTGCCAGACTGCTGATCTAGGCCCCCATTGTATAAATGTGAAATTGAGATTAACTGAATAATGAAAAACTATAATGGTATGAAAATTTGTATCCCTTTGTGGATGGTTCATACTTTGGCATAGGATGAAGTAGGTATTAATTTTTCAAGTTTCATTATGAACCTGGGAAATTATGTGGTAATTTTAAGAATAATTTAATGTTAAAACTATTTACTTTATCCTCTAACCTCTATTATTTATAAAACTGCATACAGTGTTATAGACTATACATTGTTTTAGATTTCATTGGTGGTTTCTTACTGAGTTTTTCTCACACCCTACCGAGGTTTCCTAGTCATTACCCGAATACAATTTATGTTTTCCAGATATGATAAGGGCAAGAGACCTATATTAGATGGTTGAGTTTGGATGGAGCATGGATGAGGGAACTATACATAATTTCAGGACCTGCGTTGGAGTTTTTGGTGTATTTATTTTGGTTTTTCATTTGACACCTGACACATATATAGCATGAAATATCTACAACTTTGGTTTTGGTTATTGTTTTCCTATTTTGGAATCATCATGTGATGTTGGTGCTTATTGTTATGGAATTATTCTGATTATTTGTCATTATCATTTGGAGATTGGTTATTTATTTACCTGTTGTGTTTCCTTGATAAAGAGGGTATAATATCCCCATGATATATATATTAGACCTTCGATGCTAGTCAAAATCCTTTGTTTTATATGGTTTCAATCCTAACATCACATAATAAATTGGATCAGGGCACCGACATGTGGAAACCAAATCGGGATAGTACAATTTCATTGTAGAATTTTTCTTATACCACATCTCATAGGGAGTCGATTTTTATTTTTGATAGTGAAAACGTCTATTTTGAACATGCACAGATATACTTACAAATTCTCTCTAGAAACATTTATACATTTTATATTCATCGAGCATGATTCTTACCATTTTAACTAAACTTATATTTTATACTTTCCATTACTTCATTTTGGTAAGAAGTGTATGGAGTTATGTATTGATGTTTAATTCCATTTATCTTCATATAGGACTTGAAATAGTTACATGTGTACACTTTTCCATTATTTTTCATCGTCTTCAATATATATTTACCTGTCTCTATCGACATCCCTTTTGAAACTTCTGAACAACTCTACAGCCTCTGATTTATGTTTTATGAATATTATATCAGTCATATAAGTGAAATAATCAATAAAAGTGATAATGTAAAAAATCACCCTTTTTTGATTGATTTTTCATAGGCCTGCATAGATCATAGTGTATAATCCTAAGAGGTCTGGTGGATTGAATTTAAACTTTCTTATGTATTCCACTAACCATATTTCCTTTTAGAAAATTTGTAAAAATATAATCATCTTTCCTTTTCATTTTTTGTAATTCACTTATAATATTTTATTTAGAGATTATTCTCATACTTTTCTATACAAGATGAAATATTCTTTGATGCCATAGCTTGTTTTCATCCTCAGTTCTTAAGTAACAATAATTACTAGGATCTCTAATCTGGAATAGATTGTCCCTGGTTCTTTCACCCTTGGTAATAACTTTCCCATATTTAAAACATTATATGATACATGAATATTTTTTTAAGATAACTTCCCTACCATCATCATAGAGTTATATAACACTCAATAAATTGTTCTTAAGCCCATCAACAAAAATAACTTCCTTTGACTTCAGCTTATTAACATCAATGTAAACTGCACCAATTTCTCTTATTTCTAAGGAATTATCATTACCAAAAGTGACTAATCTTACCAAATGTTATTAAATATTTTTCAAGTTGATTATATCACATATTATATGTGATTAACAATCAATATCAATTATCCATGGATTATTACTTTTTCTAGCATTCATAGTAGTTTCAACAACAAAATCGTTTTCTTAAACTTTCTTTATCTCAACTTCCTTGATTTTCACCCTCAAATAGAGAGGATATGCATGGTTTCCAAACATTTTTTCAAACCATTAACTACTTAAGAGAACTTTCCATCCCCTAAGAAAAGGTGCATGGTTAAGGTGCACAGTTTGGAAAACTATGTACCCCTACCTAGGAAACTATGTGTGTGGTTTTTTCATCCCCAAAAAAATTATTTAAAATACTCAAACCCTATGGGTTTAACCCCTAATCATACTAAATCATACCTAAACACTTTATTTCATTTTTTAATCCCATGGGAGGATTCCAAGGCTCCTCGAACCTATTTATTTATGAATCAAATATATTATTGATGGATTGTCTCCTCTATGATATGTGATTTATTCACCGATTGGTTTCCTCTCTCTAACTTCTCTCTTTCACAATGAAGAGGAATAGTTTTTCATCCATTTAAGATGGTTTAGATCTAGGATTTAATGGATCTAAATCCTTTGTATCTTGATCTTAGGTATTGGTCCTAGATCTTCTATTCCATTGTGTTTTTTATTGTTCCACACCAATTTTGGGATTTTGGTTTAGTGAACATCTGTAAATTACCTTGAGGTAGGTGGTATAATTGTCAATTATCATAGTCTTGATTATAATTTTGTTTATGTAATTGTGAAATTTCAATTTCCATGTTGTGAAATTTCATTCAAATTAGAATTCATTAATTGGTGAATATTTTTTATTATGAAATTTGAGAAAAATGTGATTATGAAATTGATGAAAGATGGGTTAATGAAATTTATTTATTAATGGTATTATAAAATGGATATCAACCCTTGGGGTGTGACAATATGATTGAAATAATTTTTTATGGTAATGGTTTATAAATGGTTGGAAATAGGAACCATGTGATGTGGTATGTGTGACTGAGTTTTGGGATAGAGACTACTACAACAAATACACATGGGGTTTCAGAATACTACTCTAGGTCCCAACTATATATATATTAAATGTGATCACTGAGTTGTGGGTTATGGATTTATACTCGAAATACCCTTGGGTGACATACTACTACTCTAGACCCCCATTGTTTGAATGAGAAATTGAGATTAACTGAATAATGAAAACCCATAATGGTATGAAAAGTGTTTTCCCTTTGTAGATGGTTCAGACTCTAGCACAGGATGAAGAAGGTATTGATGGTTTGGGTGTCATCCTGAATCTGAGAAATTATGTGGTTAATTTAAGAATAATTTAATATGAAAATTTTTTACTTTATCTTTTGTAATATATTCCTTATAAAACTGCATACACTGTTATAGACTGTATATTGTTTTTGATGTCATTGGTGGTGGCCTACTGAGTTGTAATTAAACCATACTCGGGATACCTGATGAGTACCTGAATAGACTTCATGTTTTTAGGAAAAGATAAGGACAAGATACCTATGTTAGATGGATGAGTTGGGATAGAGCATGGATGAGGGAACTATACATGATATGGGGACCCTCTATAGAGTTTGCAGTGTATTTATTTTGGGTTTACATTTTACACTTGACACATATATGTCATGACATATCTATAGCTTTGGTTTTGGATATTGTTTTCATGTTTTTGGATCATCGTGTGATGTTGGTATTTATTATTATGGAATTATTATGGATATTATTTATTATAATTTTTAGATTGTTTATTTATTTATTATATTGTGATGCTTTGATAAAGAGGTTATAGTCTCCCTATGATATATATATTAGACCCTTACTTTAGTCAGCAGCCTCTAGAATATGTAAAGGTATTCTGGAGTTTTCATAACTAACCGACTCAGGGAACCAACATGTGGCACCCAGATCGGGATGTTATAAATTAGTATCAAAGGAGTGTTGTCTTTTATTTTATTTTTTCTTACTATTTTAGAAAGGTAGATAGGAGACTAGTATTAGGTAGGCCTTGATCGAGAGCTTTTTTATGGGAGTATTTAACCCATGTACGGGGGTAAAACCCAAGTACCCAGCGTGGGATTTCTATTATTAAAGTTTGTTGTTACAGATGGGTGTTATTTCATCGTGGGTGATGTACTTGTTGTGTGATGTTATTGTTCAGATTTTACTCATGGCCTGGTATGGCATGAAGTTTGAGTATACATGAATCATTATAGGCACTTATTAGTATTATGTGACATGCCTAATTTTAGGTACACATACAAAAAAAGTTTTTGTTGAGTTGTTTAAATGAAAATAATTTTCTTTTCTTGTGTAATTTAAATGAAAAAGGTGACTAATGTAAAATTTAAAATTATGAATGATTCTAAATTTGGTGACTTGAAATTGATAAATTGGTGTCTAATTAGAAACTTAAATAATGAAAATGTTTTACCCTAAGTTATCCATGACCTTGATGAGGAATGGTTGAGGGTAGTGTTAGTGTCTTAGTTTTCACAGTGTTGTGGATTTTGGGGGATGACTTGTTATGACTTTATGTAAATACCTATTATGTAAATGTGTTAATAATGTGTTATGGGACCAAATATGTGTGTCTAAAATTGTAGAAATATGCATCCATGATGATTCTTGTTGATAAGATGAGATGAGGACATGGATGGAAATATACCACCAATAGTAGAACCATAGGCTCTGATAGTTCCGGGGGAGGGAGCCAAAGAGGAGTTTCGTGAGAACTTTGGATGATTTATACAGTTTACTAGAAATAAACCTAGGGTGATTTGTGTGAAATATGTCCTACTTGACATGGGAGTTCCATTTGGATCACCCTCTGAAATTCACCTAAGAGGGTGGGCCTAAGGTAGCTAAGTTCTAGATTGATTCTATCAAAATGATCATTGACCATTTAGAGACTCCTACTTAGAAGATAGTTAATTTGGAAGCTTATGTGTTATGTGGTCAAGAAAAGTTTTGGTGGGACATTCAAACTCAGGATGGGAATCTAGAGAATATGGAGTGGAAATACTTTCAGAATAAGTCCTTGGAGAACTTTTACCTTGAGATGGTCACACAGGAGAGGGAATCCAAGTTTATACGGTTGACCTAGGGGAGTATGCTCGTGATCGACTATGTAGGTCACTTCACTGGTTTGTAGTTATTTTTTCCAGCGTTGGAAAGATATGAGGATACTATGTAAAAACATCTCCAAGACGGTATTAAATGTAATATCAAGTACCAGGTTAACATCTTTCAACTAAATAAGTTTTCTAAAGTGTTGAATCAGGCTCTCATTTCTAAGGGGAGCCTAATGTTGGCATCCAGTGAGATAAAGGTGGTTTCTATTGGATGACCAGGATTTTTGACTTCTGAAAGTAGGAAATGTCTCTATGATAATTTCAACTAGTTAAATAACAACTAGAGTGCCTAGGGAAAATGAATAGTTATTAAGATTTGTAACTGAATATATTTCCACCATTGTGGTAGGTTGGGACACATTCATAGCTAGTTTCCCCAACCACCAGTGGAGTGTCACGTATGTGGTAATATGGGTCACTTATAAAGGTATTTTAGAAACCCTCGACCCATTTTTAGTGATGATGGAATCAGGATAAATCATATTATTAGAATGGGGTCTTCTAACCCCACATCATTCATCCATTTAGAGTTCTGTTGGTTTTGGTGGTCGAGGTAGTATATGTGGTGTGTCAAGGAAAGAGTTCACATATCAACAGAGTGGTGCAACTCAGGGGACTCAGACTGTGAAATAGGAAATAGGAGCATGAAAATTTCATGAATTCTATCCCACACTTGTGGATAGAAATGTTGGACCATCGGTATTCAAATTTACTATTCTTGTAGATTATATACTTTCTAGTGCCTTATTTGATACTGGTGCCTCTCCTTATTTTATATCTACACAACTTGTGAATAGTTTGAGTCTGATGGTGGAGTTCATGAGTGGGTTTATTATGATAGAAACACTATTGCAAGTGTGATCTAGTGAGATCTATTTATATAAATATTTTTTTCTCAAGGTTGGGGAGTATTATTTCTATTGGGGTCTTTACATACTTGACATGTTAGGTTTTGACTTGATTTTGGGTACGGATTGGATGGTAGTGTACTGATCCCACATTAATTTTTATTAAAGAGAGTGACCTTTACATATCCTAAGGGTATCATTTATATTTATCATGGAGAGTGGTATATCCAGAAAGGCCATGTAGGTTAAGTTTATTAGCAACAGGGGGAGATCACCATACAGGTTGTAAGTCTTTTGCTGGATGATGGGTGTATAAATCATGATACTTTTCCACTCTTGGTGGAATAGTTTTAGGACATGTTTAATAAGTAATTCTCAATAATTATACCTAATAGTGATGTTGAGTTTACAATTGAACTCATTCCTACAGATGAACCAGTTTCTATTCCAGCTTTTAAAAGAGAACCAGTAGAGCTTTGTGAGATTAAGACTCAGCTAGAAGATTTTGTGGTTAAGGGGTTTATCCATACTAGTAAATTTCATTGGGGTTTCCATTATTTTTTTCTAATAAGGCTAATGGTACCTTACGTCTATGTTTTTATTGCCATAAGTTGAACCAGATGACAGTAAATAATTGGTATCCTCTTTCATGTATTGATGATCTCTTTGACCAATTGATAGGAGATTGTATTTTCTACAAGATTGAACTTATATCAGGTTATCATCCAATGATATTTATACCTTTTGATATACCATGGATAGATCTCATAAGTATTTATCTCCTTTATGAGTTCTTTTTGATGTCGTTAAGGCTTATGAGTGCCCTGGCTGTGTTTTTGGCCTTGATGAACTGAATCTTCCACCCATGCCTGGATCAGTGTGTGGTTGTTTTCTGGATGAAATATTTTTGTTATCCAAGACTCATGATGATCATTCCCAAAATCTTGAAATCATATTGAGTACATTGGTAGATCATCAACTATATGATAAGTTATCTAAGTGTCAATTCTGGATCGATCGGGTACATTTCTTAGGTCACGTCATTTTAGAGGAAGGTGTTTCAGTGGACCCAGAGAAGGTACAGGAAGTGGTTTCTTGGGACCATACCAAGAATTTTTTTGACATTTTTATCTTTATAGGGTTGGTGGGTAATTATTATAGGTTTATTGAGGACTTTTCCCCCATTTTATCACCACTTTCAATATTGAACAAGAAAGGAATCAAGTTTTAATGGTCTACAGCATTTGAGAATGCCTTCAAAAAGTGGAAAATCATTTGACTACTACTAAAATTTATCCTACCTAAGCTAGGTGAGGAGTATATGGTGTTTTTTTATGCATCTGGGATAAGACTTGTAGTAGTTTTAATGCAGGGGGATCGAGTTGTGGCATTTGGTGTTAGAGTTAGTATCCTAGGACCAACTTTTTTTACTTTGATTAGAAGTATTTTTGATGTATTTAATATTAATAAAAATTCTTATTACAGATTGTTTTGTTCTTTATGACTGTAATGAAATAATTTCCTATAGTATACATCGCATTGATATGGTCATAGAAGTTCCCCCTATGATGAGAACCTTGATGTGCTATGATGATATTCTCAAATAATTTTCTATGGTTGGATAACATGTTATGATGGGACACTTGGTACATAAACTATAAGGTTCAAGTACTCATAAGAAGATGAGGCTTATTCTCATGAATTTCACACTTAGTAATCTCAAATATGGGAGATTATGAGAATAGACTGGCCAATAGTAATTCTGTACATTTTTGTGTCATCGGATATTCCTATCTACAAGCATATTTCATGGACCATAAACTTTAAGATTATTATTAATTCATGTTACAACTTTCATACTTAGATGTATTGCATAAACCATAATCATAACAGTTCATGGTGAATTAGGATACATTGGGTGAGTCGTAAGTGACATGTAATTAATGAATAAGTTGAGGAAATATTTTCCCCTTCCATCTTAATGGAAGGTGATATCTCATCCCTTTTATTGGAATAGAATTGTTGCATTAAATTTCATGGTCATGTCGTAACGATGTGTTTACTTCATATTGTCCAAGAAAGACATATCAAGCATATAGGTTGGTGATATAGATGTGCAACTAGCTTGATGAGATATTTTGATTAAAAGATTATATTACACAGTGAGAGTTCATATGTGGTTTTCAACATTGAGATATTAATTTATTTCTCTTGGGTTCCTTGACTCACTTCTAGATAATAATCGTGGACTTTAGGAAAGTTTTCCTAATGTCAACAAGATATAATCCTAGAGGTTTGCACACTGAGTGTTTCCATTGATCTTAATTAAATTATATTTTAATTTAATTAATAGAATAAATATTTTTCTCAAGTCTGAGGAATAATTTTATTCAAGTTATATTGATCGCATAAATAAATAAATATTTATTGGTAGTCTTGTGAATAAAATATTTACTTTATTTATTGAATATTTTAATAAATATTTATTCACTATATTGTGAATAAAATATTTATTTATGAATAAAATATTTATTCAGTTTTTAAATAGATGCTAGAGGAGTTTGAATTGAACAAGACCGAGTCTAGTGACAAATATTAATTAACAAGATCATTATATAATATTTTTTATTGCACAAGTTGTTGTGCACCACAAAATAATAATTTTATAATTATTACTATGTGGCATGGGATTTATTAAAGGTAATAAATATTATTTAATTTCTATTATGAAATTAAATAATATTTTAACTTTAATCCAAACTCTATAAATATGTTGATATGTTTATTATATAGTGCATCTAAAAATTGAGAATAGAGAATTAATGTGCACAATGAATTCTCTCTCAAGTCCTCCTTCTCTCTCCCTCTCAAGAATAAGAAGTGCAAGAGAGATATCCTTAGGATTGAAGAACGAGTGATCAATAATGAACAATGAAAGAGATTTGATTCATCATGCTAGCACTAGGAGATAGAGTGGTGTTTCTCGAAGATCATAGGATCATGTGTGGATCACCGCTAGAGGGATTCTATCCTTGGATCCTCACAATGAAATTAAGGTAATTTTAAAAGGTATTTTCAGATGATCTACATTCAACAATGAAGAAATAACCTAATCCCAAGTATTTATTTCTTCAAATATTAAATAAATTAATTATAAATTTTATGCTCGAGATCCTCACACATGGTTTCGGGCAACGATTATTAAAATAAATTTTAATATATCTCACAACTCTGTGTGATTTCACTGCACTCGGAACCATCAAGTGGTATTAGAGGGGTCACGTTTAAATTTATATTTATTTATTTTATTGTTGATCTATGCACAATTTTGGTTATATTTTCATTTCAAGTTAATCATTCTTTAATATGATTTGAATTAACATGTTATCGGCATATTGATCATGTTTGTTCAGTGTTTAATTTTCTTAAAGGTTTAAGAAAAAATGAAGAATGAACAGAGATTCCATCGAGAAGTGTCAAATATTTGGCCAGAAAAACTTGGTTACACAGTGTGCATATAGAGAACATGTCATATACCCATGAGCATTGTATCTAAATGCGCTAAGAAATTAATTACACATAGTGATTTTATTTCACACCATGTGTTGAACGGACCAACCTGCACATGGAAAGTGGATATAGGGTGTGTAGATGGCATGTACACACCATGTAGTCTAGCCGAGTTAACACACAAAGCCTCAAGCTTGTGACTTAGATATACGGAAACTGAGGTACATGGCATGTAACTTCATGTACATGTCATGTAGTATCCAATTAATGGAAAAAATTAAAATGACATTAAATTTGAAAATATCATAATTTAAACCTTATTTTATTGATTGGAATGTTGTTGTGTGTTTTACAATTTAATAATGTTTTTATAGAATTTTAAATACTCTATTAATTTATTGGAATTAATGTGTCATTATTGGTTCTACTCTTTATTTTCCATGAATGTAATCAATAATGAGTATCTCAAAATAATATTGGATAATCATTAAAGATGAAATGGAATTAATTAATTAATGCAAGAACTTTTATCTTAAATAATAAAATAACGAACAAATAAATGAATTCTACCCATTTACTTTAGTGTATTCGTTGCATGTATGATCATTCATAAGCTTGACCAAGACATGTGTATGTATTGTATGTTTTAATTTAATTTATTTCATGAGTTTGAAATTATTTAATATTAAATTAAATGATGACCTATAAGTCATACTTCCATACATTATTATGTAGGACTTGTGTTTCCAAGTATATTTATGTAATCCCCTTCAACCAATCCTTTGGTTCCCCTCACTTGTGTGTGAGTAATAAATATTTGTAATTAATGGTGCATCCCAAGGCGTGTGGAGTTGGTTCAAGACAGAACCATAATGACAACAAACCAGGTGATACACAGGTGGATAATTGAAATGTCGAAACTCTTTCCAAGACTGAGAATAAGAGTTATTTTCCTAAGTTCAAAGGTTGATTTAGTGTCTGATCATTAAATCAATCATTAGATAAATCTCGTGAATGGGTCATTTAATTAATTGATTAATTATGTCTATGCAACTATTTATTTTATGGATGTAAGGTCACGTTCACATAAATAAATGAATTAATGTGAAAAGATAGAAATTAAATAAATAAATTATATGTAAATGTTTTTTCCTACATGATTAATTAATTAAGTGACAAACACTAAAAATTAACAAGATGTGTAAAGGATAAAACAAGATAAAATTTATGAATACTAAATTAAAATCCCTCAATTAAATATTAAGTCAGACTAAGCCTTCCATTATTTGATTCATAATTAAACCATAAAACTAAGTGTAGTATATGGACAAATTTTAGACACTTACTTTTACTAGTGAGTTATCATGAGAGTTTTGGGTTGACTTAACTGAAATTGTATTGAGTTTAATGGCCAAATTATGTTCAATACAAATTTAGAGTCAAGTGTTGAGGAAATCCAAGTTAGGATTTCATGATAGGATAATCCACTCAACATATCACGGAGCTACAAGTTTGTAGTTGGAAAGACTGCCTACCTAATTTCTTTATTATGGTTTTCATGGACAAAGTCTAGATCATTAAGAAAATTAATAAGGATATTTTCCACTATAATGTTAAAGAAACTAGAAATTATGAGTTCAATGTTTAGGACTATTGAGACATTATCAAATATAGAGGTATTTAATAAATAAATAAATAAATAATTTAATTTATTATATCTCACATATTTTGTAATCAGTCAAAGAAATAATAATCCTATCTTTTTAATTATATAATAAAATTATAATATCATCATTAACACTATCCCTATGATCAATATTGGAGAAAGATAACCTCCTAACTGGAATTAACTTCTAGGAGTAGTTTAGAAGCCTTTGGGTTGTGCTACACCATGAAAAGAAATCTTTTTCACTGGAATCCTCAATGCATGATCATCCCGCTTAAGAGGTGAGTGATGAAGAGTTTCTTATCTATGAAAAAAATTTCATCGATACGGTTGAAGTTCAATGTTTGATGCTTTCATAAATGTCTAGTGAACTAATGAAGCTTCATAAAAACATGGATGTGTATAGAATACTTGATAACCTCTGTGGTATTTACCCAGAGAGATATAGAATGGAATGGTTTGAGATTTCCAAGCCTATCTTTTAGTTAAATCCTATAGAGGGTTCCTCATCTAGGCCTCACATATTCAATATCATTGGATACATTGATCACTTAGAGGTTCTTGGTTTTAAACAGCTTGAAGAACTGGGAACCAACCTCATTCTAGAATCACTCCCTTAGAGATTCTCTAACTTTTCTGTGAATTTTAATATGAATAACATTGATAAGTATCTACCAGATCTTGTTACTCTTATTTAACAATAAGATAAGGATACAAAGTGTAAAAACCTTCTATCCTTATAGTGAAGAAACAGAAAGGGAAACCAAATAGATTTAAGAACAAATATTCTTCACTCCCTTCAAACAAAAGGAAGATCAAGAGGAAAGAAAGGGAATATAATGTAGTCTATTTTGAATGTGGAAATAAGGTATATTGGAATAAAAATGAACCCATACAAAGAAGCAAGGGGAAGCTTCAGGTGCATTTTTTATCGAGTGAATTTTATTTGTTTCTAAAAATTGGGTATTAAATACATTTTTTGGTGCTCACATATGTATTCAAATATCAGAACCAAGTATATTTAGAAAGATTGAATGAGGATAGGTAGAGCTTCAAGTATCCAACGAAGATAAACTTGTTTTTGTAGCTATCGGGGACTACCACCTCACATTACCAACCAAAATGATCTTGGTTTTAAAAAGTTTTTATTATGTTTCTTTAGTTACAAAAAAAAGATTTCAATATCTAGACATGATATGGATGGATTTATTTTCAAATTTGGGAATAAATGTTGCTTATTTTATAAAGATAGAATTTTTATAGTAAGGCATATTTAAAAAATATACTTTATGTGTTTTATTACATGAACCAAATAATGTAAATTGATAATGAAGTTACTTCACATGACTCGCACCAAACCCAACTTTGGCATCACCAGCTAGGTCATGTAAATGAAAATATATTGACTAAATTAAATTAAGATGGATTTTTACATTATTTTTAACTAAAAATAATTGGTGTATCCCACATGTGTTTATAAATAAAAATTACAGAACCACCATTTAGTGGGAAAGGTGAAAGTGCTAAATTGCTTCTTGAATTAGTTCATACTGATGTGTGTAGACCATTTATTGTTGGAGTAAGGTGTGGGTACTCACAATTCATAACTTTTACTAATGATTTTAGTAGATATTGATATCTCTACTTAATGTGATATAAGTTAGAATATTTTTATAAATCACAGGAATACAATAATGAAGTTGAGAACCATATTGGTAAGAAGATTAATAAACTTCACTCAGACTGTGGTGGAGAATATCTTAATCAAGAGTTCATTGATTATTTATAGGAGTTTTGGATTTTATCTTAACTCACTCCTCCTTATACGCCTTAATGGAATAGTTTAAGCGAAAGGAGGAACCGCACCTTGTTGGACATAGTGAGATCAATGATGAGTTATGTGAGTCTTCGATTATCCTCTTAGGGATACACATTACAAATAGTAGTATATATACTAGACTGAGTTCCAACTAAAGGAATGGATAGTATAACATACCAATTATGGAATGGAAAGAAACTTGTATTATCTTAATTACATGTTTGGGGTTGCAAATAATTTGTTAATGCATATTTAGGTAACAAGATTTCACCCTAAGGTACAAAGTTTATCTTTATATGATATCCCAAAGAAGCAATGGGATACTACCTATGAAATCATTTAGAAAAAAAGTTTGTGCTTGATAGACATCCCACATTTCATGAGGAGGATATTATCTCCAAAATAGATAGTGTGAGAGAGATAGAATTTGATGAATTCTAGGCTCAAGAAATACAAGAGTTGAAACAAGAACAAATTCCACAAATCCCTATGGAAGAAGAAATTGTATCAGAGACACAATTACTATGTAGGACTAATATTGAGGTTAGAAAACCAAAACGTTATGGTTTTATAGTCACTGAGGATGGTGACTTGTTATTAGTTGATAATAATGATCCTATAAACTATAAGTAAGTAGTAAATGGAACAGACGCTACCAAGTATTAAGAAGCCATGAATTATGAAATAGATTCCATATACCAAAACAAAGTCTATATTTTGGTAGGCCCTTTAGTATATGTGAATATAGTTAGTTTTAAATGGTTATTCAATAAGAAACTATACATGGAAGGAAAATTTAGTTTCTATAAGGGGTGACTAGTTACAAAGGGTTTAAATAGTGTCAAGGCATTGACTATAATGAAATCCTTTCACCAATTACAACTCTGAAATACATTAGAATTCCACTTTCCATTACAACTTTCCATGATTATGGGATTTCTAAAATGGATGTCAAAACAACCTTCCTTAATATGATCCTTTAGGAAGATTTCTATATGGAAATTCCCAAAGGTTTTGTGACTCTAAAGGATGTCAAAAAGGTATGAAAGTTGCAAAGATCCATTTATGGCTTAAAGAAAGAATCCAGGTCAAGGAATATTCAATTTGATGAGGTCATAATGGAATTTTATTTCATAAATAATGAATGAAATCCATTTTTTTATAAATGGTTTAGTGGGAGTGTAGTCATTTTCTTAATAGTATATGTTGATGAAATATTACTCATTGGAAACAAAATACCAGTCTTACAATTTGTTAAGACATGGTTGAATAAATGATTCTATATAAAGAATTTGGGTGAGGTAGCATATATTCTTAGGATCAATATCCATTGTGATAGATCTAAGAGGTTTATTGGCCTAAGTTGAAGTACATACATCGAAAAGATACATAAGAGATTCAGTATAAAACAATAAAAGAGGAAATTTTTCCAACATCGCATGGAATTCATCTTTCTAGGAAAATGTGTCCTTGGATTCATGAGGAAAGAAACATGATGACAAGGATTCCATACACATAAATGATTGGCTTAGTTATGTATGTTATGCAGTGTACAAGGATAGATGTCACCTACGCATTAAGTGTGGTATGAAAATATCAAGTTGATCCAGGTTACTACCATTAGATGGCAGTTAATACTATCCTTAGGTATTTGAGGCATACTAAGGATATGCTCTTGGTTTATGGAGTAGATAAGGAACTAGACATCAAAGGATATGCAGATGATAGTTTCCAAATTAGTCAAGATGACATTAAGTCACAAATGGGATACATATTCACTTTGAATGGAGGTGTTGTGAGATGGAAGAGCTCAAAAAATCTTGTGGTTATAGATTCTACAGTAGAGTTTGAGTATATTTTAGCTTCTGAGGTAGCTAAAGAAGCGGTATGGGTGTGAAACTTCATCCAAGATCTTGATGTGGTGTCTAGTAGTAAATATTCTATCACTCTATTCTGATAATACTACAATGGTGGATCTTGAAAAAGATCTAAGGTCACATCAACAGATGAACCACATACTTTAGAAGTATCATCTCTTGAGGGATTTTTTTCATAGAGGTGAAGTTTTAGTGAGGAGTATTTCCATGGAAGACAATGTGGAGGACCCCTTATCTAAAGACTTGAATCAATAGAAACATGACTATAATGTGATTTCTAGTGGACTGAAGGTCGTAGGAAGTTCGTTCTAGTCCAAGTGGGAGTTTACTAGAGTTGGTGTCCTAGGACCATCTATTTGTACTTTAATTACACGTATATTCGATGTATTAAATATTAATAAAAAATCTTATTATATATTTTTTATTTTTATACATGACTCTAATGTAATAATGTCCTAGAGTATACATCACATTTATAAGGTCATATAAATTCCCCTATATGATGAGAAACTTGGTGTGCTATGACGATATTCTAAAATAATGTTATGCAGTTGGATAATGTACTATAATGGGACACATAGTATATAAACTATCAGGTGTGTGTACTCATAAGCAGATGAGGCTTCTTCTTATGAATTTTTCACTTGGTAATCTCCAAGATGAGAGATTATGAGAACATACTAGACAGTAGTAATTTCATATGTTTTGGTGTCATAAAATATTCTTATCTATGAGTGTGTGTGATATCCATTATACTTTAAGATTATTATTAATGCATGTTAAAACTTACGTACTTATATGTATTTCTTAAACCATAATGATAAAAGTTCATGGAGAAGTTGGATACATTGGGTGCATCACGAGTAACATGTCATTCATGAATAATTCAAGGAAGTATTTGTCACTTCCATATTTATGGAAGCTGATATCTTAGGCCTTTTTTGGAATAGAACCGTCACATTAAATTCATTGGCCATGGTGTAACGATGTGTTTATTTTAGATGGTCAAAGAAAGACATATCGAGCATATAGATTGGTGACACGGATGTGAAACCTTTTTGATGAGATGTTGTGAAAAATGGATTATATTACACAATGGGTGTTCATAAGTGGCTGTTGACGTTGAGACATTAAGTTCTTTCTCTTGGGTACCTTGACACGTTGCTAGGAAGTAATCTTTTACTTTAGGAAAGTTTTCCTAATGCCAATGAGAAAAAATCATATAGGGCCACACACTAATTATTTCCTTTGATCTAAATTAAATTCTATTTGAGTTTAATTAATGGAATAAATATTATTCTTGAGTTCGAGGAATAATTTTATTCAAGTTATATTGATCGCACAAATGAAATAAATATTTATTCGCTGTCTTATGAATAAAATATTTATTTTATTTATTGAATATTTTAATAAATATTTATTCATTATACTGTGAATAAAATATTTATTTATGAATAACATATTTATTCAGTTGTTCAATAAATTCTAGATGAGTTCGAATAGACCAGGACCTAGTCCAGTAACAAATATTAATTAATAAGACCGTCATATAATATTTATTATTTCTCAAGTTTGATCACACGACAAAATAATAATTATATAATTATTATTATATGGAATGGGATTTATTGAAGTTAATAAATGAAATTTAATGGCCGATATGAAATTAAATAATATTTTAACTTCTAAACTCTATAAATAGGCAGATATGTTTATTTTTTAGTGCATCCAAAAATTGAGAATAGATAATTGTTGCACAAAATGAATTCTATCTCAAATACTCCTAATTTATCCCTTTAAAGAATAAGAAGTGTAAGATATATTTCTTCAAGATAAAAGAACGAGTGATCAAGAATGAACAATAAAAGACATTCGACTCACCACGCTAGCACTTAGAGATCGAGTGGTGTTACTCAAAGATCACAGGAGCACATGTGGATCACCATTAGAGGGATTATATCCTTGGATCCTCATAGTAAAATAAAGGTAATCCAAAAGGGTCTTTTCATATGATCAACATTCACCAATGAAGAAAGTTCCTAAGACTAGTTATTTATTTATTAAAATATTAAATAAATTAATTATAAATTTGACATGCAAGATCCTCTCTCTTGGTTTCAGGAAATAATTATTAAAAGAAATTTTAATATATCATCCACCTCTACATGATTATGCTACACCTAGAACCGTCATATGGGTCATGGCAGTTGGGACCACATGAACAGAACCACCCTACACACAACCTCGAGTTAGATATAGTGGTTTATGCCATGAAGTGTTGGTGGAATTATCTATTGGGAAAAACATTTATTGTGTATAACGATCACAATATCTTAAAATATATATTTTCACAATAAGATTTAAATAATCGACAGTGGGGTGGGTTTACTATATTAAATATTTTAATTTTGAGCTATCATATATGCTCAAGAAGGGGAAAATTCAGACTCAGGTAATTCAAGAGTCTAGTTCTTAGTGGGAGATAATGACCTTCTAAACTGAGATGCATATTGTGGTTTAAGAGGGACAATAGAAGATAACCCTCATATCAGTATTAGTTGATTCCACACTTCTTAGCCAGATCAGAGAGTGGTACTATTAGGATCCAGAGTGTTTTCCCTTAAGGGAAATCCTTTAAGGGGGGGAGTCACCTTCTGATTGGACTATATATGAGGATGAGAACATCTATGTCTAGAACTGTGTTTTTGTTCCTATGTGTATGTGTAAAGAGCTAATGCGTGAGTTTTATACCTCAAAATGTGTGGTTCATCCTAGTTTCACCAAAATGTATAATAAACTACATCGAAAATATTGGCGGTCGAGCATGAAAAAGTATATTAAAGGTTTCATGGCACGATGCTATACCTTTCAATAGGTGAAGGTCAAGCATCAATGTACTGGTGGTTTACTATAGTCGTTTCCCATTCCGGAATGGAAGTGGGGGACATTACTATGGATTTCTTGGTGGTTCTTCCGAGTAAAACTCGAAATAATGATGATATATGGGTAATTATAGACTGATTGATGAAATTATCTCATTTTTTACCTATTCAAGAGACTTCCATAGTGGATCAATTGGGAGACTTGTATGTTCGAGAGATAGTCCATCTGTATGGGTTTCCATGGAGTATAATTTCAAATCGTGACTCTTGTTTCACTACATGCTTCTAGAATGGGTTACATAAAGTGTTGGGACCCATAAATTGATAATTACAGCTTTCCACCTATAGATAGATGGATAGTTGGAATGTACTATAAAGGTATTGGTCCTTATACTCTGGGTGTGTGTTTTAGAATTTGGTGGGTCTTGGGAGAAACACCTATCACTCATTGAGTTCTCTTATAACAACATTTATCAAGTGACTATTCAGATAGCACCATATAAGTCTCTTTAAGGTAGACCATGTATATCACCTCTATGCTAGATAGAGGTAGGTGAATCACATTTTTTGGGACCCAGTATCATGTATGAGAGATTGGGGAATTCCAGTTAATTCAGAAACATATGGTTATGAATCCAAGTAGAAATAAGTTTTATGTTGATAGATGTTGACGACCGCTTGAGTTTACTGTGGGTGATTGTGTGTTCCTTCAGGTGTCACCTAGATTGGGTCACCGTAGGATTTGAAAGTAGGGAAATTTGGCACCTGATTTTGTTGGACCTTTTTAGATTGTGGAGATGATTGAACTAGTGCCGTACTAATTGGAGATTCCATATAGGTATAGTTTATGCATGACATTTTTCATGTGTTGTAGCTTCGGCAGTATCAGCATGACCCTCATCATGTGATCAATGTAGATGATGTTGATCTTGAGTTAGATGCATCCTTTGAGGAGCATCTGATTCATGTTATAGATCATAGTGATAAAGTGTTATAGGGAAATACCTTGTTGGTAGTTCAAGTATTGTAGCAACATGATCTTGTTCAGTCGGAAACATCGAAGAGGGAAGTAGATATGTGATCTTAGTGGCCTAACCTTTTTACCCCATAATCTTAGAGAATCTTGGGAGTACAAATAAAGGATGAGCTATTATAAAGTGAAGAGACTGTAAGATCTCGACCTTTCTGAAGATGCCTTGTTCTCATATTTAGGTACTCTTTTACCCTTGTTTTGGTTATACCTTGGTTGGGTTTTTTACTTTGGTTTATTTTGGGTGAAATTGAAGAATTTTAGAATCCCAAGGGGTTGAGAATGGTTGGAACATGGCTAGGGAAAACCATGTGGCTTGCCCTAGTAAAGTGTGTTCCCTATTTTGGAGAGACGAGAGGTGGTACGCGGTTGGGGAATGGTTTTACAAAATCATATAGCCTCCCTCCCAAACCGTGCACCCTTAAATAGAGGGGATATGTATGTTTGTTGCATGGTTTTAAAACTGTGTTCCACTTAGGAGAAACCATGAACCCCCTAAGAAGAGGCACATGGTTAAGGTACATAGTTTGACAAATTGTGTTCCCCTTCCCAAGAAACCATGTACGTAGGTTTTTAATCCCTCAAAAATTTATTTAAAATTTATGAACCTCTTGTTTTTAAGCCCTAATATACCCAACTCATCACTAAACACTTTACATCATTTTTTTGAAGCCCCTAGGAGGATTTCAAGGATCCTTGAATCTCTTTCTTGATGAATTGAAGATCTTATTGATGGATTGTCACCTCTACAGTATGTGATTTCTTCCATTGTTAGTTTCCTCTCTCTCCCATATCTATTTCCTGATGAAGAGGAATTATTTTTACTCTATTAGTGATGCTTTAGATCTAGGTTTTAATGGATCTTAATTCTTTGGATCTTAATCTTAGGTATTAGTCCTATATCCTCTGTGTCATTGTAGTTTTGATCATTATGCATCAATTTAGGGATTTTGGTTTTCCTAACATCCATCAAAGACCATGAGGTTGGTGGTATAATTATCAATTCACATAGTCTTGATTATAATTTCATGTATGCAATTATAAATTTTCAATTGACATGTTGGGAAATTGCATCCAAATTAGAATTAATCAATTGGTGAATATTGTGATTATGAAATTGGTGAATAATGTTTTTATAAAATTGATGAACGATGGATTAATGAAATTGATTTATTAATGGGATTATGAAATTGATAGTGACCCTTGGGTTATGAAGATATGATTGAAATAATGTTTTATGGTAATGGTTGATAAATGGTTGGAAATATAGAACCATGTGATGTGATATTTGTGACTTAGTTGTGGGATAGGGACTACTACTCCAAATACCCATGAGGTTCCAGAATACTTCTCTAGGACCACACAATATATATATATATATCATGTGATCGTTGAGATGTGGTCCAAGGACTACTACTCCAATTCCCATAGGGTGCCAAACTACTGATCTAGGCCCCCATTGTTTGAATGTGAAATTGAGATTAACTGAATAATAAAAAACTATAATGGTATGAACAGTTTTATCCCTTTCTGGATGGTTCATACTTTGGCATAGGATGAAGTAGGTATTAATTTTTCACATGTCATTATGAACCTGGGAAATTATGTGGTAATTTTAAGAATAATTTAATGTTAAAACTATTTACTTTATCTTATACAATCTATTATTTATAAAACTGCATATAGTGTTATAGATTGTATATTGTTTTAGATTTCATTGGTGGTTGCCTACTGAGTTTTTCTCGCACCCTACTCAGGTTTCCTGATCGTTACCTGAATAAAATTTATGTTTTCCATATAGGATAAGGGAAAGAGACCTATATTAGTCGGATGAGTTTTGATGGAGCATGGATGAGGGAACTATACATAATTTCATGACCCACTTTGGATTTTTTAGTGTATTTATTTTGGGTTTTAATTTGACACTTGACACATATATAGCATGAAATATCTACAAATTTTGTTTTGGTTATTGTTTTCCTATTTTAGGATCATTAAGTGATGTTGGTACTTATTGTTATGGAATTATTCTGATTGTTTTTTATTATCATTTGGATATTGTTTATTTATTTACCTATTGTGTTTCCTTGATAAAGAGGGTATAATATCCCAATGATATATATATTAGACCTTCAATGCTAGTCAGAAGCCTTTGGTGTATAGGGTGGCAAGCCTAACATCACATAATAAATTGGATTAGGGCACCGAAATATTTCACCCATATCAATATAGTACAATTTCATTGTAGGATTTTTCTTATACCACATCTCATAGGGAGTCATTTTTTATTTTTGATAGTGAAAACATCTATTTTGAACATGCACATATATACTTACAAATTCTCTCTAGAAACATTTATAAATTTTATATTCATCGAGCATGATTCTTCCCATTTTAACTAAACTTATATTTTTTACTTTCCATTACTTTATTTTGGTAATAAGTGTATGGAGTTATGTATTGATGTTTAATTCCATTTCTCTTCATATAGGACTTTAAATAGTTACATGTGTACTCTTTTCCATTATTTTTCATTGTCTTCAATATATATTTACCTATCTATATCAACATCCCTTTTGAAACTTTTGAACAACTCTATAGCCTCTAATTTATGTTTTATGAATATTATATCGGTCATATAAGTTAAATAATCAATAAAAGTGATAATGTAAAAAATCAACCTTTGTTGATTGATTTCTCATAGGCATGCATAGATCATATTGTATAATCCTAAGAGGTCTGGTGGATTGAATTTCAACTTTCTTATGTATTCTACTAACCATATTTCCTTTTAGAAAATTTGTACAAATATAATAATCTTTCCTTTTCATTTTTGGTAAGTCACTTATAATATTTTATTTATATATTATGCTTATACTTTTCTATACAAGATGAAAAATTGTTTGATTCCATATCTTGTTTTCATCCTCAGTTCTTAAGTAACAATAATTACTAGGATCTATAATCTGGAATAGATTGTCACTGGTTCTTTCACCCTTGTTAATAAATTTCCCATATTTAAAACATTATATGATACATTTTTTAAGATAACTTCCCTACCATCATCATAGAGTTATATAACACTTAATAAATTGTTTTTAAGCCCATCAACAAAAATAACTTCCTTTGACTTCAGCTTATTAGCATCAATATCAACTGCACCAATTCCTCTTATTTCTAAGGAACTATCATTACCAAAAGTGACTACTCTTCCCACATGTTCTTAAATATTTTTAAAGTTGATTATATCACCTATTATATGTGAGTAACAATCACTATCAATTATCCATGGCTTATTACTTTTTCTAGCATTCATAGTAGTCTCAACAACAAAGTCATTTTTTAAAACTTTATTTATCTCAACGTCCTTTTATTTTATAGCATAAGTAATTTATCCCAAAAGTGTTTTCATACATTCTTTAGTATAGTGACCTATTTATTCACACCTTACATAAACTTCCTCTGTGTGTTCAAATCAATTTTTCCTTGAGATCTTCTTAACTTATTATGACTTTGCTTTTGTTTCTTTCTATAACTTTAGAAAGTTACTTCATTTTATTCCATTATTTATTTCCCTTAGTTTCTGCCTATTTACAAGAATTTACATGTTATTCCATAAATTCTATGCATTATGCTCATATATTCTACAACATTAACAATATACAATGAATCTTGATCTTCTATAGAAGTATGGTTTTTCCCTATGATAAGTTCATTGAGATTCAGCATTTGATTTCCCTTGACATGGGGAATTATTATTATAAGAGTCATTTTGAACTTCCTTTGATGTTATTTGTTTCTCACATCCTTTATCAACCCAATATTTCCCATTATTGATTATCATCCCTTCTTGATTAGTAAAATCATATGAAATTTTATGTTTAGTGAGTATAGATTTCACTTAATTCTTGGGATGGTTTCTTCCAACAGGTTGAGATGTTTCGGCCTTTATCTATGAATATTAATTGAAATTATTGATTATATTATTCAACATATTTTCAACCATGATACATATTTATTTTTTCTTACATTGATCATCTCCTTGTTCATAATATTTTCATAAATATATTTCACCATCTTCCCATATTCTAAAACTTTCAACTTGAGATTATTAATTTCATCTATGTGTGCATCCCCATTTTTCAGAAATTATTTATTTCCTTAATTATTATTTTCAATTTACTTATTAAATATTTTTTATTCTTTCTTGAGTTTGGTGTTTTTTACAAGACATTCCATGTAACGACCCGGAATTTTGAATAAATCTTGTTTTCTAATTTTGTGTGTTGTTTTATTTTATTTTTATACTCAAAAAAAATGTTTCATTTGATAACATGAGTATAATTAAAATGATACCGTTAGGTTTTGAATGTTATATGACCATTGGTCAATATGACCGCTGTAAACTAAACGTTTCGATTATTTTCTTTAAATACAAATAATCTTGGTTAATTAATATAGAAAGAAGATTTGATGGCCTCACCCAGTAGTCTTGGACCGATCGAAGCCCATCTAACAGAACTTGGGAAGGAGGTACCACCACTGGGATTTGCTCGGGACCAAACCCAAGATGAACTTCATCGTATGAAGCTAGAATGGGATCGCCTTCGCGAGAAGTTCAAACTGATAGAAATTACTACTCGTGCGATGTTGGCCGAGCCTCCCTCGGATTTTCTCACCTTAGCACACCTCACACTTAGGTCCTATGCTGGTGTGATAAGGGGATATGTAAGGAGACCGTAACTACCTTGTGTAATCCTTTGTTTTAAATAAAAAAATTTATTTCTTCTTATGATGAAGTTTATGAATTTTCAAATGTCCGGATAAACATAGTATGCATAATTTTGATGAATTTTCGAAAAAAGATATTTTAAAAATGTTTAGGTAAACCTTAAATAATTAAAAATGTGTAATGATTTTCAAAAAATGATCTTCTACAATTATGTTCAGTACAAAATTTAGAGTCTAATAAGATCAACTTAATTTTTGATGAATAGTAAATTATGAATAGTGATTTTATGCTTAGGATTAGTAATGTGACCAAATGGATTAGTAATCTCACTTAAAGAAAGTATTAAAACAAGCTAGGCACTTTGATTAAGTAATGTGATTCAATAAAATGGTTAAATAACGGTTTCATAAATTATTATTCAAGTATCAGTTTTTTCGGATGAATAGTTTTTTTTAATTAAAAATATTTATAAAATTATTTTTATAAAATGGACTTCATTTTTGAACTCAGAGAATCAATATTATGTTAAGGTAATTTTTGGGGATTTTTCTGAAGAAAATGAATTTTCGATGAATAGTGTTTTTTAATTAAAAATTTAATTAAAAATATTTAGAAAATTATTTTTATAAAATGGACTTCATTTTTGAACTCAGAGAATCGATATTATGTTAAGGTAATTTTTGGGGATTTTTCTGAAAAAAATGAATTTTCGATGAATAGTGTTTTTAATTAAAAATTTAATTAAAAATATTTAGAAAATTATTTTTATAAAATGGATTTCATTTTTGAAATCAGAGCGTTGATATTTGGTTAAGGTGAAATTTTGGGATTATTCTGAGAAAGTTGAATTTTCGATGAATAGTGAAAATACAGTTTTTAAGTTACGGGTGTTTAATGAAATCATTAAATGATGTATTAAGTATGTAATCAATATGGTCGACTTATGAATAGTAAGATAAGGTATTAGGTGTCCCAAGTGGCCAATAACATGGGCAAATACCATGGGCAAACCCATGGTTTTGCCAAAACCACTAATGAGGTGTCCCTTGGCCATTAATGCCTTGTCCCCTCACTTTCCCTATAAATACCAAGCCATCCTCTCATCCATTCGACTCCCCACTCTTCCCCAACGAAGTTCTGGTCTCATTACCTCCCAAGGAGTCCTCCAAAGGTGCCCCCAAGCCCTCAAGGTCCCAACCTTTGAGTTTTAAGAGTTACGTTTTAAGGTAAGGGATCCGACCTCTCTCTTTCTTTTCAAGAAATCTCTTTTATGTACTTTCTTTTATGCTCTATGTTCTTATGTTAAAGGATGTTCTTTTATACTCCTCTTACTTCCCTTTTCATGTTCATATAATGAGAGATCCCCTCTTACTCTAATTATTTTGTTTTATAAAGTTTTAAGTGGTGCTGTTAGGCTGCCGAAATTTTTGTAACGGATTCTTTCTCCCATCTCATTTTTCAAGATCTATTTTCATGTAAAGTATTTCAAGTTTCTTTTTATTATGTTGGGGTATGATCTCTAAATTTATCATACTGATCTTTTATGATCATATTATGAGATACCCCATTTGATCTCTTCAATTCAGTATTTTGAAGTTTTAAGTGGCGTCGTTAGGCTGCCGAATTTTTAAGTGGTTCTTTCACCTTTCTCCTTTTTCAAAGTTCTAATTCAATGTCAAGTCTTGCAAGTTTCTTTTTATTATTTTGGGGTATGATCTTTATATCTATAATACTGATCTTTTATGATCATATGATGAGAGACCCTATCTGATCTCATCAATTCATTTTTGTTGAAGTTTAAGTGGCGTCGTTAGGCTGCCGAATTTCTACGGGGTTCTTTAACCCTTCTCGTTTTCGAGATCTACTTTCATGTCAAGTCTCTCAAGTTCATTTTTTTTATTTTGGGGTATGATATCTATATCTATAATACTGATAATTTATGTTCATATTATGATAGACCCCATTTGATCTCGTCAATCCATTTTTGGTAATTTTTAAGTGACGTCGTTAGGCTGCCGAATTTTTAAGGGATTCTTTCACCCTTCTCATTTTTCAAGTTCGATTTTCATGTCAAGTCTTTCAAGTTCCTTTTTATTATGTTGGGGTATGATCTCTATATCTATCATACTGATATCTTATTATCATATGATGAGATACCCTATTTTATCTTTTCAAATATTTTTTTTATTGAAGTTTAAGTGACGTCGTTAGGCTGCCGAATTTTCATAAGAGAAATCTTATTTTTGTCTCACTTCCATGTTTTCCATTTCATATGGTATATCTTTAAAATTTCATTACCATGTTATTAAATCCCTTATATTCTTCCCCCCTACTGTTTTATGGATAATTTATGAGTGGGTGACCCATGTTCCCTCTCTTTTCAATGTTTTCTAAAACCTTGTAACATAGCCGTTATGCTGCAGAATTTTCGTCTCAAAATGCCTCTCTCTTTTCTCAAAATTATTTTATGTTATAAAGTGAATACTCAAAGCTCTTATTTCTAAAAGGGTATTCACATATATATCAAAATGTTCTATTTTAAAATCTGGGATTTACATACATGAAACCTGCTTCCCCTTTTCGTGGGTTTAAAGTGACGTAAAGATCATGTCTTTAAAGCAGTTTTTAAAACGTTATGATTATGAAATGAAACTCATTTATTTTATATATGGGTTGTTTATGAAATTTTTGATGATGATATATGTGGCTCACATGATAATAAATACATTTCAAGGGTGCACCCAGATAGCGCTCCAATGCATTGGGTAAAGACTTAATCTCAAGAGATGACTTTTAGAGTGATACCTTGGTGAATAACCTTGGTAATATTTAATGACACCTTGGGGATGGACCTTGGTGAAACGAAATGATTGTCAATATTGAATGTTGTAGCCACATCTTCAAGTTATAAAAAAAATTATTTTTATTATGATATTCCACATGATTCTTTCTCATGCCTTAAAGTTCTTTTTCATGACATAGTTGATGTATCTCAAGTTCACATGTTAAATGTTTCTATTATTTCCCTTACTGGGCCTTCTGCTCACCCTTTCTTTTGATGTATCTCCCCAGGTTATGAGATGCAGTAATGAACCTAGGATGAACATGAGGAGAATCCTTTCAAGTGTTTAAGAAGAATGTTTTATGTTTTCATGTTTTAAGATCCTAGTTTCCAAGACACTAACCCTTAAAGATCCTCGGTTTTGTAAAATGTAATGAGAGTTTATGTGATAAAAAGGCGGGATGCTATAGTTGGTAACAAAGGATGGTTTAGTTATTTGTGGAAATTAGGATATGAAAACTCTAGGAAGAACCCTATAGAAAAGTTTAAATATAGGAAATCTTCCTAGTATTTTGGTGAGTATTGAGTAAGGGGTTGCCAAGCAAATACATCCCTGTCTGGATACGAGCAGGTAGAGGTGGATCTGGCACAGATGTACATAGGGGTAAAACCCAAAAACACCGCTTTGAGCTAGAATCGAACGGGAACTGGTACACGACAACGGGCCTTGCTGCACTCTTGGTTACGACACTCCCGGGGGATATGCTTTGGTAAATTCATAAGCTTAATATGAACCATTGTTAAAGGAACAAAGATAAAATAAAATAAATATTCACATAAGAATATATGATCATAGATAACCTAGATGGGAACCTAGGGGATCACAAGTTAGGGTATACTTTTCTTCTACAATTTATCCTTATATGCTTTCAGTTCCTTTTCATGATTATTGGCTAAGTACTTAATCCCCTAATTATGCTTTCTCTTCTTAGTTAATGGTGCGAAATGGAAGAACATGTCCCAACAACCAATGTGATAGGAAATGCGACGATTGCCAATTTAATATGACAGGGATGATTAGGGGATTAAAATATGATTATTATTTTGGAAGACGTCCACTATTTTGGGGACCCTGTATGATCGAGGTAAATAGATTACTACGGTATTTTCATTGAGGAGTAAGGTTGACTTATATTTTGAATAATCGATGAATTTAAGGTGGACTTATAGTAATTTAGGTTACTTATGGGAATGATTAACCTATCTTGAGTAAAATATGTTTAGGTTAGCTACTTTTGTTATAAGATATTAGGAGTGGTTGATGTTGTTTGGAGATGAACAATGAAGTTTATTTTGGAAGACTATGTTATCAAATCCTTCTTGTATTTGGGTTTCAATCTTAGTTTGGTTTATTTTGAGGAATTTTAAGGACATTTATTTATGAAATGGTCTATGATGAACTTTGGGTAGTACCATGGAACTTTGAAGATTTAAAAGTAGTTTCCATTCCTATGGGATTATTTCTTTTTGAAGAGTTGTTTTACCTTAACATTTCTCTTTTTGGGATAATGTTTAAAGATAGAAGAAATAGATAGTTAATCTTTTGTGGATTATGTGATTCTATAGAAGATGATTCTTGTGCTTTTTATGAGACCAATTGTTTTGGAATTATCATCATTTCGGGAAAAGATTAGTGTTGGTAGGGACTTATTAAAGGATGAAACTCTACTTGAAGGTAGGTATATTTTCTTATGTTTTTGTTCTATGTAGTAAATGAATTCCTCAAAATTATGAAAAGTAACGTAAAATAAAAACGTTGTTGGTTTACGTTTCCAACTAGGTAATCAAAGACCGTTTACACACATCGTAAGTTTGGGATTTTCTTATGGTTAACTTTCTCCTAATCATGTTTTCTATCACTCTCCCTTATAACGTGACCCTTGGTTTTTTTCTTCCATGTCCATGTTTTCCTACATGGGATCCCAGTATGGTTTAACTCGGGTGACCTTTGTAGTTCCCTTTCTTTCTTTTAAAGTAATAGTTTTACTGACTCCTTTTTCGATGTGGGGCTTTCAATAAAATTTCAAACCCAATTTTAAAAATTGCGAGGATGCAATTTCTTAAGGGGGGAATATTGTAACGACCCGAAATTTTCAATAAATCTTGTTTTCTAATTTTGTGTGTTGTTTTATTTTATTTTTATACTCAACAAAAATGTTTCATTTGATAACATGAGTATAATTAAAATGAGACCGTTGGGTTTTGACTGTTATATGACCATTGGTCAATATGACCGCTGTAAACTAAACGTTTCGATTATTTTCTCTAAATACAAGTAATCTTGGTTAATTAATATAGAAAGAAGATTTGATGGCCTCACCCAGTAGTCTTGGACCGATCGAATCCCATCTAACAGAACTTGGGAAGGAGGTAGCACCACTGGGCTTTGCTCTGGACCAAACCCAAGCTGAACTTCATCGTATGAAGCTAGAACGGGATCGCCTTCGCGGGAAGTTCAAACTGATAGAAATTACTACTCGTGCGATGTTGGTCGAGCCTCCCTCAGATTCTCTCACCTTAGCACACCTCACACTTAGGTCCTATGCTGGTGTGATAAGAGGCTATGTAAGGAGACCGTAACTGCCTTGTGTTATCCTTTGTTTTAAATAAAAAAAATTTATTTCTTCTTATGATGAAGTTTATGAATTTTCAAATGTCCGGATAAACATAGTATGCATAATTTTGATGAATTTTAGAAAAAGGATATTTTAAAAATGTTTAGGTAAACCTTAAATAATTAAAAATGTGTAATGATTTTCAAAGAATAATCTTATACAATTATGTTCAGTACAAAATTTAGAGTCTAATAAGATCAACTTAATTTTTGATGAATAGTAAATTATGAATAGTGATTTTATGCTTAGGATTAGTAATGTGACCAAATGGATTAGTAATCTCACTTAAAGAAAGTATTAAAATAAGCTAGGCACTTTGATTAAGTAATTTGATTCAATAAAATGGTTGGTTTCATAAATTATTATTCAAGTATTAGTTTTTTCGGATGAATAGAGTTTTTTAACTAAAAATTTAATTAAAAATATTTAGAAAATTATTTTTATAAAATGGACTTCATTTTTGAACTCAGAGAATCGATATTATGTTAAGGTAATTTTTGGGGATTTTTCTGAAAAAAATGAATTTTCGATGAATAGTGTTTTTTAATTAAAAATTTAATTAAAAATATTTAGAAAATTATTTTTATAAAATGGACTTCATTTTTGAACTCAGAGAATCGATATTATGTTAAGGTAATTTTTGGGGATTTTTCTGAAAAAAAAATGAATTTTCGATGAATAGTGTTTTTAATTAAAAATTTAATTAAAAATATTTAGAAAATTATTTTTATAAAATGGATTTCATTTTTGAAATCAGATCATTGATATTTGGTTAAGGTGAAATTTTGGGATTATTCTGAGAAAGTTGAATTTTCGATGAATAGTGAATATACAGTTTTTAAGTTACGGGTGTTTAATGACATCATTAAATGATGTATTAAGTATGTAATCAATATGGTCGACTTATGAATAGTAAGATAACGTATGAGGTGTCCCAAGTGGCCAATACAATGGGAAAATACCATGGGCAAGCCCATGGTTTTGCGAAAACCACTAATGAGGTGTCCCTTGGCCATTAATGCCTTGTCCCCTCACTTTCCCTATAAATACCAAGACATCCTCTCATCCATTCGACTCCCCACTCTTCCCCAACGAATTTCTGGTCTCATTACCTCCCAAGGAGTCCTCCAAAGGTGCCCCCAAGCCCTCAAGGTCCCAACCTTTGAGTTTTAAGAGTTACGTTTTAAGGTAAGGGATCCGACCTCTCTCTTTCTTTTCAAGAAATCTCTTTTATGTAATTTCTTTTATGCTCCATGTTCTTATGTTAAAGGATGTTATTTTATACTCCTCTTACTTCCCTTTTCATGTTCATATAATGAGAGATCCCCTCTTACTCTCATTATTTTGTTTTATGAAGTTTTAAGTGGTGCTGTTAGGCTGCCGAAATTTTTGTAACGGATTCTTTCTCCCATCTCATTTTTCAAGATCTATTTTCATGTAAAGTATTTAAAGTTCCTTTTTATTATGTTGGGGTATGATCTCTAAATTTATCATACTGATCTTTTATGATCATATTATGAGAGACCCCATTTGATCTATTCAATTCAGTATTTTGAAGTTTTAAGTGGCGTCGTTAGGCTGCCGAATTTTTAAGTGGTTCTTTCACCTTTCTCCTTTTTCAAAGTTCTAATTCCATGTCAAGTCTTGCAAGTTCCTTTTTATTATTTTGGGGTATGATCTTTATATCTATCAGACTGATCTTTTATGATCATATGATGAGAGACCCTATTTGATCTCATCAATTCATTTTTGTTGAAGTTTAAGTGGCGTCGTTAGGCTGCCGAATTTCTAAGGGGTTCTTTAACCCTTCTCGTTTTCGAGATCTACTTTCATGTCAAGTCTCTCAAGTTCATTTTTTTATTTTGGGGTATGATATATATATCTATAATACTGATAATTTATGTTCATATTATGAGAGACCACATTTGATCTCGTCAATCCATTTTTGGTAAGTTTTAAGTGACGTCGTTAGGCTGCCGAGTTTTTAAGGGATTCTTTCACCCTTCTCATTTTTCAAGTTCGATTTTCATGTCAAGTCTTTCAAGTTCCTTTTTATTATGTTGGGGTATGATATCTATATCTATCATACTGATATCTTATTATCATATGATTAGAGACCCTATTTTATTTTTTCAAATCTTTTTTTTATTGAAGTTTAAGTGACGTCGTTAGGCTGCCGAATTTTCATAAGAGAAATCATATTTTTGTCTCACTTCCATGTTTTTCATTTCATATGGTATATCTTTCAAATTTCATTACCATGTTATTAAATCCCTTATATTCTGCCCCCCTACTGTTTTATGGATCATTTATGAGTGGGTGACCCATGTTACCTCTCTTTTCAATGTTTTCTAAAACCTTGTAACATAGCCGTTATGCTGCAGAATTCTCGTCTCAAAATGCCTCTCTCTTTTCTCAAAATTATTTTATGTTATAAAGTGAATACTCAAAGCTCTTATTTCTACAAGGGTATTCACATATATATAAAAATTTTCTATTTTAAATTCTGGTATATACATACATGAAACCTGCTTCCCCTTTTCGTGGGTTTAAAGTGACGTTGAGATCATGTCTTTAAAGCAGTTTTTAAAACGTTATGATTATGAAATGAAACTCATTTATTTTATATATGGGTTGTTTATGAAATGTTTGATGATGATATATGTGGATCACATGATAATAAATACATGTCAAGGGTGCGCCCAGATAGCCCTCCAATGCATTGGGTAAAGACTTAATCTCTAGAGATGACTTTTAGACTGATACCTTGGTGAATAACCTTGGTAATATTTAATGACACCTTGGGGATGGACCTTGGTGAAACGAAATGATTGTCAATATTGAATGTTGTAGCCACATCTTCAAGTTATAAAAAAATTTATTTTTATTATGATATTCCACATGATTCTTTCTCATGCCTTAAAGTTCTTTTTCATGACATAGTTGATGTATCTCAAGTTCACATGTTAAATGTTTCTATTATTTCCCTTACTGGGCCTTCTGTTCACCCTTTCTTTTGATGTATCTCCCCAGGTTATGAGATGAAGTAATGAACCTAGGATGAACATGAGGAGAATCCTTTCAAGTGTTTAAGAAGAATGTTTTATGTTTTCATGTTTTAAGATCCTGGTTTCCAAGACACTAAACCTTAAAGATCCTCAGTTTTGTAAAATATAATGAGAGTTTATGTGATAAAAAGGCGGGATGCTATAGTTGGTATCAAAGGATGGTTTAGTTATTTGTGGAAATTAGGATATGAAAACTCTAGGAAGAACCCTATAGAAAAGTTTAAATATAGGAAATCTTCCTGGTATTTTGGTGAGTATTGAGTAAGGGGTTGCCAAGAAAATACATCCCTGTCTGGATACGAGCAGGTAGAGGTGGATCTGGCACAGATGTACATAGGGGTAAAACCCAAAAACACCACTTTGAGCTAGAATCAAACGGGAACTGGTACACGACAACGGGTCTTGCTGCACTCTTGGTTACGACACTCCCGGAGGATATGCTTTGGTAAATTCATAAGCTTAATATGAACCATTGTTAAAGGAACAAAGATAAAATAAAATAAATATTCACATAAGAATATATGATCATGTATAACCTAGATGGGAACCTAGGGGATCACAAGTTAGGGTATACTTTTCTTCTACAAGTTATCCTTATATGATTTCAGTTCCTTTTCATGATTATTGGCTAAGTACTTAAGCCCCTAATTATGCTTTATCTTCTTAGTTAATGGTGAGAAATGGAAGAACATGTCCAAACAACCAATGTGATAGGAAATGCGACGATTGCCGTATTAATATGACCGGGATGATTAGGGGATTAAAAGATGATTATTATTTTGGAAGACGTCCACTATTTTGGGGACCCTATATGATCGAGGTAAATAGATTACTACGGTATTTTCATTGTGGAGTAAGGTTGACTTATATTTTGAAGAATCGATGAATTTAAGGTGGAATTATAGTAATTTAGGTTACTTATGGGAATGATTAACCTATCTTGAGTAAAATATGTTTAGGTTAGCTACTTTTGTTATAAGATATTAGGAGTGGTTGATGTTGTTTGGAGATGAACAATGAAGTTTATTTTGGAAGACTATGTTATCAAATCCTTCTTGTATTTGGGTTTCAATCTTAGTTTGGTTTATTTTGAGGAATTTTAAGGACCGTTATTTATGAAATGGTCTATGATGAACTTTGGGTAGTACCATGGAACTTTGAAGATTTAAAAGTAGTTTCCATTCCTATGGGATTATTTCTTTTTGAAGAGTTGTTTTACCTTAACCTTTCTCTTTTTGGGATAATGTTTAAAGATAGAAGAAATAGATAGTTAATCTTTTGTGGATTATGTGATTCTATAGAAGATGATTCTTGTGCTTTTTATGAGACCAATTGTTTTTGAATTATCATCATTTCGGGAAAAGATTAGTGTTGGTAGGGACTTATTAAAGGATGAAACTCTACTTGAAGGTAGATATATTTTCTTATGTTTTTGTTCTATGTAGTAAATGAATTCCTCAAAATTATGAAAAGGAACGTAAAATAAAAACGTTGTTGGTTTACGTTTCCTACTAGGTAATCAAAGACCGTTTACACACATTGTAAGTTTGGGATTTTCTTATGGTTAACTTTCTCCTAATCATGTTTTCTATCACTCTCCCTTATAACGTGACCCTTGGTTTTTTTCTTTCATGTCCATGTTTTCCTACATGGGATCCCAGTATGGGTTAACTCGGGTGACCTTTGTACTTCCCTTTCTTTCTTTTAAAGTAATAGTTTTACTGACTCCTTTTTCGATGTGGGGCTTTCAATAAAATTTCAAAACCCAATTTTAAAAATTGCGAGGATGCAATTTCTTAAGGGGGGAAGATTGTAACGACCCGGAATTTTTAATAAATCTTGTTTTCTAATTTTGTGTGTTGTTTTATTTTATTTTTATACTCAACAAAAATGTTTCATTTGATAACATGAGTATAATTAAAATGAGACCGTTGGGTTTTTACTGTTATATGACCATTGGTCAATATGACCGCTGTAAACTAAACATTTCGATTATTTTCTCTAAATACAAGTAATATTGGTTAATTAATATAGAAAGAAGATTTGATGGCCTCACCCAGTAGTCTTGGACCGATCGAAGCCCATCTAACAGAACTTGGGAAGGAGGTAGCACCACTGGGCTTTTCTCTGGACCAAACCCAAGCTGAACTTCATCATATGAAGCTATAACGGGATCGCCTTCGCGAGAAGTTCAAATTGATAGAAATTACTACTCGTGCGATGTTGGTCGAGCCTCCCTCAGATTCTCTCACCTTAGCACACCTCACACCTAGGTCCTATGCTGGTGTGATAAGGGGCTATGTAAGGAGACCGTAACTGCCTTGTGTAATCCTTTGTTTTAAATAAAAATTTTGATTTCTTCTTATGATGAAGTTTATGAATTTTCAAATATCCGGATAAACATAGTATGCATAATTTTGATGAATTTTAGAAAAAGGATATTTTAAAAATGTTTAGGTAAACCTTAAATAATTAAAAATGTGTAATGATTTTCAAAAAATTATCTTCTACAATTATGTTCAGTACAAAATTTAGAGTCTAATAAGATCAACTAAATTTTTGATGAATAGTAAATTATGAATAGTGATTTTATGCTTAGGATTAGAAATGTGACCAAATGGATTAGTAATCTCACTTAAAGAAAGTATTAAAATAAGCTAGGCACTTTGATTAAGTAATGTGATTCAATAAAATGGTTAAATAACGATTTCATAAATTATTATTCAAGTATTAGTTTTTTCGGATGAATAGTGTTTTTTAATAAAAAATTTAATTAAAAATATTTAGAAAATTATTTTTATAAAATGGACTTCATTTTTGAACTCAGAGAATCGATATTATGTTAAGGTAATTTTTGGGGATTTTTCTGAAAAAATGAATTTTCGATGAATAGTGTTTTTAATTAAAAATTTAAATAAAAATACTTAGAAAATTATTTTTATAAAATGGACTTCATTTTTGAACTCAGAGAATCGATATTATGTTAAGGTAATTTTTGGGGATTTTTCTGAAAAAAATGAATTTTCGATGAATAGTGTTTTTAATTAAAAATTTAATTAAAAATATTTAGAAAATTATTTTTATAAAATGGATTTCATTTTTGAAATCAGAGCATTGATATTTGGTTAAGGTGAAATTTTGGGATTATTCTGAGAAAGTTGAATTTTCGATGAATAGTGAAAATACAGTTTTTAAGTTACGGGTGTTTAATGACATCATTAAATGATGTATTAAGTATGTAATCAATATGGTCGAGTTATGAATAGTAAGATAAGGTATGAGGTGTCCCAAGTGGCCAATACCAGGGGCAAATACCATGGGCAAGCCCATGGTTTTTTCCAAAACCACTAATGAGGTGTCCCTTGGCCATTAATGTCTTGTCCCCTCACTTTCCCTATAAATACCAAGTCATCCTCTCATCCATTCGACTCACCACTCTTCCCCAACGAAGTTATGGTCTCATTACCTCCCAAGGAGTCCTCCCAAGGTGCCCCCAAGCCCTCAAGGTCCCAACCTTTGAGTTTTAAGAGTTACGTTTTAAGGTAAGGGATCTGACCTCTCTCTTTCTTTTCAAGAAATCTCTTTTATGTAATTTCTTTTATGCTCCATGTTCTTATGTTAAAGGATGTTCTTTTATACTCCTCTTACTGCCCTTTTCATGTTCATATAATTATATATCCCCTCTTACTCTCATTATTTTGTTTTATGAAGTTTTAAGTGGCGTCGTTAGGCTGCCGAAATTTTTGTAACGGATTCTCTCTCCCTTCTCATTTTTCAACATCTATTTTCATGTAAAGTATTTCAAGTTCCTTTTTATTATGTTGGGGTATGATCTCTAAATTTATCATACTGATCTTTTATGATCATATTATGAGAGACCCCATTTGATCTCTTCAATTCAGTATGTTGAAGTTTTAAGTGGCGTCGTTAGGCTGCCGAATTTTTAAGTGGTTCTTTCACCTTTCTCCTTTTTCAAAGTTCTAATTCCATGTCAAGTCTTGCAAGTTCCTTTTTATTATTTTGGGGTGTGATCTTTATATCTATCATACTGATCTTTTATGATCATATGATGAGTGACCCTATTTGA
Organism: Viscum album; assembly: GCA_963277665.1. Taxonomy (NCBI): domain Eukaryota; kingdom Viridiplantae; phylum Streptophyta; class Magnoliopsida; order Santalales; family Viscaceae; genus Viscum; species Viscum album. Next base: position 1,722,349,689 of record OY728161.1, read on the forward strand.
TCTCATCAATTCATTTTTGTTGAAGTTTAAGTGGCGCCGTTAGGCTACCGAATTTCTAAGGGGTTCTTTACCCTTCTCGTTTTCGAGATCTACTTTCATGTCAAGTATCTCAAGTTCATTTTTTTATTTTGGGGTATGATATCTATATCTATAATACTTATAATTTATGTTCATATTATGAGAGACCTCATTTGATCTCGTCAATCCATTTTTGGTAAGTTTTAAGTGACGTCGTTAGGCTGTCGAATTTTTAAGGGATTCTTTCACCCTTCTCATTTTTCAAGTTCGATTTTCATGTCAAGTATTTCAAGTTCCTTTTTATTATGTTGGGGTATTGATAAAACACTATTTTATTGAATATTTTATTGATAATAAATGATATAATTTCCTCACATTGTGTTAAACATGTTTATTTATAAAATATTTGGGATTTGATCATTCATTTGAAAATTTGGTGAAAATTCCAGTTTTACCCTTAATAGTGCACTGTAGTATTTCGAAGATAAATATTTTTATATTTATTATTTGAATTTGACATTTTTTAACAGTGTTCCTAACTTAATTATATACAACTTTTATTCAGGACACTAAAGCTAAAGAGTTCATTTGGTTGTTGAAATTGGGTCATGAAGTCAAAGTTGGGCTGGGATCGCCAGAATGGAAAAGGTTATGTATTTGGGCCATATATTCTACATACGGGCTTGGATTGAGCCCAAATTTTGATGAAACCTCGGGAACATGATGTGGCACAAATCATCCTTCTGGAAGGCCGGCCAATTCACGCGTTTTGGTGGTCAAATGGGCGGTGCAAGTTGGAATAAAATATTTGGCCGAATTTCCACATTCACACTTGAAACCACTTGTAACCTCTCCTCCCCTCCCCTCTATAAATTGGAGTTTTTCTCATTTGGAGGGGTTGGGACGTGCATTGGGAGATTGGAGGCAGAGGAAAATTTGTTTCACCCAAATTCTCCAACCATTGTAAGAGGGGTAGCTCTTGAAGCAAGGATCCCCTCATCGAAGCCTCCTTCTCTTCTTCATTTTGTAATGTTTTCATTTGTGTAATAAACTTCATTGATCTTCTTATATTTCTTCTCTTTTCTTCTGTTTTGTTTAAATTTCTTCTTCTCTTAATCTTTATAATTGGGCTTTAATTCTTGAGTAGAAGCGTTATTGGGTTATACCCATTTTAAACCTTTGCACATGCAAAACGCTTCTACGATGATTACGCCACCCATGGAAGAGTAGTCTTTTAGTAATCGATCTATCTTCTACCCTATTCATTTAATTATTTTGAATCAATGGGCTACTGTAATTCACTTAATATGATCCATGAATTTTGTTTTTAAATTGTAAGAAACTAAGCAAGCAATTGAACAATTAACACAAAAACACGCGAGGTCGGGATTTTGTGTAAATTGTGAGAGCGCGATCTTAATCGGTAATACAAGACCACACGGGATAAATTTGTAGAGTTCAAATATAATCCCTAAACACAATTCATCCTCATTTCCAGAATGGATATGTGCCTTAATTTACCACTGATCATAAGCTAATCTTAGAGCATCAATCAAAGCAGGGTGCTGCGATTGCACGTTCCAAAGTTAGCCTAGGTTTAAATTCACATCATCTTTTTGGTAAAGTTAATTCTCGTAGGGTTCGGGATTTAACAAATTAAGGGATCATAATTAAGTGAATTTTAATTTAAATGATAATGATTAATAATAAAGTGAAGAGGTAGAGTTATATCGATTACGCTTTTTAAATAGATTTCTAAAAAAACATCTTCTTGTTGTGTCATTTAAATTGAAATTCATTTCAAAACTAAAAATAAAAAAAAAATTATACAATCTTCTTCCAGCAAACTTCTTCTAGATTCATAAAATACAACAAACCCCAATCCTTTAAAGTAGTGTTTTTATTCTATTCTATTTTATTTTATTTTTTATAATACCTCTAATAAGTTGTTAAATTCACTTCCTCCTTTGAGAGACGACCTTGGTCAGCCACTCTGCTGCACTTAAGTACCCCAAATCACACTAATCATTTGAGGGCGCCCATGACAGCGCTCTTTCAAATTGGCGCCGTTGTCGGGGAGGTAAGTAATTATTTCAACCAATTAGAGGTATTTATTTTATTTTACATTTTATTCTCTTCCTCTCTTCTTTCCTCCTTCTTTACCCAATCTGATTTTTCTTCTTCTTCTTTTATTTTCTTCTACTTCTCTTTGGACCATCAAATCAAACTTCTCATTTTTATTTTACTATGGTCCACCTTCTTTATTTTCATTTTTATTTGATCTATGACACGAACTAATCCTGAATATCTCTTAGATCTTGACCCTGAGATTGAACGTAGCCTTAGGGCACGAATCAGACATTCTCAGTCTACGGGAAGTTTCAACATTCAACCAGTTGGTGAATTCCTCTCTTCTGGAAACATTGAAATTGGAAGCTATTCAAATTCAAATATAAAAGAGGAACCAATGGCTGGAAACAATGGAAATGAACTTAATAGAACCATTCGAGAATTGGCTGCACCTGATATTAACTATCAACCAAATTGTATTGCATACCCAAATCTCGAATCGGACTTTGAATTGAAATCTGGATTAATTCACCTTCTTCCAAAGTTTCATGGCTTATCTGGTGAGGATCCCAACAAACACCTTAAGGAATTTAATGTGGTTTGCTCAAATTTAAAACCAAGAAATGTTTCTGAAGATCAAATTAAATTAAGAGCATTCCCATTCTCACTTGATGGAGCTGCAAAAGATTGGATGTATTATTTGCAACCTGAAGATGTAACATGTTGGAATGATTTGAAACATCTTTTCTTGCAAAGATTTTTTCCAGCATCAAGGACAACATCCATTAGAAAGGAGATATCGGGGATCAAGCAAGCCCAAGGGGAGTCAATGTATGAGTACTGGGAGCGATTCAAGAAGTTGTGTGCAAGCTGCCCACATCACCAAATCAGTGAGAAACTCCTCATCCAATACTTCTACGAAGGACTCACACCCATGGAGAGGAGCATGGTGGATGCTGCAGCTGGAGGAGCATTGGTGGACAAGACACCAGTAGCTGCACGTGCTTTTATTGACAAGATGGCCCAAAACTCCCAACAATTCGGTGATAGAGGTACACCACATGTTCGAGGAGTACATCAAGTAAGTCCTTCTTCTCTTGAAAGTCATTTGATTGATACTAAGTTAGAAGAATTGACAACTATGGTGAGGCAGATTGCATTGGCTCAAAATACATCCCAACCCCCTCCTTCAAGGCCTTGTGGTATTTGCACTGAGACAAGCAACCCAACTGACTGTTGCCCACAACTCCAAGAAACAGAAGATTGTGCAGCAGTGTTCCCTGGGAGACCATTTCAGCAGAAACAACAACAACCATATCCCCAAAAGAAGTTTGATCCAACATACAACCAAGGGTGGAAAGATCTAGCAGACATGAGGTATGGCTCTGGACAACAACAAAGGCCCCCTTTTCAACCAAACTTCCAGCAGCCTCCACCTTACCAACAGGGTTTCCAACAACCCCAAAGGAGATTCGAAGCTCAAACATCAACGAGTCAGCAACAAGGGAATATCCAACACAAGGTAGACTCTAACACTGATGATCTTTTGAAACAAATTGTTCTTAATCAACAGAATGAGCTGAAGAGTCAAGGTTCGGAGCTGAGAGAGTTGAAGACTCAAATGAGTCAGATTGCCACCGCCCTCCATGAACTTGTGAGTAAGAATTCTAGAAATCTACCTTCCCAACCCACTCCAAATCCAAAGGGGAATGTTAGTGCCATCACATTGAGAAGTGGGAAGCAAATGAACGATACATCTGCACCTACCATTCCATCGGGATTCACCTCAACTTCAGAGAAGCCGCATTCCATACCAACTGATGAACAATCCAAGGAGAAAGATAAAGGTAAGAAAAAGATTGATGATGTTCCTCCTAAACCCCTTCCTTTTCCAAACAGGGTTGTTCAAACCAAGAAGATGGCTGAAGAAGCAATGCAAAAGGAGGTTTTGGACACATTCAAGCATGTGGAGATCAACATTCCTCTACTTGAAGCCATTAAGCAAATTCCAAGGTATGCCAAATTCTTAAAAGAACTCTGCACCAATCGAAGAGGGCTCAAGGTAAATGAGAGGATCAACCTTGGAAGGAATGTCTCGGCACTCATTACACCAACTCTAGCAATGCCAACAAAGTGCAAGGATCCCGGGACATTCACCATCCCATGTACCATAGGGGAGTTGCACTTCTCTGATGCTCTTTGTGATTTGGGAGCTTCCATAAATGTGATGCCTCACTCTGTATTCTCTTCCTTGCAGGTTGGTGAGTTGAAGCCGACAAGAGTAGTGGTGCAATTGGCGAATAGAGCTACGGCATATCCAGCGGGAGTTCTTGAGGATGTACTTGTTCGGGTAAGAGACATGATCTTTCCAGCGGATTTCTATGTTCTTAACATGGAGGATGATCAGGTAAGTTCTCATGCCCCCATTATCTTAGGTAGACCCTTCCTCAAAACTGCAAAAACTATCATAAATGTCAATGAGGGTACACTTTCCATGGAGTTTGGGGATGAAGTTGTGATATTTAATGTTATGGATTCCATGAAGTACCCCTCAGAGGACCATTCTGCTTTTGTTATCTCCCATTTTGAACCACCAAATAAAAACTCCATAGAATTTGATTGTCCTATACTTAGGGAGATTATGAGTATTGGTTCTAGTTTGATGTCTAAGAATACTTCTACACCCATTTTTAAGGAATAAGACTCTCTAAGATTTGATTTTGAAATGGAATCATATTCTGATTTTGATCATGTGAACTCTGATTATGACATGGCTATTGAGTATGTTGATGGATTTGGTGCTTTATTCTCTGATTGTGATGATTTTTATTCTGATACTGATGTTCATTGTGCAGATATGTCTGTTGCATCAATTTCTCCATCCATACATCACCCACCTACATTGGAACTCAAGCCATTGCCCCCAAATCTCAAATATGCATACTTGCTCAGTGGTGATAGATTACCTGTCATAATTGCTAACAATCTCTCTTTTGAACATGAAGAAAAACTTTTGAATCTTTTGAGAGATAACATTAGGTCAATTGGTTGGACATTGGCAGACATATCAGGTATTAGCCCCTCCATTTGCATGCATAGGATTCTCTTGGAGGATGGGGCTAAACCGGTGAGACAGCCACAAAGGAGACTTAATCCCACCCTCCTAGAAGTTGTTAAGAAAGAAGTTGAAAAATTACTTCAGGCAGGTATCATTTACCCTATTTCTGACTCACAATGGGTTAGACCTGTTCAGGTTGTACCAAAGAAAACTGGTTTCACTGTTATAAAAAATGAAAATGATGAGTTAGTTCCTGTGAGAGTACAAAACAGTTGGCGAGTGTGTATCGATTATAGGAAACTAAATCAATCCACTCGTAAGGACCATTTCCCACTTCCATTCATTGACCAGATGCTTGAGAGACTAGCTGGGAAGACACACTATTGTTTCTTGGATGGATTTTCTGGCTATTTTCAGGTTCCCATTGCAGCAGAGGACCAGGAGAAGAAAACATTCACCTGCCCATTCGGTAACTTTGCCTACCGAAGGATGCCATTTGGACTGTGCAATGCCCCAGGTACCTTCCAGAGATGCATGGTGAGTATTTTCTCAGATTTCATTGAGACCTGCATGGAGGTATTTATGGATGATTTTACAGTTTATGGGGCCTCATTTGATGAATGTCTCTCTAGTTTGGGTGATGTGTTGCATCGTTGTATTGAGAAGAATCTGGTCTTAAATTTTGAAAAATGTCATTTCATGGTCGAAAAGGGAATTGTCTTAGGTCATATAGTCTCAAAACATGGAATTGAAGTTGATAAATCTAAGGTAGACATTATTTCATCCCTCCCATATCCTACATGTGTGCGTGATGTTCGATCATTCCTTGGGCATGCTGGATTTTATCGACGCTTCATCAGAGATTTTAGTAAGATCGCTCTACCCTTATCTCGATGCTTCAAAAAGATATTGAATTCAATTTTGATGATTCATGCAGGGTATCATTTGATGATCTGAAGAAGTGTCTGACCACTCCACCAATCATACAGCCCCCACGGTGGGACCTTCCATTTGAGCTTATGTGTGACGCCTCCAACTTCGCGGTTGGAGCTGTCTTATCTCAGAGGGTGGAGGGACGTTCACATATGATCGCCTATGCATCGAGGACGCTAGATTCAGCCCAATCAAACTACACTACCACAGAAAAGGAGTTTCTTGTTGTCATATTTGCTTTAGATAAATTCCGTTCATATTTATTGGGCTCTAAAGTAGTTGTTTTTTCTGACCATGCAGCTTTGAGGTACCTCCTGAAGAAGCCAGATGCAAAGCCGCGACTTATCTGTTGGATGCTCTTTCTTCAAGAGTTTTACATCGAGATAAAGGACAAAAAGGGGTCAGAAAACTTGGTGGCGGACCACATGAGTAGGCTTACTCACACACTAGAGGGTGACACCTTGAACCAGGTACCACTTCGGGACACTTTCCCCGATGAGCATCTCTATACCATCTCAGGTAAGCATCCTTGGTATGCTGATTTAGTTAATTACATTGTTGGCTCTGAAATCCCAGTAAATTTGAAGAAACATCAAGTCCAAAAATTAAAGAGTGAGTCAAGATTTTATGTTTGGGATGATCCATACTTATGGCGCATGTGTAGTGACCAATTCATTAGGAGGTGTGTTCCCGATCATGAGTTTGAGTCTGTTTTGCATTTCTGTCATACACCTGCATGTGGTGGACACTTTGGACCCCAACGGACAGCTAGTAAAGTTTTGGACTCTGGATTATATTGGCCTAGATTATTCCATGATTCCCATGTGTTTTGTAAGTCATGCTCTCGTTGCCAACACACTGGGAACATTTCTAGAAGACATGAGATTCCCCAACAACCCATACTATTTTGTGAGATTTTTGATGTATGGGGCATTGACTTTATGGGTCCTTTTCCTAGTTCATTTGGATTTTTGTACATTTTGGTTGCTGTTGATTATGTGAGTAAATGGGTGGAGGCCAAGGCCACCAGGACTGACGATTCTCATGTTGTTGTGGACTTTGTCAAAGCACATATTTTTTGCAGGTTTGGAGTACCAAAGGCCATCATCAGTGACCAAGGGACACACTTTTGCAATAGGAATTTCGCTTCCCTCCTTCGAAAGTATGGGGTGACACACAAAACATCGACACCATACCACCCCCAAACAAATGGCCAGGCTGAGGTTTCAAATCGTGAGTTGAAACAAATCTTGGAGAAAACCGTGCAGCCAAATAGGAAGGATTGGAGCAAGCGCTTGGATGATGCATTGTGGGCTTATAGGACAGCATACAAGACCCCCATTGGTATGTCCCCATTTCGGATTGTTTTTGGGAAAGCGTGTCATCTCCCCGTGGAAGTCGAGCATCGGGCATATTGGGCTATAAAGAAATGTAACATGGATTTGGCCCAAGCTGGAATTCAAAGGAAGTTGCAAATTCAAGAGCTTGAGGAGATTCGACTGTCATCATATGAGAACTCAAGGCTCTACAAGGAAAGATCAAAAGCAGCTCATGACAAAATGATCCAACAAAGGGAGTTTCATGTTGGAGAGAAAGTCCTTCTCTATAGTTCACGACTGAAGTTGATGCCTGGTAAGTTGCATTCCAGATGGTTAGGTCCTTATATTGTGTCTAATGTTTTTCCTTATGGTGCAGTGGAGATCACACAAGAGGACACTGGAAGGATATTTACAGTCAATGGGAAACGTTTGAAGAGATACATTGAGGGACATCCTACTGATGCAGTGGATTTTATCACACTGCATGACCCCATCATCACTTGATCACATCAGGCTGTTCCTAACCCTTTCACTTTTATATTATTTGTCCTATTTAAAAATTCTGCATTTCATGTGCATATATCATCTCATAGGTTCACATTGAGGACAATGCAATATTTTAAGTGTGGGGGAGGGAACCTTTTAGTTTAGTAATTTCAATTGTTTTCCTGTTAAAAAAAACCAAAAAAAAAAGATTGTATGTTTTTCAAAATTTGTGTGTTTATTTTACAATTTTCTGTGTGTTTTTGAAACTTTTGAGCTGAAATGATTCTCATCACCATTTTTAAATCCATATCAATAAGTGAAACAATTTACCCCTTGAAACTAAGCTTAAATGAATGCTGAAATGACTTTGTTTCAAGTTCAAATATTTAGTAATTTCATGCAAAGTACGCTGAATTTTGAATCCCATGCCAATCTCACTGTCTTTATATTTGAAATCACTTTCCTGTGAGGCTTCTAAACCATTATTTTCATATTCTTTACATTCACCTCACTTCTTGAGAGAACCAAACCATACTTGATTTAACCAGAATTTGATCTATTCCTGTCAAAACTTGAGGGTTTGAGGTACTTGTGTTTAAATGATTGAGGCATTTGTTTGGTATTAAAACCCATATTTCAAAGAATCCTTTTTTATAATGGCCTACCTTGAATATTTAATCCTTGTAGCCCTTAGAAGCCATGCACATCCTGTTAGGTTAAGCCACATTACAAGCCAATTTTCCCTATCCAACCAACTCTTGAAGTGAAATTGCATAATCTAGTTGAGCTTAAGTGTGGGGGAAGTTGTCTTGTGTTGTGCCACCACATTATGTGATACTTTGGGTGGAAAATTAAATTCTGAAGAGATGTGTTTGCTGCTAAAGAAAGTCATTATATTGAAAGTTGTGCCTTTTCTGGAGCTTTCATGACAAGTGAAGCTGTGCCTTTTCTGGAGCTTCTAATTGAGGTGGAAAGCTGTGCCCATCTGGAGCTTTCAAGAAAATCATGTTTGAGAAGATTGACATTTTTTATGCTGAATTGATGAATGGTGTAAACCTTTCATGACTTTTCATTATGATGGAGCTGAATTGATACTATGGGGATTGAAGAGAAGACCATATTTAAGTGAAAATTAGATTAATGCAATTTTGCTTCAAAAGAGTCAAGCCCTCCTCATTCAGCCTCAGAGTTTTTCACATCTTAATCCTACCAACCGAAAGCCACAGAACAACCCTGAAAAGTCCTCATGATAAACATATGTCCTTGACTCACATCGGGTAGCGATGTAGGAATCTATCAAGCCTGTGGTGACCCTTGTATGAGTTTGGATGAGAAAGACATTGCAAAAAAAAATTGATATTTGAGTGATGAGAGAAAATTCAAGCGAGGTAAGTGTTTTGTGCATGGGCAGATAAATGAAGTGGAAATATATTGAATGATATAAATGGAGAACTTGAAATAAGGTTTTTTATGAGGCATGATATCTTTTTTATTCTTGGTGTGAAATTGATTGATCTTAAAGATATGTGTTTTAAAATTGGTTTTGATTTGATATTGATGTTTACTTGATATGAGGTTTTGCCCAGGTGTGCAAAAGGGTAAGTGTGGGGTAGTTGATAAAACACTATTTTATTGAATATTTTATTGATAATAAATGATATAATTTCCTCACATTGTGTTAAACATGTTTATTTATAAAATATTTGGGATTTGATCATTCATTTGAAAATTTGGTGAAAATTCCAGTTTTACCCTTAATAGTGCACTGTAGTATTTAGAAGATAACTATTTTTATATTTATTATTTGAATTTGACATTTTGTAACAGTGTTCCTAACTTAATTATATACAACTTTTATTCATGACACTAAATCTAAAGAGTTCATTTGGTTGTTGAAATTGGGTCATGAAGTCAAAGTTGGGCTGGGCTCGACAGAATGGAAAAGGTTCTGTATTTGGGCCATATATTCTACATACGGGCTTTGATTGAGCCCAAATTTTGATGAAACCTCGGGGACATGATGTGGCACAAATCATCCTTCTGGAAGGCCGGCCAATTCACGCGTTTTGGTGGTCAAATGGGCGGTGCAATTTGGAATAAAATATTTGGCCGAATTTCCACATTCACACTTGAAACCACTTGTAACCTCTCCTCCCCTCCCCTCTATAAATTGGAGTTTTTCTCATTTGGAGGGGTTGGGACGTGCATTGGGAGATTGGAGGAAGAGGAGAATTTGTTTCACCCAAATTCTCCAACCATTGTAAGAGGGGTAGCTCTTGAAGCAAGGATCCCCTCATCGAAGCCTCCTTCTCTTCTTCATTTTGTAATGTTTTCATTTGTGTAATAAACTTCATTGCTCTTCTTATATTTCTTCTCTTTTCTTCTGTTTTGTTTAAATTTCTTCTTCTATTAATCTTTATAATTGGGCTTGAATTCTTGAGTAGAAGCGTTATTGGGTTATACCCATTTTAAACCTTTGCACATGCAAAACGCTTCTACGATGATTACGCCACCCATGGAAGAGTAGTCTTTTAGTAATCGATCTATCTTCTACCCTATTCATTTAATTATTTTGAATCAATGAGCTACTGTAATTCACTTAATATGATCCATGAATTTTTTTTTTAAATTTTAAGAAACTAAGCAAGCAATTGAACAATTAACACAAAAACACGCGAGGTCGGGATTTTGTGTAAATTGTGAGAGCGCGATCTTAATCGGTAATACAAGACCACACGGGATAAATTTGTAGAGTTCAAATATAATCCCTAAACACAATTAATCCTCATTTCCAGAATTGATATGTGCCTTAATTTACCACTGATCATAAGCTAATCTTAGAGCATCAATCAAAGCAGGGTGCTGCGATTGCACGTTCCAAAGTTAGCCTAGGTTTAAATTCACATCATCTTTTTGGCAAAGTTAATTCTCATAGGGTTCGGGATTTAACAAATTAAGGGATCATAATTAAGTGAATTTTAATTTAAATTATAATGATTAATAATAAAGTGAATAGGTAGAGTTATATCGATTACTCTTTTTAAATAGATTTCTAAAAAAACATCTTCTTGTTGTGTCATTTAAATTGAAATTCATTTCAAAACTAAAAACAAAAAAAAAATTATACAATCTTCTTCCAGCAAACTTCTTCTAGATTCATAAACTACAACAAACCCCAATCCTTTAAAGTAGTGTTTTTATTCTATTCTATTTTATTTTATTTTTTAGAATACCTCTAATAAGTTGTTAAATTCACTTCCTCCTTTGAGAGACGACCTTGGTCAGCCACTCTGCTGCACTTAAGTACCCCAAATCACACTAATCATTTGAGGGCGCCCACGACAGCGCTCTTTCAAATTGGCGTCGTTGCCGGGGAGGTAAGTAATTATTTCAACCAATTAGAGGTATTTATTTTATTTTACATTTTATTCTCTTCCTCTCTTCTTTCCTCCTTCTTTACCCAATCTGATTTTTCTTCTTCTTCTTTTATTTTCTTCTACTTCTCTTTGGACCATCAAATCAAACTTCTCATTTTTATTTTACTATGGTCCACCTTCTTTATTTTCATTTTTATTTGATCTATGACACGAACTAATCCTGAAGATCTCTTAGATCTTGACCCTAAGATTGAACGTAGCCTTAGGGCACGAATCAGACATTCTCAGTCTACGGGAAGTTTCAACATTCAACCAGTTGGTGAATTCCTCTCTTCTGAAAACATTGAAATTGGAAGCTATTCAAATTCAAACATAAAAGAGGAACCAATGGCTGGAAACAATGGAAATGAACTTAATAGAACCATTCGAGAATTGGCTGCACCTGATATTAACTATCAACCAAATTGTATTGCATACCCAAATCTCGAATCGGACTTTGAATTGAAATCTGGATTAATTCACCTTCTTCCAAAGTTTCATGGCTTATCTGGTGAGGATCCCAACAAACACCTTAAGGAATTTAATGTGGTTTGCTCAACTTTAAAACCAAGAAATGTTTCTGAAGATCAAATTAAATTAAGAGCATTCCCATTCTCACTTGATGGAGCTGCAAAAGATTGGATGTATTATTTGCAACCTGAAGATGTAACATGTTGGAATGATTTGAAACATCTTTTCTTGCAAAGATTTTTTCCAGCATCAAGGACAACATCCATTAGAAAGGAGATATCGGGGATCAAGCAAGCCCAAGGGGAGTCAATGTATGAGTACTGGGAGCGATTCAAGAAGTTGTGTGCAAGCTACCCACATCACCAAATCAGTGAGCAACTCCTCATCCAATACTTCTACGAAGGACTCACACCCATGGAGAGGAGCATGGTGGATTCTGCAGCTGGAGGAGCATTGGTGGACAAGACACCAGTAGCTGCACGTGCTTTTATTGACAAGATGGCCCAAAACTCCCAACAATTCGGTGATAGAGGTACACCACATGTTCGAGGAGTACATCAAGTAAGTCCTTCTTCTCTTGAAAGTCATTTGATTGATACTAAGTTAGAAGAATTGACAACTATGGTGAGGCAGATTGCATTGGCTCAAAATACATCCCAACCCCCTCCTTCAATGCCTTGTGGTATTTGCACTGAGACAAGCCACCCAACTGACTGTTGCCCACAACTCCAAGAAACAGAAGATTGTGCAGCAGTGTTCCCTGGGAGACCATTTCAGCAGCAACAACAACAACCATATCCCCAAAAGAAGTTTGATCCAACATACAACCAAGGGTGGAAAGATCTAGCGGACATGAGGTATGGCTCTGGACAACAACAAAGGCCCCCTTTTCAACCAAACTTCCAGCAGCCTCCACCTTACCAACAGGGTTTCCAACAACCCCAAAGGAGATTCGAAGCTCAAACATCAACGAGTCAGCAACAAGGGAATATCCAACACAAGGTAGACTCTAACACTGATGATCTTTTGAAACAAATTGTTCTTAATCAACAGAATGAGCTGAAGAGTCAAGGTTCGGAGCTGAGAGAGTTGAAGACTCAAATGAGTCAGATTGCCACTGCCCTCCATGAACTTGTGAGTAAGAATTCTAGAAATATACCTTCCCAACCCACTCCAAATCCAAAGGGGAATGTTAGTGCCATCACATTGAGAAGTGGGAAGCAAATGAACGATACATCTGCACCTACCATTCCACCGGGATTCACCTCAACTTCAGAGAAGCCGCATTCCATACCAACTGATGAACAATCCAAGGAGAAAGATAAAGGTAAGAAAAATATTGATGATGTTCCTCCTAAACCCCTTCCTTTTCCAAACAGGGTTGTTCAAACCAAGAAGATGGCTGAAGAAGCAATGCAAAAGGAGGTTTTGGACACATTCAAGCATGTGGATATCAACATTCCTCTACTTGAAGCCATTAAGCAAATTCCAAGGTATGTCAAATTCTTAAAAGAACTCTGCACCAATCGAAGAGGGCTCAAGGGAAATGAGAGGATCAACCTTGGAAGGAATGTCTCGGCACTCATTACACCAACTCTAGCAATGCCAACAAAGTGAAAGGATCCCGGGACATTCACCATCCCATGTACCATAGGGGAGTTGCACTTCTCTGATGCTCTTTGTGATTTGGGAGCTTCCATAAATGTGATGCCTCACTCTGTATTCTCTTCCTTGCAGGTTGGTGAGTTGAAGCCGACAAGAGTAGTAGTGCAATTGGTGAATAGAGCTACGGCATATCCAGCGGGAGTTCTTGAGGATGTACTTGTTCAGGTAAGAGACATGATCTTTCCAGCGGATTTCTATGTTCTTAACATGGAGGATGATCAGGTAAGTTCTCATGCCCCCATTATCTTAGGTAGACCCTTCCTCAAAACTGCAAAAACTATCATAAATGTCAATGAGGGTACACTTTCCATGGAGTTTGGGGATGAAGTTGTGATATTTAATGTTATGGATTCCATGAAGTACCCCTCATAGGACCATTCTGCTTTTGTTATCTCCCATTTTGAACCACCAAATAAAAACTCCATAGAATTTGATTGTCCTATGCTTAGGGAGATTATGAGTATTGGTTCTAGTTTGATGTCTAAGAATACTTCTACACCCATTTTTAAGGAATAAGACTCTCTAAGATTTGATTTTGAAATGGAATCATATTCTGATTTTGATCATGTGAACTCTGATTATGACATGGCTATTGAGTATGCTGATGGATTTGGTGCTTTATTCTCTGATTGTGATGATTTTTATTCTGATACTGATGTTCATTGTGCAGATATGTCTGTTGCATCAATTTCTCCATCCATACATCACCCACCTACATTGGAACTCAAGCCATTGCCCCCAAATCTCAAATATGCATACTTGCTCAGTGGTGATAGATTACCTGTCATAATTGCTAACAATCTCTCTTTTGAACATGAAGAAAAACTTTTGAATCTTTTGAGAGATAACATTAGGGCAATTGGTTGGACATTGGCAGACATATCAGGTATTAGCCCCTCCATTTGCATGCATAGGATTCTCTTGGAGGATGGGGCTAAACCGGTGAGACAGCCACAAAGGAGACTTAATCCCACCCTCCTAGAAGTTGTTAAGAAAGAAGTTGAAAAATTACTTGAGGCAGGTATCATTTACCCTATTTCTGACTCACAATGGGTTAGCCCTGTTCAGGTTGTACCAAAGAAAACTGGTTTCACTGTTATAAAAAATGAAAATGATGAGTTAGTTCCTGTGAGAGTACAAAACAGTTGGCGAGTGTGTATCGATTATAGGAAACTAAATCAATCCACTCGTAAGGACCATTTCCCACTTCCATTCATTGACCAGATGCTTGAGAGACTAGCTGGGAAGACACACTATTGTTTCTTGGATGGATTTTCTGGCTATTTTCAGGTTCCCATTGCAGCAGAGGACCAGGAGAAGACAACATTCACCTGCCCATTCGGTACCTTTGCCTACCGAAGGATGCCATTTGGACTGTGCAATGCCCCAGGTACCTTCCAGAGATGCATGGTGAGTATTTTCTCAGATTTCATTGAGACCTGCATGGAGGTATTTATGGATGATTTTACAGTTTATGGGGCCTCATTTGATGAATGTCTCTCTAGTTTGGGTGATGTGTTGCATCGTTGTATTGAGAAGAATCTGGTCTTAAATTTTGAAAAATGTCATTTCATGGTCGAAAAGGGAATTGTCTTAGGTCATATAGTCTCAAAACATGGAATTGAAGTTGATAAATCTAAGGTAGACATTATTTCATCCCTCCCATATCCTACATGTGTGCGTGATGTTCGATCATTCCTTGGGCATGCTGGATTTTATCGACGCTTCATCAGAGATTTTAGTAAGATCGCTCTACCCTTATCTCGATTGCTTCAAAAAGATATTGACTTCAATTTTGATGATTCATGCAGGGTATCATTTGATGAGCTGAAGAAGTGTCTGACCACTCCACCAATCATACAGCCCCCACGGTGGGACCTTCCATTTGAGCTTATGTGTGACGCCTCCAACTTCGCGGTTGGAGCTGTCTTATCTCAGAGGGTGGATGGACGTTCACATAAGATCGCCTATGCATCGAGGACGCTAGATTCAGCCCAATCAAACTACACTACCACAGAAAAGGAGTTTCTTGTTGTCATATTTGCTTTAGATAAATTCCGTTCATATTTATTGGGCTCTAAAGTAGTTGTTTTTTCTGACCATGCAGCTTTGAGGTACCTCCTGAAGAAGCCAGATGCAAAGCCGTGACTTATCTATTGGATGATCCTTCTTCAAGAGTTTGACATCGAGATAAAGGACAAAAAGGGGTCAGAAAACTTGGTGGCGGACCACATGAGTAGGCTTACTCACACACTAGAGGGTGACACCTTGGACCAGGTACCACTTCGGGACACTTTCCCCGATGAGCATCTCTATACCATCTCAGGTAAGCATCCTTGGTATGCTGATTTAGTTAATTACATTGTTGGCTCTGAAATCCCAGTAAATTTGAAGAAACATCAAGTCCAAAAATTAGAGAGTGAGTCAAGATTTTATGTTTGGGATGATCCATACTTATGGCGCATGTGTAGTGACCAAGTCATTAGGAGGTGTGTTCCCGATCATGAGTTTGAGTCTGTTTTGCATTTCTGTCATACACTTGCATGTGGTGGACACTTTGGACCCCAACGGATAGCTAGGAAAGTTTTGGACTCTGGATTATATTGGCCTAGATTATTCCATGATGCCCATGTGTTTTGTAAGTCATGCTCTCGTTTCCAACACACTGGGAACATTTCTAGGAGACATGAGATGCCCCAACAACCCATACTATTTTGTGAGATTTTTGATGTATGGGGCATTGACTTTATGGGTCCTTTTCCTAGTTCATTTGGATTTTTGTACATTTTGGTTGCTGTTGATTATGTGAGTAAATGGGTGGAGGCCAAGGCCACCAGGACTGACGATTCTCATGTTGTTGTGGACTTTGTCAAAGCACATATTTTTTTCAGGTTTGGAGTACCAAAGGCCATCATCAATGACCAAGGGACACACTTTTGCAATAGGAATTTCGCTTCCCTCCTTCGAAAGTATGGGGTGACACACAAAACATCGACACCATACCACCCCCAAACAAATGGCCAGGCTGAGGTTTCAAATCGTGAGTTGAAACAAATCTTGGAGAAAACCGTGCAGCCAAATAGGAAGGATTGGAGCAAGCGCTTGGATGATGCATTGTGGGCTTATAGGACAGCATACAAGACCCCCATTGGTATGTCCCCATTTCGGATTGTTTTTGGGAAAGCGTGTCATCTCCCCGTGGAAGTCGAGCATCAGGCATATTGGGCTATAAAGAAATGTAACATGGATTTGGCCCAAGCTGGAATTCAAAGGAAGTTGCAAATTCAAGAGCTTGAGGAGATTCAACTGTCATCATATGAGAACTCAAGGCTCTACAAGGAAAGATCAAAAGCAGCTCATGACAAAATGATCCAACAAAGGGAGTTTCATGTTGGAGAGAAAGTCCTTCTCTATAGTTCACGACTGAAGTTGATGCCTGGTAAGTTGCGTTCCAGATGGTTAGGTCCTTATATTGTGTCTAATGTTTTTCCTTATGGTGCAGTGGAGATCACACAAGAGGACACTGGAAGGATATTTACAGTCAATGGGCAACGTTTGAAGAGATACATTGAGGGACATCCTACTGATGCAGTGGATTTTATCACACTGCATGACCCCATCATCACTTGATCACATCAGGCTGTTCCTAACCCTTTCACTTTTATATTATTTGTCCTATTTAAAAATTCTTCATTTCATGTGCATATATCATCTCATAGGTTCACATTGAGGACAATGCAATATTTTAAGTGTGGGGAGGGAACCTTTTAGTTTAGTAATTTCAATTGTTTTCCTGTAAAAAAAACCAAAAAAAAAAGATTGTATGTTTTTCAAAATTTGTGTGTTTATTTTACAATTTTCTGTGTGTTTTTGAAACTTTTGAGCTGAAATGATTCTCATCACCATTTTTAAATCCATATCAATAAGTGAAACAATTTACCCCTTGAAACTAAGCTTAAATGAATGCTGAAATGACTTTGTTTCAAGTTCAAATATTTAGTAATTTCATGAAAATTATGCTGAATTTTGAATCCCATGCCAATCTCACTGTCTTTATATTTGAAATCACTTTCCTGTGAGGCTTCTAAACCATTATTTTCATATTCTTTACATTCACCTCACTTCTTGAGAGAACCAAACCATACTTGATTTAACCAGAATTTGATCTATTCCTGTCAAAACTTGAGGGTTTGAGGTACTTGTGTTTAAATGATTGAGGCATTTGTTTGGTATTAAAACCCATATTTCAAAGAATCCTTTTTTATAATGGCCTACCTTGAATATTTAATCCTTGTAGCCCTTATAAGCCATGCACATCCTGTTAGGTTAAGCCACATTACAAGCCAATTTTCCCTATCCAACCAACTCTTGAAGTGAAATTGCATAATCTAGTTGAGCTTAAGTGTGGGGGAAGTTGTCTTGTGTTGTGCCACCACATTATGTGATACTTTGGGTGGAAAATTAAATTCTGAAGAGATGTGTTTTCTGCTAAAGAAAGTCATTATATTGAAAGTTGTGCCTTTTCTGGAGCTTTCATGACAAGTGAAGCTGTGCCTTTTCTGGAGCTTCTAATTGAGGTGGAAAGCTGTGCCCATCTGGAGCTTTCAAGAAAATCATGTTTGAGAAGATTGACATTTTTTATGCTGAAATGATGAATGGTGTAAACCTTTCATGACTTTTCATTATGATGGAGCTGAATTGATACTATGGGGATTGAAGAGAAGACCATATTTAAGTGAAAATTAGATTAATTCAATTTTGCTTCAAAAGAGTCAAGCCCTCCTCATTCAGCCTCAGAGTTTTTCACATCTTAATCCTACCAACCGAAAGCCACAGAACAACCCTGAAAAGTCCTCATGATAAACATATGTCCTTGACTCACATCGGGTAGCGATGTAGGAATCTATCAAGCCTATGGTGACCCTTGTATGAGTTTGGATGAGAAAGACATTGCAAAAAAAAATTGATATTTGAGTGATGAGAGAAAATTCAAACGAGGTAAGTGTTTTGTGCATGGGCGGATAAATGAAGTGGAAATATATTGAATGATATAAATGGAGAACTTGAAATAAGGTTTTTTATGAGGCATGATATCTTTTTTATTCTTGGTGTGAAATTGATTGATCTTAAAGATATGTGTTTTAAAATTGGTTTTGATTTGATATTGATGTTTACTTGATATGAGGTTTTGCCCAGGTGTGCAAAAGGGTAAGTGGGGGGGAGTTGATAAAACACTATTTTATTGAATATTTTATTGATAATAAATGATATAATTTCCTCACATTGTGTTAAACATGTTTATTTATAAAATATTTGGGATTTGATCATTCATTTGAAAATTTGGTGAAAATTCCAGTTTTACCCTTAATAGTGCACTGTAGTATTTCAAAGATAACTATTTTTATATTTATTATTGGAATTTTACATTTTGTAACAGTGTTCCTAACTTAATTATTTACAACTTTTATTCAGGACACTAAAGCTAAAGAGTTCATTTGGTTGTTGAAATTGGGTCATGAAGTCAAAGTTGGGCTGGGCTCTCCAGAATGGAAAAGGTTCTGTATTTGGGCCATATATTCTACATACGGGCTTGGATTGAGCCCAAATTTTGATGAAAGCTCGGGGACATGATGTGGCACATATCATCCTTCTGAAAGGCCGGCCAATTCACGCGTTTTGGTGGTCAAATGGGCGGTGCAAGTTGGAATAAAATATTTGGCCGAATTTCCACATTCACACTTGAAACCACTTGTAACCTCTCCTCCCCTCCCCTCTATAAATTGGAGTTTTTCTCATTTGGAGGGGTTGGGACGTGCATTGGGAGATTGGAGGCAGAGGAGAATTTGTTTCACCCAAATTCTACAACCATTGTAAGAGGGGTAGCTCTTGAAGCAAGGATCCCCTCATCGAAGCCTCCTTCTCTTCTTCATTTTGTAATGTTTTCATTTGTGTAATAAACTTCATTGCTCTTCTTATATTTCTTCTCTTTTCTTCTGTTTTGTTTAAATTTCTTCTTCTCTTAATCTTTCTAATTGGGCTTGAATTCTTGAGTAGAAGCGTTATTGGGTTATACCCATTTTAAACCTTTGCACATGCAAAACGCTTCTACGATGATTACGCCACTCATGGAAGAGTAGTCTTTTAGTAATCGATCTATCTTCTACCCTATTCATTTAATTATTTTGAATCAATGAGCTACTGTAATTCACTTAATATGATCCATGAATTTTGTTTTTAAATTGTAAGAAACTAAGCAAGCAATTGAACAATTAACACAAAAACACGCGAGGTCGGGATTTTGTGTAAATTGTGAGAGCGCGATCTTAATCGGTAATACAAGACCACACGGGATAAATTTGTAGAGTTCAAATATAATCCCTAAACACAATTCATCCTCATTTCCAGAATGGATATGTGCCTTAATTTACCACTGATCATAAGCTAATCTTAGAGCATCAATCAAAGCAGGGTGCTGCGATTGCACGTTCCAAAGTTAGCCTAGGTTTAAATTCACATCATCTTTTTGGTAAAGTTAATTCTCGTAGGGTTCGGGATTTAACAAATTAAGGGATCATAATTAAGTGAATTTTAATTTAAATGATAATGATTAATAATAAAGTGAAGAGGTAGAGTTATATCGATTACGCTTTTTAAATAGATTTCTAAAAAAACATCTTCTTGTTGTGTCATTTAAATTGAAATTCATTTCAAAACTAAAAACAAAAAAAAATTATACAATCTTCTTCCAGCAAACTTCATCTAGATTCATAAACTACAACAAACCCCAATCCTTTAAAGTAGTGTTTTTATTCTATTCTATTTTATTTTATTTTTTAGAATACCTCTAATAAGTTGTTAAATTCACTTCCTCCTTTGAGAGACGACCTTGGTCAGCCACTCTGCTGCACTTAAGTACCCCAAATCACACTAATCATTTGAGGGCGCCCACGACAGCGCTCTTTCAAATTGGCGTCGTTGCCGGGGAGGTAAGTAATTATTTCAACCAATTAGAGGTATTTATTTTATTTTACATTTTATTCTCTTCCTCTCTTCTTTCCTCCTTCTTTACCCAATCTGATTTTTCTTATTCTTCTTTTATTTTCTTCTACTTCTCTTTGGACCATCAAATCAAACTTCTCATTTTTATTTTACTATGGTCCACCTTCTTTATTTTCATTTTTATTTGATCTATGACACGAACTAATCCTGAAGATCTCTTAGATCTTGACCCTAAGATTGAACGTAGCCTTAGGGCACGAATCAGACATTCTCAGTCTACGGGAAGTTTCAACATTCAACCAGTTGGTGAATTCCTCTCTTCTGAAAACATTGAAATTGGAAGCTATTCAAATTCAAACATAAAAGAGGAACCAATGGCTGGAAACAATGGAAATGAACTTAATAGAACCATTCGAGAATTGGCTGCACCTGATATTAACTATCAACCAAATTGTATTGCATACCCAAATCTCGAATCGGACTTTGAATTGAAATCTGGATTAATTCACCTTCTTCCAAAGTTTCATGGCTTATCTGGTGAGGATCCCAACAAACACCTTAAGGAATTTAATGTGGTTTGCTCAACTTTAAAACCAAGAAATGTTTCTGAAGATCAAATTAAATTAAGATCATTCCCATTCTCACTTGATGGAGCTGCAAAAGATTGGATGTATTATTTGCAACCTGAAGATGTAACATGTTGGAATGATTTGAAACATCTTTTCTTGCAAAGATTTTTTCCAGCATCAAGGACAACATCCATTAGAAAGGAGATATCGGGGATCAAGCAAGCCCAAGGGGAGTCAATGTATGAGTACTGGGAGCGATTCAAGAAGTTGTGTGCAAGCTACCCACATCACCAAATCAGTGAGAAACTCCTCATCCAATACTTCTACGAAGGACTCACACCCATGGAGAGGAGCATGGTGGATTCTGCAGCTGGAGGAGCATTGGTGGACAAGACACCAGTAGCTGCACGTGCTTTTATTGACAAGATGGCCCAAAACTCCCAACAATTCGGTGATAGAGGTACACCACATGTTCGAGGAGTACATAAAGTAAGTCCTTCTTCTCTTGAAAGTCATTTGATTGATACTAAGTTAGAAGAATTGACAACTATGGTGAGGCAGATTGCATTGGCTCAAAATACATCCCAACCCCCTCCTTCAATGCCTTGTGGTATTTGCACTGAGACAAGCCACCCAACTGACTGTTGCCCACAACTCCAAGAAACAGAAGATTGTGCAGCAGTGTTCCCTGGGAGACCATTTCAGCAGCAACAACAACAACCATATCCCCAAAAGAAGTTTGATCCAACATACAACCAAGGGTGGAAAGATCTAGCGGACATGAGGTATGGCTCTGGACAACAACAAAGGCCCCCTTTTCAACCAAACTTCCAGCAGCCTCCACCTTACCAACAGGGTTTCCAACAACCCCAAAGGAGATTCGAAGCTCAAACATCAACGAGTCAGCAACAAGGGAATATCCAACACAAGGTAGACTCTAACACTGATGATCTTTTGAAACAAATTGTTCTTAATCAACAGAATGAGCTGAAGAGTCAAGGTTCGGAGCTGAGAGAGTTGAAGACTCAAATGAGTCAGATTGCCACCGCCCTCCATGAACTTGTGAGTAAGAATTCTAGAAATATACCTTCCCAACCCACTCCAAATCCAAAGGGGAATGTTAGTGCCATCACATTGAGAAGTGGGAAGCAAATGAACGATACATCTGCACCTACCATTCCACCGGGATTCACCTCAACTTCAGAGAAGCCGCATTCCATACCAACTGATGAACAATCCAAGGAGAAAGATAAAGGTAAGAAAAATATTGATGATGTTCCTCCTAAACCCCTTCCTTTTCCAAACAGGGTTGTTCAAACCAAGAAGATGGCTGAAGAAGCAATGCAAAAGGAGGTTTTGGACACATTCAAGCGTGTGGATATCAACATTCCTCTACTTGAAGCCATTAAGCAAATTCCAAGGTATGCCAAATTCTTAAAAGAACTCTGCACCAATCGAAGAGGGCTCAAGGGAAATGAGAGGATCAACCTTGGAAGGAATGTCTCGGCACTCATTACACCAACTCTAGCAATGCCAACAAAGTGCAAGGATCCCGGGACATTCACCATCCCATGTACCATAGGGGAGTTGCACTTCTCTGATGCTCTTTGTGATTTGGGAGCTTCCATAAATGTGATGCCTCACTCTGTATTCTCTTCCTTGCAGGTTGGTGAGTTGAAGCCGACAAGAGTAGTGGTGCAATTGGTGAATAGAGCTACGGCATATCCAGCGGGAGTTCTTGAGGATGTACTTGTTCAGGTAAGAGACATGATCTTTCCAGCGGATTTCTATGTTCTTAACATGGAGGATGATCAGGTAAGTTCTCATGCCCCCATTATCTTAGGTAGACCCTTCCTCAAAACTGCAAAAACTATCATAAATGTCAATGAGGGTACACTTTCCATGGAGTTTGGGGATGAAGTTGTGATATTTAATGTTATGGATTCCATGAAGTACCCCTCATAGGACCATTCTGCTTTTGTTATCTCCCATTTTGAACCACCAAATAAAAACTCCATAGAATTTGATTGTCCTATGCTTAGGGAGATTATGAGTATTGGTTCTAGTTTGATGTCTAAGAATACTTCTACACCCATTTTTAAGGAATAAGACTCTCTAAGATTTGATTTTGAAATGGAATCATATTCTGATTTTGATCATGTGAACTCTGATTATGACATGGCTATTGAGTATGCTGATGGATTTGGTGCTTTATTCTCTGATTGTGATGATTTTTATTCTGATACTGATGTTCATTGTGCAGATATGTCTGTTGCATCAATTTCTCCATCCATACATCACCCACCTACATTGGAACTCAAGCCATTGCCCCCAAATCTCAAATATGCATACTTGCTCAGTGGTGATAGATTACCTGTCATAATTGCTAACAATCTCTCTTTTGAACATGAAGAAAAACTTTTGAATCTTTTGAGAGATAACATTAGGGCAATTGGTTGGACATTGGCAGACATATCAGGTATTAGCCCCTCCATTTGCATGCATAGGATTCTCTTGGAGGATGGGGCTAAACCGGTGAGACAGCCACAAAGGAGACTTAATCCCACCCTCCTAGAAGTTGTTAAGAAAGAAGTTGAAAAATTACTTGAGGCAGGTATCATTTACCCTATTTCTGACTCACAATGGGTTAGCCCTGTTCAGGTTGTACCAAAGAAAACTGGTTTCACTGTTATAAAAAATGAAAATGATGAGTTAGTTCCTGTGAGAGTACAAAACAGTTGGCGAGTGTGTATCGATTATAGGAAACTAAATCAATCCACTCGTAAGGACCATTTCCCACTTCCATTCATTGACCAGATGCTTGAGAGACTAGCTGGGAAGACACACTATTGTTTCTTGGATGGATTTTCTGGCTATTTTCAGGTTCCCATTGCAGCAGAGGACCAGGAGAAGACAACATTCACCTGCCCATTCGGTACCTTTGCCTACCGAAGGATGCCATTTGGACTGTGCAATGCCCCAGGTACCTTCCAGAGATGCATGGTGAGTATTTTCTCAGATTTCATTGAGACCTGCATGGAGGTATTTATGGATGATTTTACAGTTTATGGGGCCTCATTTGATGAATGTCTCTCTAGTTTGGGTGATGTGTTGCATCGTTGTATTGAGAAGAATCTGGTCTTAAATTTTGAAAAATGTCATTTCATGGTCGAAAAGGGAATTGTCTTAGGTCATATAGTCTCAAAACATGGAATTGAAGTTGATAAATCTAAGGTAGACATTATTTCATCCCTCCCATATCCTACATGTGTGCGTGATGTTCGATCATTCCTTGGGCATGCTGGATTTTATCGACGCTTCATCAGAGATTTTAGTAAGATCGCTCTACCCTTATCTCGATTGCTTCAAAAAGATATTGACTTCAATTTTGATGATTCATGCAGGGTATCATTTGATGAGCTGAAGAAGTGTATGACCACTCCACCAATCATACAGCCCCCACGGTGGGACCTTCCATTTGAGCTTATGTGTGACGCCTCCAACTTCGCGGTTGGAGCTGTCTTATCTCAGAGGGTGGATGGACGTTCACATAAGATCGCCTATGCATCGAGGACGCTAGATTCAGCCCAATCAAACTACACTACCACAGAAAAGGAGTTTCTTGTTGTCATATTTGCTTTAGATAAATTCCGTTCATATTTATTGGGCTCTAAAGTAGTTGTTTTTTCTGACCATGCAGCTTTGAGGTACCTCCTGAAGAAGCCAGATGCAAAGCCGTGACTTATCTATTGGATGCTCCTTCTTCAAGAGTTTGACATCGAGATAAAGGACAAAAGGGGGTCAGAAAACTTGGTGGCAGACCACATGAGTAGGCTTACTCACACACTAGAGGGTGACACCTTGGACCAGGTACCACTTCGGGACACTTTCCCCGATGAGCATCTCTATACCATCTCAGGTAAGCATCCTTGGTATGCTGATTTAGTTAATTACATTGTTGGCTCTGAAATCCCAGTAAATTTGAAGAAACATCAAGTCCAAAAATTAAAGATTGAGTCAAGATTTTATGTTTGGGATGATCCATACTTATGGCGCATGTGTAGTGACCAAGTCATTAGGAGGTGTGTTCCCGATCATGAGTTTGAGTCTGTTTTGCATTTCTGTCATACACTTGCATGTGGTGGACACTTTGGACCCCAACGGACAGCTAGGAAAGTTTTGGACTCTGGATTATATTGGCCTAGATTATTCCATGATGCCCATGTGTTTTGTAAGTCATGCTCTCGTTGCCAACACACTGGGAACATTTCTAGGAGACATGAGATGCCCCAACAACCCATACTATTTTGTGAGATTTTTGATGTATGGGGCATTGACTTTATGGGTCCTTTTCCTAGTTCATTTGGATTTTTGTACATTTTGGTTGCTGTTGATTATGTGAGTAAATGGGTGGAGGCCAAGGCCACCAGGACTGACGATTCTCATGTTGTTGTGGACTTTGTCAAAGCACATATTTTTTGCAGGTTTGGAGTACCAAAGGCCATCATCAGTGACCAAGGGACACACTTTTGCAATAGGAATTTCGCTTCCCTCCTTCGAAAGTATGGGGTGACACACAAAACATCGACACCATACCACCCCCAAACAAATGGCCAGGCTGAGGTTTCAAATCGTGAGTTGAAACAAATCTTGGAGAAAACCGTGCAGCCAAATAGGAAGGATTGGAGCAAGCGCTTGGATGATGCATTGTGGGCTTATAGGACAGCATACAAGACCCCCATTGGTATGTCCCCATTTCGGATTGTTTTTGGGAAAGCGTGTCGTCTCCCCGTGGAAGTCGAGCATCAGGCATATTGGGCTATAAAGAAATGTAACATGGATTTGGCCCAAGCTGGAATTCAAAGGAAGTTTCAAATTCAAGAGCTTGAGGAGATTCGACTGTCATCATATGAGAACTCAAGGCTCTACAAGGAAAGATCAAAAGCAGCTCATGACAAAATGATCCAACAAAGGGAGTTTCATGTTGGAGAGAAAGTCCTTCTCTATAGTTCACGACTGAAGTTGATGCCTGGTAAGTTGCGTTCCAGATGGTTAGGTCCTTATATTGTGTCTAATGTTTTTCCTTATGGTGCAGTGGAGATCACACAAGAGGACACTGGAAGGATATTTACAGTCAATGGGCAACGTTTGAAGAGATACATTGAGGGACATCCTACTGATGCAGTGGATTTTATCACACTGCATGACCCCATCATCACTTGATCACATCAGGCTGTTCCTAACCCTTTCACTTTTATATTATTTGTCCTATTTAAAAATTCTTCATTTCATGTGCATATATCATCTCATAGGTTCACATTGAGGACAATGCAATATTTTAAGTGTGGGGAGGGAACCTTTTAGTTTAGTAATTTCAATTGTTTTCCTGTAAAAAAAACCAAAAAAAAAAGATTGTATGTTTTTCAAAATTTGTGTGTTTATTTTACAATTTTCTGTGTGTTTTTGAAACTTTTGAGCTGAAATGATTCTCATCACCATTTTTAAATCCATATCAATAAGTGAAACAATTTACCCCTTGAAACTAAGCTTAAATGAATGCTGAAATGACTTTGTTTCAAGTTCAAATATTTAGTAATTTCATGCAAAGTACGCTGAATTTTGAATCCCATGCCAATCTCACTGTCTTTATATTTGAAATCACTTTCCTGTGAGGCTTCTAAACCATTATTTTCATATTCTTTACATTCACCTCACTTCTTGAGAGAACCAAACCATACTTGATTTAACCAGAATTTGATCTATTCCTGTCAAAACTTGAGGGTTTGAGGTACTTGTGTTTAAATGATTGAGGCATTTGTTTGGTATTAAAACCCATATTTCAAAGAATCCTTTTTTATAATGGCCTACCTTGAATATTTAATCCTTGTAGCCCTTAGAAGCCATGCACATCCTGTTAGGTTAAGCCACATTACAAGCCAATTTTCCCTATCCAACCAACTCTTGAAGTGAAATTGCATAATCTAGTTGAGCTTAAGTGTGGGGGAAGTTGTCTTGTGTTGTGCCACCACATTATGTGATACTTTGGGTGGAAAATTAAATTCTGAAGAGATGTGTTTTCTGCTAAAGAAAGTCATTATATTGAAAGTTGTGCCTTTTCTGGAGCTTTCATGACAAGTGAAGCTGTGCCTTTTCTGGAGCTTCTAATTGAGGTGGAAAGTTGTGCCCATCTGGAGCTTTCAAGAAAATCATGTTTGAGAAGATTGACATTTTTTATGCTGAAATGATGAATGGTGTAAACCTTTCATGACTTTTCATTATGATGGAGCTGAATTGATACTATGGGGATTGAAGAGAAGACCATATTTAAGTGAAAATTAGATTAATTCAATTTTGCTTCAAAAGAGTCAAGCCCTCCTCATTCAGCCTCAGAGTTTTTCACATCTTAATCCTACCAACCAAAAGCCACAGAACAACCCTGAAAAGTCCTCATGATAAACATATGTCCTTGACTCACATCGGGTAGCGATGTAGGAATCTATCAAGCCTATGGTGACCCTTGTATGAGTTTGGATGAGAAAGACATTGCAAAAAAAAATTGATATTTGAGTGATGAGAGAAAATTCAAACGAGGTAAGTGTTTTGTGCATGGGCGGATAAATGAAGTGGAAATATATTGAATGATATAAATGGAGAACTTGAAATAAGGTTTTTTATGAGGCATGATATCTTTTTTATTCTTGGTGTGAAATTGATTGATCTTAAAGATATGTGTTTTAAAATTGGTTTTGATTTGATATTGATGTTTACTTGATATGAGGTTTTGCCCAGGTGTGCAAAAGGGTAAGTGTGGGGGAGTTGATAAAACACTATTTTATTGAATATTTTATTGATAATAAATGATATAATTTCCTCACATTGTGTTAAACATGTTTATTTATAAAATATTTGGGATTTGATCATTCATTTGAAAATTTGGTGAAAATTCCAGTTTTACCCTTAATAGTGCACTGTAGTATTTCAAAGATAACTATTTTTATATTTATTATTGGAATTTGAAATTTTGTAACAGTGTTCCTAACTTAATTATCTACAACTTTTATTCAGGACACTAAAGCTAAAGAGTTCATTTGGTTGTTGAAATTGGGTCATGAAGTCAAAGTTGGGCTGGGCTCTCCAGAATGGAAAAGGTTCTGTATTTGGGCCATATATTCTACATACGGGCTTGGATTGAGCCCAAATTTTGATGAAATCTCGGGGACATGATGTGGCACATATCATCCTTCTGAAAGGCCGGCCAATTCACGCGTTTTGGTGGTCAAATGGGCGGTTCAAGTTGGAATAAAATATTTGGCCGAATTTCCACATTCACACTTGAAACCACTTGTAACCTCTCCTCCCCTCCCCTCTATTAATTGGAGTTTTTCTCATTTGGAGGGGTTGGGACGTGCATTGGGAGATTGGAGGCAGAGGAGAATTTGTTTCACCCAAATTCTACAACCATTGTAAGAGGGGTAGCTCTTGAAGCAAGGATCCCCTCATCGAAGCCTCCTTCTCTTCTTCATTTTGTAATGTTTTCATTTGTGTAATAAACTTCATTGCTCTTCTTATATTTCTTCTCTTTTCTTCTGTTTTGTTTAAATTTCTTCTTCTCTTAATCTTTCTAATTGGGCTTGAATTCTTGAGTAGAAGCGTTATTGGGTTATACCCATTTTAAACCTTTGCACATGCAAAACGCTTCTACGATGATTACGCCACCCATGGAAGAGTAGTCTTTTAGTAATCGATCTATCTTCTACCCTATTCATTTAATTATTTTGAATCAATGAGCTACTGTAATTCACTTAATATGATCCATGAATTTTGTTTTTAAATTGTAAGAAACTAAGCAAGCAATTGAACAATTAACACAAAAACACGCGAGGTCGGGATTTTGTGTAAATTGTGAGAGCGCGATCTTAATCGGTAATACAAGACCACCCGGGATAAATTTGTAGAGTTCAAATATAATCCCTAAACAGAATTCATCCTCATTTCCAGAATGGATATTTGCCTTAATTTACCACTGATCATAAGCTAATCTTAGAGCATCAATCAAAGCAGGGTGCTGCGATTGCACGTTCCAAAGTTAGCCTAGGTTTAAATTCACATCATCTTTTTGGTAAAGTTAATTCTCGTAGGGTTCGGGATTTAACAAATTAAGGGATCATAATTAAGTGAATTTTAATTTAAATGATAATGATTAATAATAAAGTGAATAGGTAGAGTTATATCGATTACGCTTTTTAAATAGATTTCTAAAAAAACATCTTCTTGTTGTGTCATTTAAATTGAAATTCATTTCAAAACTAAAAACAAAAAAAATTATACAATCTTCTTCCAGAAAACTTCATCTAGATTCATAAACTACAACAAACCCCAATCCTTTAAAGTAGTGTTTTTATTCTATTCTATTTTATTTTATTTTTTAGAATACCTCTAATAAGTTGTTAAATTCACTTCCTCCTTTGAGAGACGACCTTGGTCAGCCACTCTGCTGCACTTAAGTACCCCAAATCACACTAATCATTTGAGGGCGCCCACGACAGCGCTCTTTCAAATTGGCGCCGTTGCCGGGGAGGTAAGTAATTATTTCAACCAATTAGAGGTATTTATTTTATTTTACATTTTATTCTCTTCCTCTCTTCTTTCCTCCTTCTTTACCCAATCTGATTTTTCTTCTTCTTCTTTTATTTTCTTCTACTTCTCTTTGGACCATCAAATCAAACTTCTCATTTTTATTTTACTATGGTCCACCTTCTTTATTTTCATTTTTATTTGATCTATGACACGAACTAATCCTGAAGATCTCTTAGATCTTGACCCTGAGATTGAACGTAACCTTAGGGAACGAATCAGACATTCTCAGTCTACGGGAAGTTTCAACATTCAACCAGTTGGTGAATTCCTCTCTTCTGGAAACATTGAAATTGGAAGCTATTCAAATTCAAACATAAAAGAGGAACCAATGGCTGGAAACAATGGAAATGAACTTAATAGAACCATTCGAGAATTGGCTGCACCTGATATTAACTATCAACCAAATTGTGTTGCATACCCAAATCTCGAATCGGACTTTGAATTGAAATCTGGATTAATTCACCTTCTTCCAAAGTTTCATGGCTTATCTGGTGAGGATCCCAACAAACACCTTAAGGAATTTAATGTGGTTTGCTCAACTTTAAAACCAAGAAATGTTTCTGAAGATCAAATTAAATTAAGAGCATTCCCATTCTCACTTGATGGAGCTGCAAAAGATTGGATGTATTATTTGCAACCTGAAGATGTAACATGTTGGAATGATTTGAAACGTCTTTTCTTGCAAAGATTTTTTCCAGCATCAAGGACAACATCCATTAGAAAGGAGATATCGGGGATCAAGCAAGCCCAAGGGGAGTCAATGTATGAGTACTGGGAGCGATTCAAGAAGTTGTGTGCAAGCTGCCCACATCACCAAATCAGTGAGCAACTCCTCATCCAATACTTCTACGAAGGACTCACACCCATGGAGAGGAGCATGGTGGATTCTGCAGCTGGAGGAGCATTGGTGGACAAGACACCAGTAGCTGCACGTGCTTTTATTGACAAGATGGCCCAAAACTCCCAACAATTCGGTGATAGAGGTACACCACATGTTCGAGGAGTACATCAAGTAAGTCCTTCTTCTCTTGAAAGTCATTTGATTGATACTAAGTTAGAAGAATTGACAACTATGGTGAGGCATATTGCATTGGCTCAAAATACATCCCAACCCCCTCCTTCAATGCCTTGTGGTATTTGCACTGAGACAAGCCACCCAACTGACTGTTGCCCACAACTCCAAGAAACAGAAGATTGTGCAGCAGTGTTCCCTGGGAGACCATTTCAGCAGCAACAACAACAACCATATCCCCAAAAGAAGTTTGATCCAACATACAACCAAGGGTGGAAAGATCTAGCGGACATGAGGTATGGCTCTGGACAACAACAAAGGCCCCCTTTTCAACCAAACTTCCAGCAGCCTCCACCTTACCAACAGGGTTTCCAACAACCCCAAAGGAGATTCGAAGCTCAAACATCAACGAGTCAGCAACAAGGGAATATCCAACACAAGGTAGACTCTAACACTGATGATCTTTTGAAACAAATTGTTCTTAATCAACAGAATGAGCTGAAGAGTCAAGGTTCGGAGCTGAGAGAGTTGAAGACTCAAATGAGTCAGATTGCCACCGCCCTCCATGAACTTATGAGTAAGAATTCTAGAAATATACCTTCCCAACCCACTCCAAATCCAAAGGGGAATGTTAGTGCCATCACATTGAGAAGTGGGAAGCAAATGAACGATACATCTGCACCTACCATTCCACCGGGATTCACCTCAACTTCAGAGAAGCCGCATTCCATACCAACTGATGAACAATCCCAGGAGAAAGATAAAGGTAAGAAAAAGATTGATGATGTTCCTCCTAAACCCCTTCCTTTTCCAAACAGGGTTGTTCAAACCAAGAAGATGGCTGAAGAAGCAATGCAAAAGGAGGTTTTGGACACATTCAAGCGTGTGGAGATCAACATTCCTCTACTTGAAGCCATTAAGAAAATTCCAAGGTATGCCAAATTCTTAAAAGAACTCTGCACCAATCGAAGAGGGCTCAAGGGAAATGAGAGGATCAACCTTGGAAGGAATGTCTCGGCACTCATTACACCAACTCTAGCAATGCCAACAAAGTGAAAGGATCCCGGGACATTCACCATCCCATGTACCATAGGGGAGTTGCACTTCTCTGATGCTCTTTGTGATTTGGGAGCTTCCATAAATGTGATGCCTCACTCTGTATTCTCTTCCTTGCAGGTTGGTGAGTTGAAGCCGACAAGAGTAGTGGTGCAATTGGCGAATAGAGCTATGGCATATCCAGCGGGAGTTCTTGAGGATGTACTTGTTCGGGTAAGAGACATGATCTTTCCAGCGGATTTCTATGTTCTTAACATGGAGGATGATCAGGTAAGTTCTCATGCCCCCATTATCTTAGGTAGACCCTTCCTCAAAACTGCAAAAACTATCATA
The DNA here is from genome assembly GCA_963277665.1 of Viscum album. Lineage (NCBI taxonomy): Eukaryota > Viridiplantae > Streptophyta > Magnoliopsida > Santalales > Viscaceae > Viscum > Viscum album. The sequence continues at coordinate 1,722,381,731 of OY728161.1, forward strand.
AATGTAAACGAGGGTACACTTTCCATGGAGTTTGGGGATGAAGTTGTGATATTTAATGTTATGGATTCCATGAAGTACCCCTCAGAGGACCATTCTGCTTTTGTTATCTCCCATTTTGAACCACCAAATAAAAACTCCATAGAATTTGATTGTCCTATGCTTAGGGAGATTATGAGTATTGGTTCTAGTTTGATGTCTAAGAATACTTCTACACCCATTTTTAAGGAATAATACTCTCTAAGATTTGATTTTGAAATGGAATCATATTCTGATTTTGATCATGTGAACTCTGATTATGACATGGCTATTGAGTATGCTGATGGATTTGGTGCTTTATTCTCTGATTGTGATGATTTTTATTCTGATACTGATGTTCATTGTGCAGATATGTCTGTTGCATCAATTTCTCCATCCATACATCACCCACCTACATTGGAACTCAAGCCATTGCCCCCAAATCTCAAATATGCATACTTGCTCAGTGGTGATAGATTACCTGTCATAATTGCTAACAATCTCTCTTTTGAACATGAAGAAAAACTTTTGAATCTTTTGAGAGATAACATTAGGGCAATTGGTTGGACATTGGCAGACATATCAGGTATTAGCCCCTCCATTTGCATGCATAGGATTCTCTTGGAGGATGGGGCTAAACCGGTGAGACAGCCACAAAGGAGACTTAATCCCACCCTCCAAGAAGTTGTTAAGAAAGAAGTTGAAAAATTACTTGAGGCAGGTATCATTTACCCTATTTCTGACTCACAATGGGTTAGCCCTGTTCAGGTTGTACCAAAGAAAACTGGTTTCACTGTTATAAAAAATGAAAATGATGAGTTAGTTCCTGTGAGAGTACAAAACAGTTGGCGAGTGTGTATCGATTATAGGAAACTAAATCAATCCACTCGTAAGGACCATTTCCCACTTCCATTCATTGACCAGATGCTTGAGAGACTAGCTGGGAAGACACACTATTGTTTCTTGGATGGATTTTCTGGCTATTTTCAGGTTCCCATTGCAGCAGAGGACCAGGAGAAGACAACATTCACCTGCCCATTCGGTACCTTTGCCTACCGAAGGATGCCATTTGGACTGTGCAATGCCCCAGGTACCTTCCAGAGATGCATGGTGAGTATTTTATCAGATTTCATTGAGACCTGCATGGAGGTATTTATGGATGATTTTACAGTTTATGGGGCCTCATTTGATGAATGTCTCTCTAGTTTGGGTGATGTGTTGCATCGTTGTATTGAGAAGAATCTGGTCTTAAATTTTGAAAAATGTCATTTCATGGTCGAAAAGGGAATTGTCTTAGGTCATATAGTCTCAAAACATGGAATTGAAGTTGATAAATCTAAGGTAGACATTATTTCATCCCTCCCATATCCTACATGTGTGCGTGATGTTCGATCATTCCTTGGGCATGCTGGATTTTATCGACGCTTCATCAGAGATTTTAGTAAGATCGCTCTACCCTTATCTCGATTGCTTCAAAAAGATATTGACTTCAATTTTGATGATTCATGCAGGGTATCATTTGATGAGCTGAAGAAGTGTCTGACCACTCCACCAATCATACAGCCCCCACGGTGGGACCTTCCATTTGAGCTTATGTGTGACGCCTCCAACTTCGCGGTTGGAGCTGTCTTATCTCAGAGGGTGGAGGGACGTTCACATATGATCGCCTATGCATCGAGGACGCTAGATTCAGCCCAATCAAACTACACTACCACAGAAAAGGAGTTTCTTGTTGTCATATTTGCTTTAGATAAATTCCGTTCATATTTATTGGGCTCTAAAGTAGTTGTTTTTTCTGACCATGCAGCTTTGAGGTACCTCCTGAAGAATCCAGATGCAAAGCCGCGACTTATCTGTTGGATGCTCCTTCTTCAAGATTTTGACATCGAGATAAAGGACAAAAAGGGGTCAGAAAACTTGGTGGAGGACCACATGAGTAGGCTTACTCACACACTAGAGGGTGACACCTTGGACCAGGTACCACTTCGGGACACTTTCCCCGATGAGCATCTCTATACCATCTCAGGTAAGCATCCTTGGTATGCTGATTTAGTTAATTACATTGTTGGCTCTGAAATCCCAGTAAATTTGAAGAGACATCAAGTCCAAAAATTAAAGAGTGAGTCAAGATTTTATGTTTGGGATGATCCATACTTATGGCGCATGTGTAGTGACCAAGTCATTAGGAGGTGTGTTCCCGATCATGAGTTTGAGTCTGTTTTGCATTTCTGTCATACACTTGCATGTGGTGGACACTTTGGACCCCAACGGACAGCTAGGAAAGTTTTGGACTCTGTATTATATTGGCCTAGATTATTCCATGATGCCCATGTGTTTTGTAAGTCATGCTCTCGTTGCCAACACACTGGGAACATTTCTAGGAGACATGAGATGCCCCAACAACCCATACTATTTTGTGAGATTTTTGATGTATGGGGCATTGACTTTATGGGTCCTTTTCCTAGTTCATTTGGATTTTTGTACATTTTGGTTGCTGTTGATTATGTGAGTAAATGGGTGGAGGCCAAGGCCACCAGGACTGACGATTCTCATGTTGTTGTGGACTTTGTCAAAGCACATATTTTTTGCAGGTTTGGAGTACCAAAGGCCATCATCAGTGACCAAGGGACACACTTTTGCAATAGGAATTTCGCTTCCCTCCTTCGAAAGTATGGGGTGACACACAAAACATCGACACCATACCACCCCCAAACAAATGGTCAGGCTGAGGTTTCAAATCGTGAGTTGAAAGAAATCTTGGAGAAAACCGTGCAGCCAAATAGGAAGGATTGGAGCAAGCGCTTGGATGATGCATTGTGGGCTTATAGGACAACATACAAGACCCCCATTGGTATGTCCCCATTTCGGATTGTTTTTGGGAAAGCGTGTCATCTCCCCGTGGAAGTCGAGCATCAGGCATATTGGGCTATAAAGAAATGTAACATGGATTTGGCCCAAGCTGGAATTCAAAGGAAGTTGCAAATTCAAGAGCTTGAGGAGATTCGACTGTCATCATATGAGAACTCAAGGCTCTACAAGGAAAGATCAAAAGCAGCTCATGACAAAATGATCCAACAAAGGGAGTTTCATGTTGGAGAGAAAGTCCTTCTCTATAGTTCACGACTGAAGTTGATGCCTGGTAAGTTGCGTTCCAGATGGTTAGGTCCTTATATTGTGTCTAATGTTTTTCCTTATGGTGCAGTGGAGATCACAAAAGAGGACACTGGAAGGATATTTACAGTCAATGGGCAACGTTTGAAGAGATGCATTGAGGGACATCCTACTGATGCAGTGGATTTTATCACACTGCATGACCCCATCATCACTTGATCACATCAGGCTGTTCCTAACCCTTTCACTTTTATATTATTTGTCCTATTTAAAAATTCTTCATTTCATGTGCATATATCATCTCATAGGTTCACATTGAGGACAATGCAATATTTTAAGTGTGGGGAGGGAACCTTTTAGTTTAGTAATTTCAATTGTTTTCCTGTAAAAAAAACCAAAAAAAAGATTGTATGTTTTTCAAAATTTGTGTGTTTATTTTACAATTTTCTGTGTGTTTTTGAAACTTTTGAGCTGAAATGATTCTCATCACCATTTTTAAATCCATATCAATAAGTGAAACAATTTACCCCTTGAAACTAAGCTTAAATGAATGCTGAAATGACTTTGTTTCAAGTTCAAATATTTAGTAATTTCATGCAAAGTACGCTGAATTTTGAATCCCATGCCAATCTCACTGTCTTTATATTTGAAATCACTTTCATGTGAGGCTTCTAAACCATTATTTTCATATTCTTTACATTCACCTCACTTCTTGAGAGAACCAAACCATACTTGATTTAACCAGAATTTGATCTATTCCTGTCAAAACTTGAGGGTTTGAGGTACTTGTGTTTAAATGATTGAGGCATTTGTTTGGTATTAAAACCCATATTTCAAAGAATCCTTTTTTATAATGGCCTACCTTGAATATTTAATACTTGTAGCCCTTAGAAGCCATGCACATCCTGTTAGGTTAAGCCACATTACAAGCCAATTTTCCCTATCCAACCAACTCTTGAAGTGAAATTGCATAATCTAGTTGAGCTTAAGTGTGGGGGAAGTTGTCTTGTGTTGTGCCACCACATTATGTGATACTTTGGGTGGAAAATTAAATTCTGAAGAGATGTGTTTTCTGCTAAAGAAAGTCATTATATTGAAAGTTGTGCCTTTTCTGGAGCTTTCATGACAAGTGAAGCTGTGCCTTTTCTGGAGCTTCTAATTGATGTGGAAAGCTGTGCCCATCTGGAGCTTTCAAGAAAATCATGTTTGAGAAGATTGACATTTTTTATGCTGAAATGATGAATGGTGTAAACCTTTCATGACTTTTCATTATGATGGAGCTGAATTGATACTATGGGGATTGAAGAGAAGACCATATTTAAGTGAAAATTAGATTAATTCAATTTTGCTTCAAAAGAGTCAAGCCCTCCTCATTCAGCCTCAGAGTTTTTCACATCTTAATCCTACCAACCAAAAGCCACAGAACAACCCTGAAAAGTCCTCATGATAAACATATGTCCTTGACTCACATCGGGTAGCGATGTAGGAATCTATCAAGCCTATGGTGACCCTTGTATGAGTTTGGATGAGAAAGACATTGCAAAAAAAAATTGATATTTGAGTGATGAGAGAAAATTCAAACGAGGTAAGTGTTTTGTGCATGGGCGGATAAATGAAGTGGAAATATATTGAATGATATAAATGGAGAACTTGAAATAAGGTTTTTTATGAGGCATGATATCTTTTTTATTCTTGGTGTGAAATTGATTGATCTTAAAGATATGTGTTTTAAAATTGGTTTTGATTTGATATTGATGTTTACTTGATATGAGGTTTTGCCCAGGTGTGCAAAAGGGTAAGTGTGGGGGAGTTGATAAAACACTATTTTATTGAATATTTTATTGATAATAAATGATATAATTTCCTCACATTGTGTTAAACATGTTTATTTATAAAATATTTGGGATTTGATCATTCATTTGAAAATTTGGTGAAAATTCCAGTTTTACCCTTAATAGTGCACTGTAGTATTTCGAAGATAACTATTTTTATATTTATTATTTGACTTTGACATTTTGTAACAGTGTTCCTAACTTAATTATCTACAACTTTTATTCAGGACACTAAAGCTAAAGAGTTCATTTGGTTGTTGAAATTGGGTCATGAAGTTAAAGTTGGGCTGGGCTCGCCAGAATGGAAAAGGTTCTGTATTTGGGCCATATATTCTACATAAGGGCTTGGATTGAGCCCAAATTTTGATGAAAGCTCGGGGACATGATGTGGCACAAATAATCCTTCTGGAAGGCCGGCCAATTCACGCGTTTTGGTGGTCAAATGGGCGGTGCAAGTGGGAATAAAATATTTGGCCGAATTTCCACATTCACACTTGAAACCACTTGTAACCTATCCTCCCCTCCCCTCTATAAATTGGAGTTTTTCTCATTTGGAGGGGTTGGGACGTGCATTGGGAGATTGGAGGCAGAGGAGAATTTGTTTCACCCAAATTCTCCGACCATTGTAAGAGGGGTAGCTCTTGAAGCAAGGATCCCCTCATCGAAGCCTCCTTCTCTTCTTCATTTTGTAATGTTTTCATTTGTGTAATAAACTTCATTGCTCTTCTTATATTTCTTCTCTTTTCTTCTGTTTTGTTTAAATTTCTTCTTCTCTTAATCTTTCTAATTGGGCTTGAATTCTTGAGTAGTAGCGTTATTGGGTTATACCCATTTTAAACCTTTGCACATGCAAAACGCTTCTACGATGATTACGCCACCCATGGAAGAGTAGTCTTTTAGTAATCGATCTATCTTCTACCCTATTCATTTAATTATTTTGAATCAATGAGCTATTGTAATTCACTTAATATGATCCATGAATTTTGTTTTTAAATTGTAAGAAACTAAGCAAGCAATTGAACAATTAACACAAAAACACGCGAGGTCGGGATTTTGTGTAAATTGTGAGAGCGCGATCTTAATCGGTAATACAAGACCACAAGGGATAAATTTGTAGAGTTAAAATATAATCCCTAAACACAATTCATCCTCATTTCCAGAATGGATATGTGCCTTAATTTACCACTGATCATAAGCTAATCTTATAGCATCAATCAAAGCAGGGTGCTGCGATTGCACGTTCCAAAGTTAGCCTAGGTTTAAATTCACATCATCTTTTTGGTAAAGTTAATTCTCGTAGGGTTCAAGATTTAACAAATTAAGGGATCATAATTAAGTGAATTTTAATTTAAATGATAATTATTAATAATAAAGTGAAGAGGTAGAGTTATATCGATTACGCTTTTTAAATAGATTTCTAAAAAACATCTTCTTGTTGTGTCATTTAAATTGAAATTCATTTCAAAACTAAAAACAAAAAAAAAATTATACAATCTTCTTCCAGCAAACTTCTTCTAGATTCATAAAGTACAACAAACCCCAATCCTTTAAAGTAGTGTTTTTATTCTATTCTATTTTATTTTATTTTTTAGAATACCTCTAATAAGTTGTTAAATTCACTTCCTCCTTTGAGAGACGACCTTGGTCAGCCACTCTGCTGCACTTAAGTACCCCAAATCACACTAATCATTTGAGGGCGCCCACGACAGCGCTCTTTCAAATTGGCGCCGTTGCCGGGGAGGTAAGTAATTATTTCAACCAATTAGATGTATTTATTTTATTTTACATTTTATTCTCTTCCTCTCTTCTTTCCTCCTTCTTTACCCAATCTGATTTTTCTTCTTCTTCTTTTATTTTCTTCTACTTCTCTTTGGACCATCAAATCAAACTTCTCATTTTTATTTTACTATGGTCCACCTTCTTTTATTTTCATTTTTATTTGATCTATGACACGAACTAATCCTGAAGATCTCTTAGATCTTGACCCTGAGATTGAACGTAGCCTTAGGGCACGAATCAGACATTCTCAGTCTACGGGAAGTTTCAACATTCAACCAGTTGGTGAATTCCTCTCTTCTGGAAACATTAAAATTGGAAGCTATTCAAATTCAAACATAAAAGAGGAACCAATGGCTGGAAACAATGGAAATGAACTTAATAGAACCATTCGAGAATTGGCTGCACCTGATATTAACTATCAACCAAATTGTATTGCATACCCAAATCTCGAATCGGACTTTGAATTGAAATCTGGATTAATTCACCTTCTTCCAAAGTTTCATGGATTATCTGGTGAGGATCCCAACAAACACCTTAAGGAATTTAATGTGGTTTGCTCAACTTTAAAACCAAGAAATGTTTCTGAAGATCAAATTAAATTAAGAGCATTCCCATTCTCACTTGATGCAGCTGCAAAAGATTGGATGTATTATTTGCAACCTGAAGATGTAACATGTTGGAATGATTTGAAACGTCTTTTCTTGCAAAGATTTTTTCCAGCATCAAGGACAACATCTATTAGAAAGAAGATATCGGGGATCAAGCAAGCCCAAGGGGAGTCAATGTATGAGTACTGGGAGCGATTCAAGAAGTTGTGTGCAAGCTGCCCACATCACCAAATCAGTGAGCAACTCCTCATCCAATACTTCTACGAAGGACTCACACCCATGGAGAGGAGCATGGTGGATGCTGCAGCTGGAGGAGCATTGGTGGACAAGACACCAGTAGCTGCACATGATTTGATTGACAAGATGGCCCAAAACTCCCAACAATTCGGTGATAGAGGTACACCACATGTTCGAGGAGTACATCAAGTAAGTCCTTCTTCTCTTGAAAGTCATTTGATTGATACTAAGTTAGAAGAATTGACAACTATGGTGAGGCATATTGCATTGGCTCAAAATACATCCCAACCCCCTCCTTCAAGGCCTTGTGGTATTTGCACTGAGACAAGCCACCCAACTGACTGTTGCCCACAACTCCAAGAAACAGAAGATTGTGCAGCAGTGTTCCCTGGGAGACCATTTCAGCAGCAACAACAACAACCATATCCCCAAAAGAAGTTTGATCCAACATACAACCAAGGGTGGAAAGATCTAGCGGACATGAGGTATGGCTCTGGATAACAACAAAGGCCCCCTTTTCAACCAAACTTCCAGCAGCCTCCACCTTACCAAAAGGGTTTCCAACAACCCCAAAGGAGATTCGAAGCTCAAACATCAGCGAGTCAGCAACAAGGGAATATCCAACACAAGGTAGACTCTAACACTGATGATATTTTGAAACAAATTGTTCTTAATCAACAGAATGAGCTGAAGAGTCAAGGTTCGGAGCTGAGAGAGTTGAAGACTCAAATGAGACAGATTGCCACCGCCCTCCATGAACTTGTGAGTAAGAATTCTAGAAATCTACCTTCCCAACCCACTCCAAATCCAAAGGGGAATGTTAGTGCCATCACATTGAGAAGTGGGAAGCAAATGAACGATACATCTGCACCTACCATTCCATCGGGATTCACCTCAACTTCAGAGAAGCTGCATTCCATACCAACTGATGAACAATCCAAGGAGAAAGATAAAGGTAAGAAAAAGATTGATGATGTTCCTCCTAAACCCCTTCCTTTTCCAAACAGGGTTGTTCAAACCAAGAAGATGGCTGAAGAAGCAATGCAAAAGGAGGTTTTGGACACATTCAAGCGTGTGGAGATCAACATTCCTCTACTTGAAGCCATTAAGCAAATTCCAAGGTATGCCAAATTCTTAAAAGAACTCTGCACCAATCGAAGAGGGCTCAAGGGAAATGAGAGGATCAACCTTGGAAGGAATGTCTCGGCACTCATTACACCAACTCTAGCAATGCCAACAAAGTGCAAGGATCCTGGGTCATTCACCATCCCATGTACCATAGGGGAGTTGCACTTCTCTGATGCTCTTTGTGATTTGGGAGCTTCCATAAATGTGATGCCTCACTCTGTATTCTCTTCCTTGCAGGTTGGTGAGTTGAAGCCGACAAGAGTAGTGGTGCAATTGGCGAATAGAGCTATGGCATATCCAGCGGGAGTTCTTGAGGATGTACTTGTTCGGGTAAGAGACATGATCTTTCCAGCGGATTTCTATGTTCTTAACATGGAGGATGATCAGGTAAGTTCTCATGCCCCCATTATCTTAGGTAGACCCTTCCTCAAAACTGCAAAAACTATCATAAATGTCAATGAGGGTACACTTTCCATGGAGTTTGGGGATGAAGTTGTGATATTTAATGTTATGGATTCAATGAAGTACCCCTCAGAGGACCATTCTGCTTTTGTTATCTCCCATTTTGAACCACCAAATAAAAACTCCATAGAATTTGATTGTCCTATGCTTAGGGAGATTATGAGTATTGGTTCTAGTTTGATGTCTAAGAATACTTCTACACCCATTTTTAAGGAATAAGACTCTCTAAGATTTGATTTTGAAATGGAATCATATTCTGATTTTGATCATGTGAACTCTGATTATGACATGGCTATTGAGTATGCTGATGGATTTGGTGCTTTATTCTCTGATTGTGATGATTTTTATTCTGATACTGATGTTCATTGTGCAGATATGTCTGTTGCATCAATTTCTCCATCCATACATCACCCACCTACATTGGAACTCAAGCCATTGCCCCCAAATCTCAAATATGCATACTTGCTCAGTGGTGATAGATTACCTGTCATAATTGCTAACAATCTCTCTTTTGAACATGAAGAAAAACTTTTGAATCTTTTGAGAGATAACATTAGGGCAATTGGTTGGACATTGGCAGACATATCAGGTATTAGCCCCTCCATTTGCATGCATAGGATTCTCTTGGAGGATGGGGCTAAACCGGTGAGACAGCCACAAAGGAGACTTAATCCCACCCTCCTAGAAGTTGTTAAGAAAGAAGTTGAAAAATTACTTGAGGCAGGTATCATTTACCCTATTTCTGACTCACAATGGGTTAGCCCTGTTCAGGTTGTACCAAAGAAAACTGGTTTCACTGTTATAAAAAATGAAAATGATGAGTTAGTTCCTGTGAGAGTACAAAACAGTTGGCGAGTGTGTATCGATTATAGGAAACTAAATCAATCCACTCGTAAGGACCATTTCCCACTTCCATTCATTGACCAGATGCTTGAGAGACTAGCTGGGAAGACACACTATTGTTTCTTGGATGGATTTTCTGGCTATTTTCAGGTTCCCATTGCAGCAGAGGACCAGGAGAAGACAACATTCACCTGCCCATTCGGTACCTTTGCCTAGCGAAGGATGCCATTTGGACTATGCAATGCCCCAGGTACCTTCCAGAGATGCATGGTGAGTATTTTCTCAGATTTCATTGAGACCTGCATGGAGGTATTTATGGATGATTTTACAGTTTATGGGGCCTCATTTGATGAATGTCTCTCTAGTTTGGGTGATGTGTTGCATCGTTGTATTGAGAAGAATATGGTCTTAAATTTTGAAAAATGTCATTTCATGGTCGAAAAGGGAATTGTCTTAGGTCATATAGTCTCAAAACATGGAATTGAAGTTGATAAATCTAAGGTAGACATTATTTCATCCCTCCCATATCCTACATGTGTGCGTGATGTTCGATCATTCCTTGGGCATGCTGGATTTTATCGACGCTTCATCAGAGATTTTAGTAAGATCGCTCTACCCTTATCTCGATTGCTTCAAAAAGATATTGACTTCAATTTTGATGATTCATGCAGGGTATCATTTGATGAGCTGAAGAAGTGTCTGACCACTCCACCAATCATACAGCCCCCACGGTGGGACCTTCCATTTGAGCTTATGTGTGACGCCTCCAACTTCGCGGTTGGAGCTGTCTTATCTCAGAGGGTGGAGGGACGTTCACATATGATCGCCTATGCATCGAGGACGCTAGATTCAGCCCAATCAAACTACACTACCACAGAAAAGGAGTTTCTTGTTGTCATATTTGCTTTAGATAAATTCCGTTCATATTTATTGGGCTCTAAAGTAGTTGTTTTTTCTGACCATGCAGCTTTGAGGTACCTCCTGAAGAAGCCAGATGCAAAGCCGTGACTTATCTGTTGGATGCTCCTTCTTCAAGAGTTTGACATCGAGATAAAGGACAAAAAGGGGTCAGAAAACTTGGTGGCGGACCACATGAGTAGGCTTACTCACACACTAGAGGGTGACACCTTGGACCAGGTACAACTTCGGGACACTTTCCCCGATGAGCATCTCTATACCATCTCAGGTAAGCATCCTTGGTATGCTGATTTAGTTAATTACATTGTTGGCTCTGAAATCCCAGTAAATTTGAAGAAACATCAAGTCCAAAAATTAAAGAGTGAGGATTTTATGTTTGGGATGATCCATACTTATGGCGCATGTGTAGTGAACAAGTCATTAGGAGGTGTGTTCCTAATCATGAGTTTGAGTCTGTTTTGCATTTCTGTCATACACTTGCATGTGGTGGACACTTTGGACCCCAACGGACAGCTAGGAAAGTTTTGGACTCTGGATTATATTGGCCTAGATTATTCCATGATGCCCATGTGTTTTGTAAGTCATGCTCTTGTTGCCAACACACTGGGAACATTTCTAGGAGACATGAGATGCCCCAACAACCCATACTATTTTGTGAGATTTTTGATGTATGGGGCATTGACTTTATGGGTCCTTTTCCTAGTTCATTTGGATTTTTGTACATTTTGGTTTCTGTTGATTATGTGAGTAAATGGGTGGAGGCCAAGGCCACCAGGACTGACGATTCTCATGTTGTTGTGGACTTTGTCAAAGCACATATTTTTTGCAGGTTTGGAGTACCAAAGGCCATCATCAGTGACCAAGGGACACACTTTTGCAATAGGAATTTCGCTTCCCTCCTTCGAAAGTATGGGGTGACACACAAAACATCGACACCATACCACCCCCAAACAAATGGCCATGCTGAGGTTTCAAATCGTGAGTTGAAACAAATCTTGGAGAAAACCGTGCAGCCAAATAGGAAGGATTGGAGCAAGCGCTTGGATGATGCATTGTGGGCTTATAGGACAGCATACAAGACCCCCATTGGTATGTCCCCATTTCGGATTGTTTTTGGGAAAGCGTGTCATCTCCCCGTGGAAGTCGAGCATCGGGCATATTGGGCTATAAAGAAATGTAACATGGATTTGGCCCAAGCTGGAATTCAAAGGAAGTTGCAAATTCAAGAGCTTGAGGAGATTCAACTGTCATCATATGAGAACTCAAGGCTCTACAAGGAAAGATCAAAAGCAGCTCATGACAAAATGATCCAACAAAGGGAGTTTCATGTTGGAGAGAAAGTCCTTCTCTATAGTTCACGACTGAAGTTGATGCCTGGTAAGTTGCGTTCCAGATGGTTAGGTCCTTATATTGTGTCTAATGTTTTTCCTTATGGTGCAGTGGAGATCACACAAGAGGACACTGGAAGGATATTTACAGTCAATGGGCAACGTTTGAAGAGATACATTGAGGGACATCCTACTAATGCAGTGGATTTTATCACACTGCATGACCCCATCATCACTTGATCACATCAGGCTGTTCCTAACCCTTTCACTTTTATATTATTTGTCCTATTTAAAAATTCTTCATTTCATGTGCATATATCATCTCATAGGTTCACATTGAGGACAATGCAATATTTTAAGTGTGGGGAGGGAACCTTTTAATTTAGTAATTTCAATTGTTTTCCTGTAAAAAAAACCAAAAAAAAAGATTGTATGTTTTTCAAAATTTGTGTGTTTATTTTACAATTTTCTGTGTGTTTTTGAAACTTTTGAGCTGAAATGATTCTCATCACCATTTTTAAATCCATATCAATAAGTGAAACAATTTACCCCTTGAAACTAAGCTTAAATGAATGCTGAAATGACTTTGTTTCAAGTTCAAATATTTAGTAATTTCATGCAAAGTACGCTGAATTTTGAATCCCATGCCAATCTCACTGTCTTTATATTTGAAATCACTTTCCTGTGAGGCTTCTAAACCATTATTTTCATATTCTTTACATTCACCTCACTTCTTGAGAGAACCAAACCATACTTGATTTAACCAGAATTTGATCTATTCCTGTCAAAACTTGAGGGTTTGAGGTACTTGTGTTTAAATGATTGAGGCATTTGTTTGGTATTAAAACCCATATTTCAAAGAATCCTTTTTTATAATGTCCTACCTTGAATATTTAATCCTTGTAGCCCTTAGAAGCCATGCACATCCTGTTAGGTTAAGCCACATTACAAGCCAATTTTCCCTATCCAACCAACTCTTGAAGTGAAATTGCATAATCTAGTTGAGCTTAAGTGTGGGGGAAGTTGTCTTGTGTTGTGCCACCACATTATGTGATACTTTGGGTGGAAAATTAAATTCTGAAGAGATGTGTTTGCTGCTAAAGAAAGTCATTATATTGAAAGTTGTGCCTTTTCTGGAGATTTCATGACAAGTGAAGCTGTGCCTTTTCTGGAGCTTCTAATTGAGGTGGAAAGCTGTGCCCATCTGGAGCTTTCAAGAAAATCATGTTTGAGAAGATTGACATTTTTTATGCTGAAATGATGAATGGTGTAAACCTTTCATGACTTTTCATTATGATGGAGCTGAATTGATACTATGGGGATTGAAGAGAAGACCATATTTAAGTGAAAATTAGATTAATGCAATTTTGCTTCAAAAGAGTCAAGCCCTCCTCATTCAGCCTCAGAGTTTTTCACATCTTAATCCTACCAACCGAAAGCCACAGAACAACCCTGAAAAGTCCTCATGATAAACATATGTCCTTGACTCACATCGGGTAGCGATGTAGGAATCTATCAAGCCTATGGTGACCCTTGTATGAGTTTGGATGAGAAAGACATTGCAAAAAAAAATTGATATTTGAGTGATGAGAGAAAATTCAAGCGAGGTAAGTGTTTTGTGCATGGGCGGATAAATGAAGTGGAAATATATTGAATGATATAAATGGAGAACTTGAAATAAGGTTTTTTATGAGGCATGATATCTTTTTTATTCTTGGTGTGAAATTGATTGATCTTAAAGATATGTGTTTTAAAATTGGTTTTGATTTGATATTGATGTTTACTTGATATGAGGTTTTGCCCAGGTGTGCAAAAGGGTAAGTGTGGGGGAGTTGATAAAACACTATTTTATTGAATATTTTATTGATAATAAATGATATAATTTCCTCACATTGTGTTAAACATGTTTATTTATAAAATATTTGGGATTTGATCATTCATTTGAAAATTTGGTGAAAATTCCAGTTTTACCCTTAATAGTGCACTGTAGTATTTCAAAGATAACTATTTTTATATTTATTATTTGAATTTAAAATTTTGTAACAGTGTTCCTAACTTAATTATCTATAACTTTTATTCAGGACACTAAAGCTAAAGAGTTCATTTGGTTGTTGAAATTGGGCCATGAATTCAAAGTTGGGCTGGGCTCGCCAGAATGGAGAAGGTTCTGTATTTGGGCCATATATTCTACATACGGGCTTGGATTGAGCCCAAATTTTGATGAAAGCTCGGGGACATGATGTGGCACAAATAATCCTTCTGGAAGGCCGGCCAATTCACGCGTTTTGGTGGTCAAATGGGCGGTGCAAGTTGAAATAAAATATTTGGCCGAATTTCCACATTCACACTTGAAACCACTTGTAACCTCTCCTCCCCTTCCCTCTATAAATTGGAGTTTTTCTCATTTGGAGGGGTTGGGACGTGAATTGGGAGATTTCAGGCAGAGGAGAATTTGTTTCACCCAAATTCTCCAACCATTGTAAGAGGGGTAGCTCTTGAAGCAAGGATCCCCTCATCGAAGCCTCCTTCTCTTCTTCATTTTGTAATGTTTTCATTTGTGTAATAAACTTCATTGCTCTTCTTATATTTCTTCTCTTTTCTTCTGTTTTGTTTAAATTTCTTATTCTCTTAATCTTTCTAATTGGGCTGGAATTCTTGAGTAGAAGCGTTATTGGGTTATACCCATTTTAAACCTTTGCACATGCAAAACGCTTCTACGATGATTACGCCACCCATGGAAGAGTAGTCTTTTAGTAATCGATCTATCTTCTACCCTCTTCATTTAATTATTTTGAATCAATGAGCTACTGTAATTCACTTAATATGATCCATGAATTGTGTTTTTAAATTGTAAGAAACTAAGCAAGCAATTGAACAATTAACACAAAAACACGCGAGGTCGGGATTTTGTGTAAATTGTGAGAGCGCGATCTTAATCGGTAATACAAGACCACACGGGATAAATTTTTAGAGTTCAAATATAATCCCTAAACACAATTCATCCTCATTTCCAGAATGTATATGTGCCTTAATTTACCACTGATCATAAGCTAATCTTAGAGCATCAATCAAAGCAGGGTGCTGCGATTGCACGTTCCAAAGTTAGCCTAGGTTTAAATTCACATCATCTTTGTGGTAAAGTTAATTCTCGTAGGGTTCGAGATTTAACAAATTAAGGGATCATAATTAAGTGAATGTTAATTTAAATGATAATGATTAATAATAAAGTGAAGAGGTAGAGTTATATCGATTACGCTTTTTAAATAGATTTCTAAAAAAACATCTTCTTGTTGTGTCATTTAAATTGAAATTCATTTCAAAACTAAAAACAAAAAAAAATTATACAATCTTCTTCCAGCAAACTTCTTCTAGATTCATAAACTACAACAAACCCCAATCCTTTAAAGTAGTGTTTTTATTCTATTCTATTTTATTTTATTTTTTAGAATACCTCTAATAAGTTGTTAAATTCACTTCCTCCTTTGAGAGACGACCTTGGTCAGCCACTCTGCTGCACTTAAGTACCCCAAATCACACTAATCATTTGAGGGCGCCCACGACAGCGCTCTTTCAGGTATGATCTATATATCTATCATACTTATATATTATGATAATATGATGAGAGACCCTATTTTATCTTTTCAAATCTTTTTTTTATTGAAGTTTAAGTGACGTCGTTAGGCTGCCGAATTTTCATAAGAGAAATCTTATTTTTGTCTCACTTCCATGTTTTTCATTTCATATGGTATATCTTTCAAATTTCATTACCATGTTATTAAATCCCTTATATTCTGCCCCCCTACTGTTTTATGGATCATTTATGAGTTGGTGACCCATGTTCCCTCTCTTTTCAATGTTTTCTAAAACCTTGTAACATAGCTGTTATGCTGCAGAATTTTCGTCTCAAAATGCCTCTCTCTTTTCTAAAAATTATTTTATGTTATAAAGTGAATACTAAAATCTCTTATTTATACCAGGGTATTCACATATATATCAAAATGTTCTATTTTAAATTCTAGGATTTACATACATGAAACCTGCTTCCCCTTTTCGTGGGTTTAAAGTGACGTAAAGATCATGTCTTTAAAGCAGTTTTTAAAACGTTATGATTATGAAATGAAACTCATTTCTTTTATATATGGGTTTTTTATGAAATTTTTGATGATGATATATGTGGCTCACATGATAATAAAGACATGTCAAGGGTGCGCCCAGATAGCGCTCCAATTCATTGGGTAAAGACTTAATCTCTAGAGATGACTTTTAGACTGATACCTTGGTGAATAACCTTGGTAATATTTAATGACACCTTGGGGATGGACCTTGGTGAAACGAAATGATTGTCAATATTGAATGTTGTAGCCACATCTTCAAGTTATAAAAAAATTATTTTTATTATGATATTCCACATGATTCTTTCTCATGCCTTAAAGTTCTTTTTCATGACATAGTTGATGTATCTCAAGTTCACATGTTAAATGTTTCTATTATTTCCCTTACTGGGCCTTCTGCTCACCCTTTCTTTTGATGTATCTCCCCAGGTTATGAGATGCAGTAATGAACCTAGGATGAACATGAGGAGAATCCTTTCAAGTGTTTAAGAAGAATGTTTTATGTTTTCATGTTTTAAGATCCTGGTTTCCAAGACACTAAACCTTAAAGATCCTCAGTTTTGTAAAATGTAATGAGAGTTTATGTGATAAAAAGGTGGGATGCTATAGTTGGTATCAAAGGATGGTTTAGTTATTTGTGGAAATTAGGATATGAAAACTCTAGGAAGAACCCTATAGAAAAGTTTAAATATAGGAAATCTTCCTGGTATTTTGGTGAGTATTGAGTAAGGGGTTGCCAAGCAAATACATCTCTGTCTGGATACGAGCAGGTAGAGGTGGATCTGGCACAGATGTACATAGGGGTAAAACCCAAAAACACCGATTTGAGCTAGAATCGAACGGGAACTGGTACACGACAACGGGCCTTGTTGTACTCTTGGTTACGACACTCCCAGGGGATATGCTTTGGTAAATTCATAAGCTTAATATGAACCATTGTTAAAGGAACGAAGATAAAATAAAATAAATATTCACATAAGAATATATGATCATGGATAACCTAGATGGGAACCTAGGGGATCACAAGTTAGGGTATAATTTTCTTCTACAAGTTATCCTTATATGATTTCAGTTCCTTTTCATGATTATTGGCTAAGTACTTAAGCCCCTAATTATGCTTTCTCTTCTTAGTTAATGGTGAGAAATGGAAGAACATGTCCCAACAACCAATGTGATAGGAAATGCGACGATTGCCGTATTAATATGATAGGGATGATTAGGGGATTAAAAGATGATTATTATTTTGGAAGATGTCCACTATTTTGGGGACCCTATATGATCGAGGTAAATAGATTACTACGGTATTTTCATTGAGGAGTAAGGTTGACTTATATTTTGAAGAATCGATGAATTTAAGGTGGACTTATAGTAATTTAGGTTACTTATGGGAATGATTAACCTATCTTGAGTAAAATATGTTTAGGTTAGCTACTTTTGTTATAAGATATTAGGAGTGGTTGATGTTGTTTGGAGATGAACAATGAAGTTTATTTTGGAAGACTATGTTATCAAATCCTTCTTGTATTTGGGTTTCAATCTTAGTTTGGTTTATTTTGAGGAATTTTAAGGACCGTTATTTATGAAATGGTCTATGATGAACTTTGGGTAGTACCATGGAACTTTGAAGATTTAAAAGTAGTTTCCATTCTTATGGGATTATTTCTTTTTGAAGAGTTGTTTTACCATAACCTTTCTCTTTTTGGGATAATGTTTAAAGATAGAAGAAATAGATAGTTAATCTTTTGTGGATTATGTGATTCTATAGAAGATGATTCTTGTGCTTTTTATGAGACCAATTGTTTTTGAATTATCATCATTTTGGGAAAATATTAGTGTTGGTAGGGACTTATTAAAGGATGAAACTCTACTTGAAGGTAGGTATATTTTCTTATGTTTTTGTTCTATGTAGTAAATGAATTCCTCGAAATTATGAAAAGGAACGTAAAATAAAAACGTTGTTGGTTTACGTTTCCTACTAGGTAATCAATGACCGTTTACACACATCGTAAGTTTGGGATTTTCTTATGGTTAACTTTCTCCTAATCATGTTTTCTATCACTCTCCCTTATAACGTGACCCTTGGTTTTTTTCTTCCATGTCCCTGTTTTCCTACATGGGATCCCAGTATGGGTTAACTCGGGTGACCTTTGTACTTCCCTTTCTTTCTTTTAAAGTAATAGTTTTACTGACTCCTTTTTCGATGTGGGGCTTTCAATAAAATTTCAAAACCCAATTTTAAAAATTGAGAGGATGCAATTTCTTAAGGTGGGAAGATTGTAACGACCCGGAATTTTGAATAAATCTTGTTTTCTAATTTTGTGTGTTGTTTTATTTTATTTTTATACTCAACAAAAATGTTTCATTTGATAACATGAGTATAATTAAAATGAGACCGTTGGGTTTTTACTGTTATATGACCATTGGTCAATATGACCGCTGTAAACTAAACGTTTCGATTATTTTCTCTAAATACAAGTAATCTTGGTTAATTAATATAGAAAGAAGATTTGATGGCCTCACCCAGTAGTCTTGGACCGATTGAATCCCATCTAACAGAACTTGGGAAGGAGGTAGCACCACTGGGCTTTTCTCTGGACCAAACCCAAGCTGAACTTCATCGTATGAAGCTAGAACGGGATCGCCTTCGCGAGAAGTTCAAACTGATAGAAATTACTACTCGTGCGATGTTGGTCGAGCCTCCCTCAGATTCTCTCACCTTAGCACACCTCACACTTAGGTCCTATGCGGGTGTGATAAGGGGATATGTAAGGAGACCGTAACTGCCTTGTGTAATCCTTTGTTTTAAATAAAAATTTTGATTTCTTCTTATGATGAAGTTTATGAATTTTCAAATGTCCGGATAAACATAGTATGCATAATTTTGATGAATTTTAGAAAAAGGATATTTTAAAAATGTTTAGGTAAACCTTAAATAATTAAAAATGTGTAATTATTTTCGAAAAATTATCTTCTACAATTATGTTCAGCACAAAATTTAGAGTCTAATAAGATCAACTAAATTTTTGATAAATAGTAAATTATGAATAGTGATTTTATGCTTAGGATTAGTAATGTGACCAAATGGATTAGTAATCTCACTTAAAGAAAGTATTAAAATAAGCTAGGCACTTTGATTAAGTAATGTGATTCAATAAAATGGTTAAATAACGGTTTCATAAATTATTATTCAAGTATTAGTTTTTTCGAATGAATAGTGTTTTTTAATTAAAAATTTAATTAAAAATATTTAGAAAATTATTTTTATAAAATGGACTTCATTTTTGAACTCAGAGAATCGATATTATGTTAAGGTAATTTTTGGGGATTTTTCTGAAAAAAATGAATTTTCAATGAATAGTGTTTTTTAATTAAAAATTTAATTAAAATTATTTAGAAAATTATTTTTATAAAATGGACTTCATTTTTGAACTCAGAGAATCGATATTATGTTAAGGTAATTTTTAAGGATTTTTCTGAAAAAAATGAATTTTCGATGAATAGTGTTTTTAATTAAAAATTTTATTAAAAATATTTAGAAAATTATTTTTATAAAATGGATTTCATTTTTGAAATCAAAGCATTGATATTTGGTTAAGGTGAAATTTTGGGATTATTCTGAGAAAGTTGAATTTTCGATGAATAGTGAAAATACAGTTTTTAAGTTACGGGTGTTTAATGACATCATTAAATGATGTATTAAGTATGTAATCAATATGGTCGACTTATGAATAGTAAGATAAGGTATGAGGTGTCTCAAGTGGCCAATACCATGGGCAAATACCATGGGCAAGCCCATGGTTTTTTCCAAAACCACTAATGAGGTGTCCCTTGGCCATTAATGCCTTGTCCCCTCACTTTCCTTATAAATACCAAGCCATCCTCTCATCCATTCGACTCCCCACTCTTACCCAACAAAGTTATGGTCTCATTACCTCCCAAGGAGTCCTCCCAAGGTGTCCCCAAGCCCTCAAGGTCCCAACCTTTGAGTTTTAAGAGTTACGTTTTAAGGTAAGGGATCTGACCTCTCTCTTTCTTTTCAAGAAATCTCTTTTATGTAATTTCTTTTATGCTCCATGTTCTTATATTAAAGGATGTTATTTTATACTCCTCTTACTGCCCTTTTCATGTTCATATAATGAGAGATCCCCTCTTACTCTCATTATTTTGTTTTATGAAGTTTTAAGTGGCGCCGTTAGGCTGCCGAAATTTTTGTAACGGATTCTTTCTCCCTTCTCATTTTTCAACATCTATTTTCATGTAAAGTATTTAAAGTTACTTTTTATTATGTTTGGGTATGATCTCTAAATTTATCATACTGATCTTTTATGATCATATTATGAGAGACCCCATTTTATCTCTTCAATTCAGTATTTTGAAGTTTTAAGTGGCGCCGTTAGGCTGCCGAATTTTTAAGTGGTTCTTTCACCTTTCTCCTTTTTCAAAGTTCTAATTCCATGTCAAGTCTTGCAAGTTCCTTTTTATTATTTTGGGGTATGATCTATATATCTATCATACTGATATTTTATGATCATATGATGAGAGACCCTATTTGATCTCATCAATTCATTTTTGTTGAAGTTTAAGTGGCGCTGTTAGGCTGCCGAATTTCTAAGGGGTTCTTTAACCCTTCTCGTTTTCGAGATCTACTTTCATGTCAAGTCTCTCAAGTTCATTTTTTATTTTGGGGTATGATATCTATATCTATAATACTGATCATTTATGTTCATATTATGAGAGACCCCATTTGATCTCGTCAATCCATTTTTGGTAAGTTTTAAGTGACACCGTTAGGCTGCCGAATTTTTAAGGGATTCTTTCACCCTTCTCATTTTTCAAGTTCAATTTTCATGTAAAGTCTTTCAAGTTCCTTTTTATTATGTTTGGGTATGATATCTATATCTATCATACTGATATCTTATGATCATATTATGGGAGACCCTATTTGATCTTTTCAAATCTTTTTTTATTGAAGTTTAAGTGACGTCGTTAGGCTGCCGAATTTTCATAAGAGAAATCTTATTTTTGTCTCACTTCTATGTTTTTCATTTCATATGGTATATCTTTAAAATTTGATTACCATGTTCTTAAATCCCTTATATTCTGCCCTCCTACTGTTTGATGGATCATTTATGAGTGGGTGACCCATGTTCCCTCTCTTTTCAATGTTTTCTAAAACCTTGTAACATAGCCGTTATGCTGCAGAATTTTCGTCTCAAAATGCCTCTCTCTTTTCTCAAAATTATTTTATGTTATAAAGTGAATACTCAAAACTATTATTTATACAAGGGTATTCACATATATATCAAAATGTTCTATTTTAAATTCTGGGATTTACATACATGAAACTCGCTTCCCCTTTTCGTGGGTTTAAAGTGACGTAAAGATCATGTCTTTAAAGTAGTTTTTAAAACGTTATGATTATGAAATGAAACCCATTTATTTTATATATGTGTTGTTTATGAAATTTTTGATGATGATATATGTGGCTCACATGATAATAAAGACATGTCATGGGTGCGCCTAGATAGCGCTCCAATGCATTGGGTAAATACTTAATCTCTAGAGATGACTTTTAGATTGATACCTTGGTGAATAACCTTGGTAATATTTAATGACACCTTGGGGATGGACCTTGGTGAAACGAAATGATTGTCAATATTGAATGTTGTAGCCACATCTTCAAGTTATAAAAAATGTTATTTTTATTATGATATTCCACATGATTCTTTCTCATGCCTTAAAGTTCTTTTTCATGACATAGTTGATGTATCTCAAGTTCACATGTTAAATGTTTCTCTTATTTCCCTTACTAGGCCTTCTGCTCACCCTTTATTTTGATGTATGTCCCCAGGTTATGAGATATAGTAATGAACATAGGATGAACATGAGGAGAATCCTTTCAAGTGTTTAAGAATAATGTTTTATGTTTTCATGTTTTAAATTCCTGGTTTCCAAGACACTAAACCTTAAAGATCCTCGGTTTTGTAAAATGTAATGAGATTTTATGTGATAAAAAGGCGGGATGCTATATTCCACAAGTAATGATCTGAGCTGATATTACCTATAGGTTTCTTCACCTTCTTATTCTTCACTTTTTGAAAATTCTTCTTTCCTTTGAACATGAGACATGAAAGTTCTAAACTAATCCATATTTTTACCTTTTGATGAAGTTTTGTCAAAATATTCATACTCCTCCCTTTTAGTCAACAAATATATTTTGTTTCTTTTGGGGAAATTTTTTTATTTATTTATAGTTTTTTCTCCAATTATTCCTCTAAAGATTTTTTTAATAAATATCATCATAATATTCTCCATATTTATTATTTGGATTGTTTATTGAAAAGTATCTAATGCCTCTACACTTGAAAATTTTAAGTGGGAGTTTTCCTTTGTAATTTCCTCTACCTTTTTAGTAATTTTTAGAGATTATTTATAGAATTATATCATTCATTTTAGTATGACATTCCTTATCTTCCATTTTATTTAATCCCAATACCTCATGTTTAGGTTCTAAAATTTTCATCTTCCTCATAGATTTAAAATATATCTCTTATTTTATAATCTTTTTAAAAAAAAGATCTTTTCTTATCTCCCCCAATGGCCCGATGGCCTTCATTTTTTATTGATTTTTGATAATCCACCTTTCAAGGGGTGAGGTGGAACCCTTACAAGGCCCGTAGGCATAAGTATTACATGGATTGTAGGCCTTAAAGGAATTCATTACCTGTAGGCTTCAAACATTACATACAACCCAGACTAACTACTTAGAACTGCTCCTCCCCAGTATCTTCATTGTGAAATCAGCTCTCTACATTTTCATTGATGTTCATCTTGGCTTTCCCATTCATACACAGGCTTGTCCCGATGGTAGGTTCCATACCCTCTCATTCTTGTAATTCATTTAGCTTATACTATGGTGAAAGCTTCTTGCTCATCCTCCTTCTGAAGCTTGTTCATTATAGGTTGTCTGGTTTGTATCTGCACATAAGGTGGCCCGAAGGCCTTGAGGTGGCCTGAAGGTCTTACTGACCCGAAGGCCTGGGTGGATCGAAGGCCTTAAAGGACTCGGGGACCAAATCGGTGGCCCGAAGGCCCAAATGGGGGAATATTTCCGGCTACTATAGTGCCTGCTACAGTAACTGCTACAGTGCTGTGCAATTCCTGCTACAGTCCCTACTACATTGCTGCTACAGTACCCCCCAAAAATTAGCCTTCGCCTAGATTTGATCTCGGGTTGTCTGGATGCACTTAAGAAGTCCTCACCAACTGGAAAGTTATGTGACAAGAAATTTATGTAATTAATCAAAGGATAAATCATATTTATCTTATAAAGCATGTATATTTGGATCAAACCAATCAAGAAAGTTCCTCATCAATTTCTTAACAATAGTTGCATATTCTGAGACATATATGGATACCTTGAGGTTGATGATGATTTCATTAAATCTGTTTAATTGATCATCAATAGTTTCATATTTTTTCATTCTTATATCTTCGAACATGATTCTATAGACTTGGTGATTTGTTTATTTCTCTTTTATACTCCCTCGAAATTTATTTCGAGTTTTTTCTAAGTTTATTTTGTAGTTTTGAGATGCATCACATTCATATAAAAATTTTATTTCAAGGATATAAGAATAACATTTCAATATTTTCCATCAACTTCAAGATTCCTTTTGTTAGAATATGTCATAGGATTATTTTTCTCTATGGCTGGAAACCCTATAGTAACTGCATCAATCACCTCTAGGCTAAGAGAAAAAATATATAGTATCATTATATTTTTCTATCTATGATAATTTATGTCATCAAAGGTATGAATACCTCTGCTGTTGACTGAGTTAATATTATCAATGATAAGGATCATACATAGGGAACCCACCTTCTCTGATATCACTAAGAGTTCACAGAAATATATAGACCATTGAGAAAGGGGGTTGAATCAGTAGTGAACTTTTATAAAGTACTTTCTCTTAAAATTTACCTCTTCAATTAGTTAGAGTAACAATCCTCTAAAATTTATAACTCAACCTCGATTGTATGTAAAGATAAGAAAATAAATCATGGCATGAAAGATTTTACAAGGTTCTTCCCCAAAGTGGGTGACTATGAATTTGTTGTGTCGACTCCCATCAGTCTATAAATATATAATATATAATAAAGTGAATATAAATTGATAACTCCCATCAAGATCCTTCTATCTCTTAATAGATAATTATATTAACTCCTGTTAGATAAAAAGTTTACTTATACTTTGGATCCAACATAATATGAAACATGAAAATTGCTCACAAAAAATTTTCTAGAAAAACTATGTCTTGTACACTCAATATGTTACTTACTTACTTACTTACTTACTTACTTACTTACTTACTTATTTACTTACTTACTCACTTACTCACTCACTTACTTACTTACTTACTTACATACTGACTTACTCAATTACTCACTCACTTACTTACTTACATACATACTGACTTACTCACTTACTCACCCACTCACTTACTTACTTACATACATACTGACTTACTCACTTACTCACTCACTCACTTACTTACTTACATACTCACTTACATACTCACTTACTTACTTACTTACTCACTTACTCACTCTCTTACTTACTTACTTACTCGTTTACTTACTTACTTACTTACTTACTTACTTATACACATACATATTATTTACTTACTCACTTACTCACTTACTCACTTACTCAATCACTTACTTACTTACTTACTTACTGACTTACTCACTTACTCACTCACTTAATTGCATACTTACTCACTTAATCACTCACTTACTTACTCGCTTACTTACTTACTTACTTACTTATACACATACATATTATTTACTTACTCACTTACTCACTCACTTATTTACTTACTTACATACTGACTTACTCAGTTACTCACTCGCTTACTTGCATACATACATACTTACTCACTTACTCACTCACTAACTTACTTACTTACTTACTTATTTACTCACTCACTTACTTACTTACTTACTTACTCACTCACTCACTCACTTACTTACTTACTTACTTAATAACTTATTTACTTACTTACTTATTTACATATTTATTATTTACTTATTTACTTATTTATTTATTATTAACACATACCCATTCCATATATAGAAATTCTATGTTGGGTGATATTTGAACCCCTTACCTCTTACTTATTCTCCAAATACTTTACCACTCCAGCAGACTCTTCATGTGGTCAATAAATCAAATTTAATATACTTATATGCATGCATATTAATTGGAAAAACAAGTAATACATAATAAATAAACATATTAAATAATGATTAATCAATAATGATTAATCAATAATCAATAATTAAAAATTAATAATATATAATGTATAATGTATAATGTATAATGTATAATATAGAATATATAACATATAATATATAATATATAATATATAAGACATAATATATAATATATAATATATAATACATACTATATAATATATATTTTATATTTTATATTGTATATTGTATATCGCATAATATATAATATATAATATATTGTACATAATATATAATATATAATAGATAATATATAATATATAATATGTAATATGTAATATGTAATATGTAATATATAATATATAATATATAATATATAATATATAATATATAATACATAACATATAATATATAACATATAATATATAAGTAATGCATAAATAATAAATTAATTAAAAAATAATTTAATATATGATAAATAAATAAAAAATTAATAATAAATTAATAGATAATAGATAAATAAAGAAATAAAAAATAAATTATAAGTTATAAATTATAAATTATAAATTAAAAATTATAAATTATAAATAGTAAATAGTAAATAGTAAATAATTAATAATTAATAATTAATAATTAATAATTAATAATTAATAATAACTAATAATTAATAATTGATCATTAAGAATTAAGAATTAATATTTTATATTTTATATTTTATATTTTATAAATAATTCATAAATTATTAATAAATAATTACTTAAAAATTAATAACTAATGAATATTGAATAAATAAATAAATAATAAATGAACAATAAACAAATAATTAATTAATATTTATTAAATTAATAATAAATTAATAAATAATAAGTAATAAGTAAACAAATAAATAAATAAATACATAAATACATAAATAAATAGATAAATAAATAATAATTACTAAATAATAAATAGTTAATAATAAATAATAATTGATAATTAATAATTATAAAATTAATAATTCTTAATTAATATTTAATATTTAATATTTAATAAATTATTAATAAATTATTAATATTTAATTAATATATAATCAATAAATAATAAATAAATGAATGAATAATAAACTAATAATAAATTAATATTTAGTAAATTAAAAATAAATTAATAAATAATAAATAATAAATAATAAATAATAAATAATAAAAAATAAACAATGAATAATAAATAAATGAATACATAAATAAATACATAAATAAATATATAGATAAATAAATAATAATTAATTAATAATAAATAATAACTAGTAACTAATAATTAAAAATTCTTAATTAAAAATTATTAATTAATAATTAATAATTAATATCTAATATTTAACATTCAATATTTAACATTTAATAAATAATAATTAATTAATTAATAATTAATAATTAATTAATAAATAATGAATGAAGAATAAATAAATAAATAATAAATGAATAGTAAACTAATAATTAATAAATAAATAAATTAAAAATAAATTAATAATTAATGTGTACATAATAACAAAATAATAAATAATAAATAAATAAATACATAAATAGATAATGAATAATAGATAAATAAATATTAATTAATTAATTAAAAATTAAAAAATAAATAATAAATAAATAAATATTAAATAAATAAATAAATAAATCATAAAATGTTAAAAACCTTTGAAAACCCTAAAACCATTAAAATGACCATAAAATATGATCTGAGACTCTTTTATTCTGTTCCACGACCAGTAAAATTGAAAATCATGAAATGAGCTTCGATATGACATGTGGTACAGGCTGAACGGACACCTGGATCGAAAGTTATAACCGTTTGAATTTTTAGAAATCAGTGTCTGCAACTAAAACCTCTTTTTCAGAGGCCTTATAGGCATTTCTCGTGAAATAAGAATGGGTACAATAGTCATAGAGTTGGTACCAGACCTAAGCTGTGTAGATATCATCGCAAGCTTCAATTTGATATGTGGTAGAGCCCAAACTGACACCCGAATTAAAAGTTATGGTAGTTTGAAGTTCGAGTTCGATTTTTGACTTTTGAATTTTGAATATATTTATTTCCTTTAATTATCACATGATTTAAATATCAATTGGTTTTTTCTCATTTGATAAACTTTTATTTGACTGGTTGTGGAGCTGAAATGGACTCTCGGATCAGAAGTTATAGTCATTTGATATCGAAGTATGTTCTTCTACTTATTAAAGATTTGTTTTCAGTTTAAAAATATTATTAACTAATAATTATAAATATTAATTAATTGACACATTATAAATATTTAAAATCATAAATAATAAACTATATTTGATTATAAATAATTAATAATAAATAATAAATAAATAATTTTTTTAAATTTTCTTAAATTTTTTGGTGGTTTTGAAAACATTGCTGCTAAAAAATTGAAGCTTTTTTGTTTAGAATATATTTTTTTAAAATTATAAAAAAAATTATAAAAATTTTAACGGTGGTTTTTTCACAGTTGTTTTAAAACCCACCGCTAAAACACTGTTTTCTTAGTGTATGGTCTTGGGTGAGGCATATACAGGTGTGGCCGAGGCTTAGTGGAGCTTAACTTGGGTAGTAACTCCTTGATGGAGGTGGGTGGACCCTATAATAAAATTTATTATGGTTTTTTATGCATAGTTGTGCATGCCTAAATAACTACATGGATTTGGGTATAGGGTTTGGGGACTAGGGATGCCTTTAATAGAAGAAGAGGGATGGAGCTAGGCCTCATATTCTTTGAATAAGTGCTCTTTGGTACTTTGGTAAATCAAGATCACTTGGTGGCTATGTCACCAGGGGGAGAGGGTGTCATTTGAACTAAATATAGGCCTTGGGGTTTCTTATGGTATAAGAAATTATGTGGGTATCCTAGGTTGGTTTTCTTAGTGCTAGTGGGTAGGCATGAGAGGCTTGAGGCATAGTGATGATGGGAGAGATGGTTGTACATATCATGGGTGACTAAGAACTCCCTAATGAGGTTAGAGGAGAGTATTTTCATATATAGATAGTGGTATGAGTCCTCTAGGAGTGGGTGGGGTGTGATGGAGAGGGGTTTTTATGCCATTTATCCCACTAGATAAAGTAAAAAACTCATTTTGTGTTATCCTCTACAAATCCATTCTCTACAATGAGAGCCTCATAGCCCACATCTATGAATGAGGTCATGTCAAATGTCTGGACCTGGTATCTTGACTTAAGATAAAATCTAATCTCAAATATCCAAGTCTTATAATCCCTATTATTAGACAAAAATGAATAAAATTTATCAACTCAGGTTGCATAGTCAGCCATATATTTCAACCCCTACTGAGATCTATAAACTCTTAAGTTATGTCCAACCTCAATATATTTGGAAATAAATCATCAAAAAAGAGGTCCTTGAAAGTTTCCCATGATAGATCCTCATATCTCTAAGCCTAGATCATCAATCCCCACCCCTTCCTGGAAAGTCCCTATAGCATATAAGCTTCTAGATTCACTCAATGGTCATAAGGAATCTAAAAAATCTCAAAGATCCCCTCAAGAATATCGATATATTCCTTGGCATTCTGAGGACCACACAAACCCTAAAAAGTTGGAGGGTTCAGTAGCTATAAATCCCAGTAAAAATCCTACACCGTCATCCCTCCCCAATGGTTACCTTCTCCTCCTACCTACATGATGTGTAAAACAGATAGTTGAAGGGGCTATATTGCCTAGATTATAGAGAAATCATCAGGAGTATGCTCAAAATAACCCTCCTAGACATTTTTAGGTGCTTTATGAACATTCCCTGCTTTAGGAGCATCTTCACCATGGTCACTAGGAGCGCCATGGTGAGTTTTAATGATCTAAAATTCCAAAAAGAATACCCAAATTTTCTTTAATATATCAAATATTAAAAAAAACACTTAATCAATTGGTAGGAACACACACAAAAACCCTAGGAAACACACCCCTAAATGAATACCCACAACCCCCTTGTACTTACCCAAGGTTTAATACCAAGTATTTGGTACCTGCACGTTAGTTTAATTCATAATAAGCATAAATATAGGTATAATCATGTTTAATTAATTAGATTTTATTTGTTCAAGAAAATAGTGATTTTATTATTTTTGGAATTTAATTAATTGTAACCAATATTAATCAAGAGCATCTAATCATTGGAAATGTGAATATTCATGCCTATATATAATGCATGAACTCACTCAATATTTCAAATCGACCAAGGTAAAATCCCATAAATCATAAAAGTATATAAATATAGGATAACACCATGAAATAGTAAAATAGAAACCTATAAAAGAAAATTCCACTTGAAGTTCCTTAGGATCATAATAACCACTAAGAATGGGGTGAATTAGTGGTAATATTTTTACTATGTCTTCCCTCTTAGAAATTAGAACTTATATCTTGTTAGAGTTTTTTATCCTTTTCAACTATATAAAACTAAACCAAACTTTTTATTCTATTTCAAGAAAGTGAAGCATAGCACACAAGATTTACAAGGTTCTCCCCTAATGTGGGTGACTATATCCTTTCTATGGAAACTCCCATCGGTCCATGGAAATTCACTATAATATGAAGTGAATACAATTTTAGCCAAATCTTGTTAGACTCTATCTATCTCTCAATAGGAAACAATACTGACTCCCATTGGTTAAAAAGTTTTATTATGGAACTAAACCAACATAAGAATAGGAAACTTTGGAAAATAGCTCGTAAAAGTTTGTCCATAAGTTCTTCATCTGATGTCTTCATCTAGTATCACCTTCTAGTGTTCCTTCTACCTTCATCTGGTATCACATTTTGGTGCAAATTTTTCCTTCGTTCAGTATACTATTTTTAGTGTTCCTTGTGAAACTAAGACTCTGATCTATGCTCCGTCAGATGAACAAAACAATTATGCCTAAAAAACTATTTGGAATCTATGTTTGATACAACCTCTATTTGGTATCTTTAACTGAAGACTCTAATCAATATCTCTGATCAACACCTCTGTCTGGTACCACTTCTCACTACACCTTTATCTGGTGTACTTAAACTTAAACTAGTTGTTCCCTTGGTTAGAAACTTAGTCTTCTCAGAATTATATATAACTTTACCATTTTTCATGTATGAATAGTGTCGGTATAAGTTTTATGTACACCCCTTTATATAGGTATGCAATCGGGGTAAAAGGGTGGGAACTCAAATGTGTTTTCCCGCTTAACCAAAACTCAAATTCTAAAAGTCCTCAAATTATCTTCACCAAACACCTCTACAACATTCTATAGCATTCATAAATATTCTTACAAACTTGGTGAAAACATAATTTCTTCAAAATTATATAAAAATGAATTAAGAAACTTCTTTAAACCTCCTTAAATATGGAAAGATAAAAAAACATTAAACAAATATCTTTAGAATCATCAATATTATGAGCTTTACAAAGTTATATAAATCTTCTCAAAACTCAGTTTGATAAATTCTTGTTTAGTACCTCCTAAAAGGGTTTATCTATTTGGTGCCTTTATACATCTTTTTATAATATACTCAAGATTCTCTTCAACTAAGTGATATTGTCTGATGAACTATTCACATCTTCAACCAGTTCTCTTAAAATACCTCTTATGTTCAATGCATTCAGAAATTGTTTCCTAGAATAATATGTCTGATGTGTTGTAATGTTTTCATATGGTGTATCCTACCTTAGTTCAATCTTTTTACAATGATAGGATCACAAAAACTCATCATGGTTTAAATTTTATTTCTCCAATCGATGAACTTCTATGTTCGACTCCACTCTGTATGATCAACTTCGATTGATTGTCTTGGTCCAGTAAACTCAGAATTTCTTCATCTGGTTATCTGATCAATAACTCGTTATATCTTCATCAGATTTCCCTATTTTTTCACAAACTACATACATGATACACAAAGAACTGAAAATTAAAACTTCATAATATAATCTTTTTGAATTCATCATCTTGATCTATCCAATGTTTTATATTTGATGTATCTTTCTACAGTGTTTGGATGATCAACCTTTCACTTTATCTACTTCTATTTATCAAAACTCTAAGCATTTCTCTTCATAAAGGTTTGTTTAATGCAAATAAAACTTGTCCATCCAATTATATTTATAAATATATATATGAAATCTTCTTCACATGGAGTACCAAATCCTATATCAAACAAAGCTCATTCTAATATATCTTTGTTAGATGTACTACATCTAATGGCCTTCCTTCAGTAACATCCTCCATAATTTTCATAACTTCAAACTTTGTATAATGGGATACTTTATCTTTCTAACACTTTAACCTTCAACTTTATTTAATCTATCTATTTTTAAATTCATCTAAAACATTATACTACCACTCAAAAATTCACTTCTCACACTTTATATTTCTCCCCCTTTATAAAATTTTTTAATTTGAACTACTTGAGAAAAAAACTATATTTGATAACAACATATTTAGTCCATATAGTAATAATGTGTAGCATCAAATTTTGTACTTCTATACCATTTTATAAAATAATAAAAACTCAACAACATTGACATCTTACCTTCCTCCATTTGATATCATCATCCCTGGTCTATCTAGTAATATTTTACAACCTCAACCTTTGCACAAACTAAACTTGGATCATGAATTTCTTCATAATTTTAAGAACTTGAAGATTGAAATAGAATCATCTTACTTAAGGAAAGTTTCCAATCATTTTTAAAGAAAATTTATTATCCTAATCCATTACATTATATTAAAAATTTATTTAAAACTTCAGAAACTCATTCTTACTTGATATATAATAAAATTCACAATAGAATACGTTGAAAAAAA
This sequence comes from Viscum album, assembly GCA_963277665.1. Classification (NCBI taxonomy): domain Eukaryota; kingdom Viridiplantae; phylum Streptophyta; class Magnoliopsida; order Santalales; family Viscaceae; genus Viscum; species Viscum album. Next base: position 1,722,414,186 of record OY728161.1, read on the forward strand.
ATACAAAACGTGTTGCAAAAATATCCCAAAAGATCATCAATATCCCCCTTTAGATTTTTTGACAATATTTCCAAAAAAAATTAACAAAATTATAAAAAAATATTTTATCAAATAATATCCTTTCTCGTGAAGAATATCCTGACACCACGCAATTGGATAAAGAAATTTTTTTGAATGAATTTCAACCCTCTATGACAAAAATTTTTTAGCCATCATAATATAAACTCCCCCTAAAAAATTTTATCTCCCCCCATTTTTATGATAACAAAAACTTAAAATTAATAAAATAAAGAGTTTTACACCTTAAAAAATTGTACTTTCTCTCCCCATTTTAAAACATAATCCAAAACAAGGTGGGGAAATTTTCCTTATGAAATTTATAAAATCATTGGTGGAGTCTAAAAATGTAGTTGTATCCTAAATTCATAAAATATTTCCCATGGTATATCTTTGGTGAAAATATCATTAATTTGAAACTATCTATAAATATACACAAGAATAAAACCTCCACTAGTAACTTTATACTTGATGAAATGATACTTAATATAAATGTTCTTTAATATTGAATGATGTATAGGGTTTTTGTAAAGATAAATGTAATGTTGATTATCACAAATAATATTTAATGTTTTATAATCATTCGCTCTCAAATATTCTATCTGAACTTTTATACATAACATTTGTGTACAAGTTTGGGAGGAGACAATATATTCTACTTATATAGTACTCAAATTAATGGAACATTTTTTCATTCAATTCTAACTTAAACAAAATTCCCCCAAGAATAAATTTCCTACTGATGTTTATTTTCTATCATTACAATCTCTAGCCCAATCATCATCAATGAACTTAAGAAAGATCATCTCATTACTTATTTTATAAATCATCCCATAGTTTGATGATCCCTTAACATACCTGATAATTCTTTTAGCTTCCAACATGTGTTATTACTATGGATTTCTCTGATATCTTTCACATGATATAATATCATATACAATGATTGGTATTGAATTAGTAATATGGAGTAATCTTCCTATCAACTTTTAGAAATCTTTATGATTCACATTTTTCTCATATTAATCTTTACTCAACTTTTTTCCAATAGATGTAGGAGTAGAAATTTACTTGGAATATTCCATTCCAAACTTTTATAATAACTCCTTTGTATACTTTTCTTGATATATAAAGATGTATCTCCCCTTTTTCTAAACTTGTAAACCTAAAAAGAAAGTTAACTCTCCAATAATAAAAATTTAAAAGTTCTTGTTAATTTGTCCAGTAAATTCATCATGAGTTTTATCTATGACAATGTTAAAAATTATAATAAGGGTGTTTATTCTTATTTATTTAACATACATGTTTCTATCAACTTTTATTTTAGAAAAATTCGACTGCTTTAGGCAAATGTCAAGTTTAGAGTACCACACATGAGGAGCTTGTTTCAACCGATACAAATATTTCTTAAAATTATACACCATGGTTACATCTTTCAAACTTTTGGTTATACAAGAATATTTTTTGAAAAAAACTTATTTACCATCATCACAATGTTTTCAAACACTTAGAAAGTTGTGATTAAAACTAAACTTCAATCTCAGTTGTTCTTATTCTTCTAATTTGTAAGAAACTTTTATTTACAAAAGTAATTATTCCTTATTCATGTTATTAAACATATTTTAATATATTTATATCACCTGTCATATGTGAGGAGGAACCACTATCAATAATCCCAGGTTTGTTACTTTTTCTAGTTGTTTGAGTTGTCTCAAAGACAAAAATCCTCAATTTTATTTTTATAGATTCCTTTTCTTTTATAGCATAGGAAACTTGTATTGGAAGTGTTTTCATAAATTATTCATTATAGTGACTCAGTTGGTGACACCTTCCAAAAACTTCTTCTAGAAAATTAAATCATTTTTTCTTTGGAAACTTTCTAGTATATAATGACTTTACTTTACTTTCTTCATGAAACTTAGTAAAGCCACTCACTTTTATTATATTATTGTTCCCCATTAGTTCATACCTATTCTCAGGGAGAGAAATATTATGCCAAAAATTATATTCCTTGTGATTATATATACCATAACACCAACATTATCCACTGAACATTGATCTTCTATAGAAAAATGATTAATCCCTATAGTGAGTTTGTTGAGGTTCTACAAAATTTTCAATACCTATTTTCCCCAGGAACATAGAACCCTTTTCTTTGAGGTTTTCTAAAACATATGTATTTGTGATGTGTTTATCACATCCCTTATTAATATATGTTTTCCCAAAAAATTATAACACTTTGATGGTTAGTATAATCAAATGAAATTTTATGTTTAGTGGGTGTAGATTTCACCCAATTCTTGGAATGATTTTTCTTAGTAACTAGAGATTTTTTAACCTTTAATACTAAAACCTTCTTGAAATTTTTTCTCATCTTCTTTAAGTTACTTCAAAACTCAATAAATATTAATTGGGTTTTATAAAATTTATCTTACTTAATGGTAAGTTTCTTACTAAGATATTCCACCATATTTTCTTATTCTATAACTTTTAGTTTGTGGTTCTTAATCTCCTCAATGTATACATCTTTATTTTTAAGGATATATTACTTTACTAAAATATATTCCTCACCTTATTTCTTCAAAATTCTAATTTATTTCTTGAGTTTTGAATTTTTCTTAAGATATGCCACAAGTTTCGATCTTATCTAGTATTATATGTAGGTTTATTCACCTTTTTCTTCTTCATTGTTTAAAGAATATTACTTTCTCATAACATCAACAAGGAAATTTATGAAATTATCAAGATTTTCACCTTTTTAATAATTATTGTCAATAGATTTATATTCAAATTTCTTATTCAATATACTTATTCTATTTTTTATAGTGAAATATTTCTTACTTATGGTGGATTTCTTATATTCCTTGGAAGTTTTTATTCTATTCTTCTATTGAGATTTTTTTAGAATCATCTTTGTATTCACTAACTTTATTCTTAGGAAAATTCATAACAAAATTACCAATTCTTCCACACTAGAAAAATTTAATTGGTCATTTTCCTATGTACTTTCCTATACCTTTCCAACAATTTTTAGAGATAAGATACATGATTTTATCGTTTTCTTTAGCATTAACTTACTTATCTTCTAATTAATTTAATTCCACCTACTCATATTATGGTTCATGAAAATTCAACTTCTTTATAGCTTGAAAAACTATTTCTTCCTTAATAATCTTTTTGAACACTAGATATTTCCTTATCTCATTAGCAACAAGAAATTTATGTAATACATCAAGAGATAAATCGTCTTTATCTTATAATATGAAAATTTTAGGTCAAACTTTTCTAGAAAGTTTCTCATAGGTTTCTTAACAATGGTAGAATCTTCCAATACATCTCTAAGACCTATAACGTTGATAAAAAATCATTAAATCTAGTGACATACTCATCAAAGATACTTTTGAGTTTGTCTCAAGTTTCATTAGATATCTTGACACACATTAATTTTATATAAACATTTTCTAAAAAAATATAAGAATAGAATTTCTAGATTTCTCATATACCTAAAAATTTATTTTTTTAGCGAATGTCATAGGAAAATTCTTCTCAATAGGTGGAAAACCAACTTTAGAGGCATTAATTATCTCTAGGATAAGTGAAAAAAGGTAAGGTGTAATTTTTTTTTATAACCATGATAATTTTTTCCATCTAAGGTAGGAACACATTTGTTTTTAACTGGGTTTATATTATCCATGATAAGGATCAAATAGGGGAAACTTACTTTGATACCACTTAAAGTATCTAAGGATTATAAGAACCGCTGAGAAGGGGGGTTGAATTTGTGGTAATATTTTTAAAATTTATTCCCTGTTAGAAATTAACCCTTGAAACTTGATAGAGTTTTTTATCCTTTTAACTTTATAAAACTCAACCACACTTTGTATATTGTGTTTGGAAAGTAAAGTAGAGAACACAATATTTACAAGGTTTACCCCCGGTGTGGGTGACTATATAATTTCCATGGATAATCTCATAAATAAATGTAAATTAATTATAACATGAAGTGAATAAAATTTGATCCAAATTCTATTAGGATCCTTCTATCTCCTGATAAGAAATTATATTGACTCTCATTAGTTACAAATTTTTCTTATGAAACTAAGACAAAACAAGAATAAAAAACTTTGAAAAATATCTCACAATAATTTATCTAAAAATTATCTATCTGAGGTATATGTCTGGTATCTCTATCTAGTACTCCTTCTTTCTTCATCTAGTATACTTAATATGGTGTTCCTTATGAAATTATTTCTCTAATTTGTGCTCTATTTGATAAACAAAATAGTTATGCCTCAAAAACTGTTTGGGATATCTATCTGATACAACCTCTGTCAAGTATCTCAGACTGATGACTCTATTTGATGTCTCTTATAAACACCTATATCTAGTAAAACTTATTACTACACCTCTATCCTATATAATTAAACTTAATATAGGTGTTTCTATGGTTGGAAACTTTTCCTGCTTAGAATTCTTCAACACTTCACCTTTTTTCATGTATGAATAGTGTTGGTATGAATTATATATACACCCATTTATACAGTAACATACTCAGGGTAAGAAGGTGGGAACTCAAATTTGTTGTCCTATTAAACCAAAACACAAATTCTGAAACTACCACTCAACTTAACTTCATTGGACACCTCTACAGCATTCTAGAACATTAATGAATCTTCTTACAAACTTAATGCCAACATAATTTCTTTGAAATTCCTTAAACAATGTATTAATGAACTTCTTAAAACTTACTTAACCATTGAAATATAATCTACAATTTCCCAATATTTTTATAAAATATGAATCTTTAAATAATTTTATTTCTTCAATATCGTGTGTTACATTCAAGAGCGACTTTAGATGGACCGTGAAACATTATTAAAATATTATATGTTCATTATTTCATAGTCATTTCATTGATGGGTATGAAAAGTAACAACTAAATTATGAAAAATATAGTTCTATACATTTTTAAAATTAATTAATTTCTTATCAAATTATAATCATTAAAAACAAAAATTATTAGAAAATAAATGTAATGTTTTTTTTCTGAAAAAATGTTTTTATGAATGCAGTGTATTTTATATGAATAGATTAAATTAATCCCTATTGGTTAATGATTTAAATAAAATGAATATATTATTTACTAGATAAAAAATTTACACATTCGACAAAAAAATTTCTAATAATAGGATAATAATAAATCTAGTTTTATGCTTAAAAATGTATTTTTTCTAAAAAGCAGTTTTTGTCACATTTTGCGCACTTTAAAATTAATTTCTATCATTTAAAAGTATTAAATTAAATAAAATTAATTGAATATTTAGAATTATTATATTCAAATTTGGTAATTAGGCCCCTTTTATGTTTGGTCAATATGAATAGAAAGCATGGTAAAATTTATCACCTCGGTAAAGGGTAAATTTGGTTAACCTGGATTAAAAATAAGTGATAAAAACATAATTTTTCATACTAATTATTATTGGATGGATTTAATTATATATTTAACACATAATTTTATAAATTTAGTTATTTAATGGATATGGTTTCATGAAAATCACTTTTATATTATTAAAATAAAAGAAAGTTACAAAAGTTCACTCTCTTTGTTTTTAATATATCTTATGTGTCCGTATAGGGAAAAAATTATGTTATGAATGAATATAAGTGTCTATTTTAATCTTAATAAAAATATTTTCATGATATAAATTTATTTTTATTTTTTAGTGATTATATAATGGCCCTAATTTCTTAAGTAACACTGATGCAGTATTTCATCGTTTAATAAAAAATATATTAAATGATTTTAAAAATATTAAAATTGATATAATTTTATTGATTTAATGTGAAAAAAAAAATCATAAATATATATGACATATTAAGTATTTTTTAAAACCATTATATTTGATTTTACCCATTGTATTGATGTATTTAAAGTTAAATTAAATGAATAGTGTCGAAATTGATAGTAATGATATTTTATAAAAATAATATTTTATTAAATTATTTAAAAAAATAAATAAGAAAATTTGATTATGATATGGCCTAAAATATCATAAATTTATCATTTATGGTCTAATTTTAACCTTATAAATAAAAATTTCAACCTTTTATTATTGAAAAAGTTGTTATTGTGGTTAAAATTAAAATTGGTTAACTAAGGGTTAATCAAAATGATAAGGTTTAAAATTACATCAAAAATCATCTAAATTCAATAATTTTATGGTATTGAAACCCTATACCACCTTATATTCTAATAAATTTCCATTTTTAGGTATTTTTCTTTTGAAGGAATTTATTATAATTTAATCTTTTGAGAAATTTCAAATGTGCCCCTCACCTCAATTATAAAAAGACACCTCCTCCCTCACTTCATTACACAACTTTGCGCCATCTATATTGACCATAATTTGAAATATTATCTTATAAACTTCCCTAAAAACATTATATATGTGTTTTTTTCACAAAAGATCAACATTATAGCCCTTTAGAGGAGATCTAAAGGAGTCATTTTTAAGAAGAGGTAACCACCTTAACCAGCCACTTTATTTTTATATTATTAATTAACTCCTTTAAATATATTATATTTATCATAAAATAAAAAAAAATAAGTATCCTAAATAATCTTAAAAGTTATTATGATTATTAAAACTCTATTTTACACCCTATTTCCCATTAAAAAAGAAGTAAAATTATCGCTTGTGCATGTGTATAGCTTATCGTCTTCACGTAGTGATACAATTCATTTTTCATCACCATATTTTATGGATGGGTATTATGAAGGGTTTAATGTTTATGTATTATATTTACAACATAATTATATTTCTGGAATTATAATATCATGTCTACTGTATTACCATTCAATCTTTTGGGAAACAATAACATTGTTTGTGCATACATGTGGATTGCCACCTCCACGATGTGCGAGATTCAATTTTCATTTATATTTAACTTGGATGGTAATAAGAAAAAATTGATAAATATATATTATATATATTATATAATAATTATTCTTTAAAGTTGAATTACTATTTACTTTTCTTTCATTCCATCTGTCAAAAAATGGAAACAGCGTTCATGCGTATGTACGGCCTACCGTCTCCATGAGCGGTGTAATTCATTTTTATATATTTAATTTTTATGAATGATTATAAATATGTATATAATTAATATATTATATTTTTATACCATTATTAACATTATGGAAATTATATTATCATGATCAAATTATAAGGATCGGGATTACTGAACAGAAACATGCTTGGAAAACAAAGCAGTTATCACCTAGAATCGTGATTTTTAATAACAAATTATTAATAAATAGGTGATAAGATGTTATAAATAAATAATAAGGGGTATGATATATATAAATATGGTTATATAATAAATTTATAATAAATTCATATGTACTATATTTAATATTTTAATGTGAATAAGGAAAGGTGAGACTTGAGGTAAGGGTTTATTTCATAATCTCATCATTATTCGGGATAGTTTCAATTTAAGTCTCCACTTAGGAATATTTATATTACATGTCCAAGTTTTAAAAAATATCAAAAAGTTTTTTAAAATTCTCCTAAAATAATTTAAAATCGTGTTTCCCCCTTTTTTAATTTTTAAAAAATAGTTTGAATGTACTCTTTTTATTGTTTTCCAAACAAGGTACTTTGTGAATTTTCACACAAAATATATAGAAGGTATGTTTTTATAACTTATATGAAATGGGTGGCCTTTAAATCCATAATTAAGAATAAATTATTGGAATATCCCTTTAAAATTTTACATGTTTTCAAATAAAAATTATTCATTTATAAGTGCGTATCTTTTTTAAAAAAAGAAGTGATTTTAAAATAGAAAATTTATTTTCCTCAAGAATTATTCCAAGTGATATTTCGAAATAATTTTATATCTAAGATGAAATAATTTTATTTTACTTATAATTTTTTGTATATATGATCCAATGACACCATCTTCATTATTTCTCTGGATGGTTTATTTTTATGATAAAAAATATAATGTTTATGAAACCCATTTCTTTTCATGGGTTCTGATCTGATGAATATTTTATGATCTTGTAGAACACATATATATGGGTTTTATTATGTGATGGTTGGGACCTATATCTCCCTTTAATATGTTGGGTAAATTAATATATCTCATGATATAGTTATGGGAAACAAGTAAAAGTGCTTGATCCATTATGAGAAACAAGTCGACGTGACTGATCTGTTATGGGAACCAAGTTGATGTGCTCGATCCACTGTGGGAAATGGGTGTTGATTCCTAATTTTATGATCTTCATAGTTATTACTATCTTATGAAATGGTTTATATACTTATTATAGTGCCAAAAACATTTATGAAATAAAATTATGGTTCATTATTGAGTTATTATGAATTCTCATTCTTATGATTCATGACTTTTGAAATGTTAATGTTTTATGACATAATTCTTGTTTATGATTTTTGTCAGATTGGGTATGAACTTTGTAAGCTTTTTCCAAGATATCGTGACCTTATGCATATTTCATGATTTCATATGATCATATACCCTTACTTATCATCAAATATTTCCATTTTCTTATGTTTCCTTTCCCTGGGTTATGAACAAAGTTTGTAGTGGGGTATGCTTATAAATAGTGTTATGTGGGAATATATTTATGGGATATGTTTAAGATATTTCATTAAATAAAAATATTGTATATCAAATATCCAAATACTCTAAACCTTTATGGTTATTTCATGGATAATATTTTTAGGTATTTAATATTCATCTAAATAGATGTAATATTTGTATATAAAAATATCAAGACATTATAGTTGGTATCAGAGTTGGGTTTAGTCAATATGTATAGATTAGGGTTAGAAAAATATTATGAAATCCTTGAGGATAAGTCTAAGTATAGGATAAATTCCCAAAGTTTTTATAACAATAATGAATTACTTAGGTTAAACCTAAGGTGTTATAATAGAAGGTGTCTCTATTTAGACATTCTATAAATTATTTTATAGAATTATGTGGTTTTCCATAATGATTATTATTTATCACACTATATTTTTTCTTTTATTTCATGGATAGAACCCAAAGGAATCATGTTAATACTGAATTTGATGTAAAATTTAATGATTATCCACCTAATCAACCTAATTTTATGGTATATGGAATGAAAAATCCAACTTCTATGCTCACATAACTTTCTCAGGATATGAATCATACTTATATTCCAAGTGATCAAAGGAGGGAACAATATACAGTTGAATATTTCATGAGGAAACATCCATCTTATTTTAGTGGATCTTCTGATCCACTAGTGGTTGAGATATGGATCAACACCATTGATAAAATATTTTATGTTCTTCAATGCTTGGGATATGAAAAATTTGTCCTAAATGTTTATCATGTGGAAGTAGAAGTAGATCAATGGTGTAATATTATCAAGAATATAAGGCAAGAGTAAGAACTTTAATCCATGGAATGGGATAAGTTTAAGGGGATATTATTTATTAAGTAATTTCCTTATATTTTTTGTACAAATATAGAGAAGGAATTTCTTGATCATAATCAAAAGGATGACGAATCCATTGGTACCTATGATGAAAATTTTACAAGGCTTTCAAGGTATTCCTCTGGTTTAATTATCAACCCTGAAATTAAATTTTATTGATTCTTGGGTGGCCTAAAACCAAGTATCTGAAATTCATTAGATATAATAGACTTTATTAGCTAAAAATAAATCATTTGATTTGAACTCAAAGAAGAAATGGAAATTAGATATTCCCAACATTCTCATGGTTTTGATAAGAAAAGAAATATCGAGTCTCATGAAAACTCAAAGAAATCACATGGTGGAAAGAAATTCCATCCCTTTACATACTAGATATGTGATAAGAAACATCAAGGGAAGTATTTCAATGGAATTGGGAGGTTATTTAAATGTGTAAATGCATGTCATAAAGCCCATGAATTTCAAATGGTGATGAATAACCCGGTTAATGCAATGGTGGAAAAGAAGACACCAAATAATTCACCAACCATGATCCAATGCTTAAAATGCAAGGAGTGTGAGAATTATTCCAAAAAATGCATAGATCCAAATGTTTTTTAGGACCAACATCAACAACCTCTTAAACTTAAAGATAAAGTAAAATCTCATGTGATCATGATTACTGAAGTCGGTTATGATAATGAAGTGGTGAAAAGTACACTTATCATCCACTATAGAACAACTAATGTTCTATTTGACTCTATATCCACCCACTCTTTTATTTATAAATAATTTTATAAGGGTGTATCTATATCACCTCAACAATTATATGTTGAGTTATCTATGAAAACTACTAATGAAAAAATGGTCATATATCAAGTCTATATTTCTTCTCCAATTGAATTTTGTTGTAAATTGGTTCATGTGAATCTTGTGATTCTATATTTAGTTTAATTCTATGTGGTTATTATAATGGATTTTATTTCTTTATATGGATCCCATATCAATTTCTTAGGAAGTTAAGTTATATTTCATATTTTGAATACACCTATGATCATTTATAGATGCGAGGATGAATATGAACATACAATAGAGATTGCTTGCATCTTGTGGGTATTAATTCCTATACATGAAGCTTATATATCTTAAATGGTTGGGGAGAAACTCACTATTAAGGATACATCAATTGTATGGGAGTTTTTTTATTTCTTTCTGGAATAATTTTTGGATCTTCCATTGAATCGTGATGTTGATTTTTCAATATAACTCATATGTGGTGATATAACTATTTCAAAGACTCTTTATAGAATGGACAAAATTTAGTTATAGGAATTGAATAATAAACTCTAAGAGAATATTGATAAGGGATTAATTCATCCAAGTTGTCACCTTGGGGTGAACCTGTTCTATTTTTTAAAAATAAAGATGCATCAATGAAACATTGTATTTATTATCGATAACTTAACAAGATTGTTATTAAGAAAAAGTGTCATATCCACTGTATTGATGACTTATTTGATCATATACATGGAGATAAATACTTTTCTAAGACTGATCTTTATTCTAGATATCATCAATTTTAGTTCAAGAAGGAGGATATACACAAAATGTCATTTCATACAAGGTATGGACACTATGAATTTATAGTGATGCCTTTTGTTCTTACTAATACCCCTATTATTTTCATAGATTTAATGAATAAAGTCTTTAGAGATTACCTTGATCATTTTATGGTAGTATTTATAGATAATATTCTTGTATATTTGAAGAGAAAGGAATAGCATGAAGATCACTTGAGGATTTTGCTGAAGATCCTGAATAAGGAAAATATTTATGAAAAATTTACTAAGTGTGAATTTTGGATTCAAAAAGTTTCATTTTTAGGTCATATAATCTCAAGTGAGGGTATATCAGTATATCCTTCAAAGACAAAAGTTATTGAGCAATGGACTAGAATAACCACGATGACTAAATTCCATAGTTTTCTTTGGTTGGTTGGATATTATCGACATTTTGTGAAATATTTCTCATGATTATCTAATCCACTCACCAAGTTGACTCATAAAGGAGTTAATTTCATATAGAAGGAGTAATGTGAATAGAATTTCAAGTAGATAAAAATAATGTTGTTTAGTGAACCTATTCTCACACTACCCTATAGTGGAGAATGGTTTGTGATCTATAGTGATGCATCATATAAGTTATTGGGATGTGTTCTCATGAAAAATGATATGGTAATAGCTTATGCCTCATTCTAATTGAAGGTTCATGAGAAAATTACACAACTCATGATTTGGAGTTAGATGTGGTATTTTTTACATTAAAGATATGGAGGAATTATCACTAGAGATAAAGTTGTGACATATATAATGATCATAAAATTTTAAATTATTTTTTTACTCAAAAATATATGAAAATTCTCCGAAGAAGATGGTTGGAGTTGATTAAATATTATGACTGCTCAATACATTACCATCCTAGGAACGTGAACAAGTTGTAAGATGCTTTGGGCCAAAAGGATCATGATAGCTTATTTATGATGAGGATCACAAAAGATCCAATATTTATGGATTTATAAATTATGGTTATAGATATCTTAAAGGAATGGGATAAATATTATTTGGCTCAAATGAATGTTCAAACATCTTCCCAAGTAAAGATTAAAGAGGCACAGAAGTAAGGTGTAGAGATGAAAAAGAAAGTGAGAAATATTCCAGGTTTCAACCTTGATTGTGATGGAATAATAAGGTTAAATAATCATAAATGTGTCCCACACATACCATATTTTAAGAATGATATATTAGATTAGGCTCATATTTTATCATTCTATATTCATCTTAGAAGTACAATGATGTATAAACATCTGAAATAGTGTATCTTATGGGATAGAATGAAGAAGGGTATTAAGAGTCTGTTTCTCGGTGCTTGGTTTGTTGGAAAGTTAAGGATGAGAGTAGGAAGTATAATGATGTTATAACCATTAACCATACCTGATTGGAAATAGGAAAAAATAATCATGGATTTTTTCATTAGACTCCCCAAAATATCTAAAGGTTATAATTCTATATGGGTTATAGTTGGTCACCTTATGAATTTGGAACACTTCATTTCTATTATGGAATATTTATCTCTTGATTATATTTCCAAAATTTATATTAAGAAAGTGGTAAGATTTCGTAGAGTGTCACTTTCTATAGTATCTTATCAGGATCCAAGGTTTACCTCAAAGTTTTAGAAAAGTCTTTAGTATGATATAGATACAGAGTTATGTTTCAGTGCTACTTATCATCCTCAGATAGATGGTCAGTCTAAGAGGACCATTCAAACTATAGAAGACATGTTGAGAGCTTACTCTATGGATTTCAAATGTGGTTGGGATCAACACCTTCCTTTGGTATAATTTTCTTACAACAATAGCTTTCACTACAACATTCAGATCACTCCTTATGAATCCCTCTATAGTAAGAAGTGCATAACTCCAACATGATAGAATAAATTTGGATAAATAAATCTATTTGGAACTAGTCTAGATTAGGAAATGGCAGATAAATTTAGATCCATTAAATAGCACATAGGATCATCTTAGAGCCGACAAAAAATTTATGTTGATAATCATCATAAAGATATAGAGTTTTAAGTGAGTGATAAGTTATTCCTATGAATATCTCCCTAAAAGAGAGTGATGAGTTTTGTAAAGTAGGGAAAGTTGATCCCTAGGTATATCGGTCATTTTTAAATTCTTGATCATGTCGAGACGTTATCTTACTGATTGACACTGTCACCAAATGTTTCTCAAATTTGTGATGTGTTCTATGTATCTCTCCTGAGGAATTACATACCTAATAATTCACATGTACTAAACTCATAGGTCATGCTGCTAGAGCAATATATTTATTATAAAGAACAACTAGTAGAGATTTTGGATCATAGAGATAAAGTTCTACGAAACAATACTACTCATCTAGTCAAAGTTTTATGGTGAAACTATCCATTTGAGGAAGTTATGTGGGAACCTGAGGATGTGATGAGGTAGAAGTATCCTCATATATTTATATCAGAGTAATGAATTTTGAGGGTGAAATTCATTTTAATGGGTATACAATTTAACCCCCTAATATTTTTATGAAATATTTATCTTTAACTAATTTTATTTCTTCTATATCTTGTGTTACACACAAGAGCGAGTTTAGATGAATCGCAAAACATTATTAAAATATTATATGTCTATTATCGCATTTCCATTGGATTAGAGGGTATGAATAGTAATAACTAAATTATGAAAAATATATAGTCTACACATTTGTAAAATTAATTCATTACTTATAAAATTATTTTCATTAAAACCAAAAAATATTTGAAAATAAAAGCCATGTTTTTTAAAAAAATTATGCATGAAATGTATTTTATATAAATATATTAAATTAATATGTATTGGTGAATTATCTTAATGAAATTTATATATTATTTACTTGATAAAAATTTTTAAACATAAAACAAATATTTTTCTAATCATAGGATAATAATTAATTCAGTTTTACACTTAAAATGTATTTTTTATAAAAAGTAGTTTTTTTCACATTTTGCGCCCTTAAAATAAAATTAATCTACGTTTTTTAAAATTATTTAATTAAATAAAATTAATTTAATATTTATAATTAGGAATTTAAAATTTATTAATTAGTCCCCTTTTATTTTTTGTCAATATGAATAGTATTGGTGGTAAAATTTATCACATCAGTAAAGAGTAAATCAGGTTAATATGGATTAAAAATAAGTTATAAGGCCATAATTTTCCATCATAATATTTATTGGATGAATTTAATTATACCCTTAACACCTAAGGTTTTAAATTAAGTTATTTAATGGACACTTGTCAATGAAAATGACATATATATTATTAAAATCAAACAAAGTTTCAAAATTTCACTCTCTTTGTTTTTAATATCTCTTATGTATCCACCTATGGAAAAAGGTATTTTATGTATGAATTTAAGTTTCTATTTTTATCTTAATAAAATTATTTTCATTATATTAATTTATTTTTAATTTTTAGTAATTATATAATGGCTCTAATTACTTAAGAAACATTGATGCAGTATTTCTCCATTTAATAAAAAAATATAATAAACGATATTAAAAATATTAAAAGTGATATAATTTGATTTATTTAATATTAAACATGAATTTTATAAATATATATGACATATTAGGTAGTTTTTAAAAAATTATATTTGAATTTCCTTTTTTCATGATGTATTTAAAGTTAAATTAAATAAATAGTGTTGAAATTGGTAATAATGATATTTTATCAAAATAATATTTTATTAAATTATTTAAAAATAACAAAAATCTTAAAATAATGTTAATTAATTATTATATGGTCTAAAAATTCATAAATTGACCATTTATGATCCAATTTTTAACTAATAAATAAAAATTACAACTTTTTAATATTGAATTTTTTTTACCATAGTTAAAACTAAAATATGTTAACTAAGGATTAATCAAAATGATAAGCTTTAAAATTAGACAAAAACTTGTCTAAATTATATTTTTTATGATATTACAACCATATCTCACATTATTATTGAATCCCTTTCCATTTGGGAGTATTTTTCATGAGAATTAATTAATTATAATTTAATCTTTGAAAGTGCCCCTCACATAAATTATAAAATGACACCTCCTCCCTCACTTAATTACACCACTTTGAGACTTATATCTCGCCAATACTATGTAAAATAATCTTCTAAACTTCTATAAACACATTATAGAGTTTTTTTTCTTCCCAAAAGACCAACTCTAGAGCCCGTTAGAGGATATCTCAATGAGTCATTTTGAAGAAGAGGTAATCACCTTAACTGATCACTTTCTTTTTCTACTCTCATTTACCTCCTATAAATATATTATATTTGTAATTGAATAATAAATTAAGTGTAATAAATATTATAAAATGTTATTATTATTATTATTAAATCACCATTATACACCCTATTTCCAATCAAACAAGAAGTAAAAGTATTGCTTGTGCGTATGTACAACTTACCATCACCATGTAGAGATACAATTCATTTTTCATCACCATATTTTATGGATGGGTATTAAGATATGTTTAATTTTTATATATTATATTTATGAAATAATTATATTTCTTTAATGATAATATCATTTCTACCTTCTTACCATCCAATCCTTTGAGAAATGATAACTTCATTCGTGCGTATGTGTGGACTACCACCTCCACGATACGATGAGATTCATTTTTCAATTATATTTCACTTTTATGGTAATAAGGATTAATTTTATGAATATATATATATATATATTATATATGATATAATAATAATTCTATAAATTTGAATTATTATTTACCTTTCTTTCATTCCATCAGTCGAAAAATGGAAACATTGTTCAGGCGTATGTACGGTCTTCTGTCTCCATGAACGGTGTAAATCATTTTTCTATATTTACTTTTTATGAATAATTATTAATACATATACAATGAATATATTTTATTTTTATATCATTATTAATATTATATAAATTATTTCACCATGATCAAAGTATAAGGACTGGGATTTCTGAACCAAAACATACTTGGAAAACGAAGTAGTTATCACCTAAAACTGTGATTTTAAAAAAAATATTAATAAATGAGTGATAAGATATTATAAATAAATAAAATATATTCTTATAAATATTAATATAATTATGTATTATATGTATAATAAATCCATATTTATCATATATAATATTTTGATGAGAACAAGGAAAGGAAATACTTGAGGTAAGGGTTTATTTCACAATATCTTCATTATTCAAGATTATTTACATTTAAATCTATATAGAGGAATATTTATCTTTAATGTCCATGTTCTCTAAATATATTTTCAAAAAAAATTAATATTCTCCTAAAATCATTTAAAATAATTTTTACCCATGTTTTACTTTTTTAAAAATGGTTTGAAAGGAATATTTTTTTCATTTTCTAAATGATATACTTTGTGAATTTTCTGAAAAAATATATGGAAGGAATGTTTTTTTAACTTATACAGTTTGAGGGGATTTTCCCAACATCATAAAAGCCCTAATTATTTTAATATTACTTTATATTTTTACAAGTTTATTTTCAAATGTTTTTTTTCATTTATAAGTGTACAGCTTTTAAAAAAAAGTGATTTTAAAATAGAAAAGTTATTTTCTAAAGAATTATTCAAAGTGATTTTTATAAATCATTTTTCATCTAATATGACATCCTTTGATGTTACTTATACTTTACTAGGATATGATCCAAGTATACTATCTTTATTATTTCTCTGGATGGTTTATGTTTATGATGAAAAGATGAAATGATTATGAAACTCATTTCGTTTCATGGGTTCTGATATGATGAATGTTTTATGATCCTATGGAAAACATATGTATAGTTTTCATTATTTTATTGGTGGTACCTATATATCCCCCTAATTAATTGGGTAAATTATTATATCTCATGGTATATTTATAGGAAAAAAGTCGAAGTGATCTGTTATGGAAAACAAGTTGATGTGCTTGATCTGTTATAGGAAACAAGTTGTTGTGCTTGATCCATTTTGGGAAATAGGTGTTGATGCCTAATATAATAGTCTTGGTAGTTATACTTGACTTATGAAATTGGTTCTATACCAATTATGGTTCCATATATATTTATGACATAAACTTATATTTCATGATTTATTTTTTATGAATTGGCACTCTTATGATTCATGTCTTTTGAAATGTTAATGTTTTATTCCATAACTCATGTTTATGATCTTTTTCAGATTGGGTATGAAATTTTTAAGTTATGGTCAGGATATAATTTTCTTATTATTATATTATTATTTCATATATTCATCAATTGATATCTCCCATGTTTACCCTTACTGAGAATCTAATCTCACCCTTTTCTTATGTTTCCTTCCCCTAGGTTATGAATAAAGTTTTTAGTAGGGTATGCCTATGAAGAGTACTATTTGGGAAGATATTTATAGAAGATATTGAAGATTTTATATCTAATATATAAAGGCTCTAAACCTTTATGATTTTAACTGGATCATATTGTTATGTATTTAATATTAATATAAATAGATTTAATATTTGTGTATAAAAAATCTCAGGCCATTATATAAATGAATGTTCAATGTCGATCTTCAGTATAATCAATGTTATGGGATTAACAAAGTTATGTAAATGTTCTCAAAACTTGGTCTGGTAAATGTTTTTTTCAAGTATCTTTAAATTATTTCTATGTCTGGTGTATTCATACATCTATTTTAGATATACTCAGGATTCTCTACAACTAATTGATTCAGCCCAATGAACTCTCTTCAACCAATGCTCTTCATATGATTCCTCTTTATACTGCATAGTATGTCCAATGTGTTAGTATATTTCCATATGGTGAATCATTACTTAGTTAAAACTTCATATTATTTTAGTATCACCAAAACTCAATCTGGTTCAACTGTTATTTCTTTGATTGGTAAACTACTCTATTTGACTCCCCTATATCCAATCAAATTTGAATGATTTTCATGGTCTGGTAAACTTAGACACACTCCATGTTGTTCTATGATCGATTACTTATTATGTATTCATTAAATCACCCTACTTTATCTCAAAATACATACATGATACGCAGAGCTCAGATAGGAACAACTTCATAAGATCATATGTTTGATGTTATTGTCTTTCTTTTTTAAATGTTTTTCCATATGATGAATCTTTCTACAAAATATGGTCAATCAACCTTGTACTTCATCTACTTCAATTTGGTAGAACTCCAATTGTTTCACTTTATACATGTATGTCTGTTTTAACTAGAAATTTTCTATTTTATGATCATTTTAAACACTTGCACAAACTCTTCTTCGCATAGAGTGTAAAATCCTTTGTCAAAAAAAAACTCAATTTGATAGATATTATTCTAATGGACTCGATTTTATGGACTTCCTTTAGTAGTTTCCTCCATGATTTTTATAACTTCAAACATTGTAAAGTGTGGAGCTTTAACTTTGTAACACTTTCACCTTTAGCTTTGTTCACCCTATCCTTTGGGAACTTCATCTAAAACATTTTACTATCACTTTAACTTTAACTTCTCATGATTTCTATTTCCCCCCCCCCCCCCCGCTGTACAAATATATAAAAACTCAATAACATGTACAACATGAAAATATTTATCAGATAACATCATCTCAGTTTCATCTAGTTACAATTTGTAACATCAAATGTTGTAATTATCCCCCTTTGTATTAAAGTAAACAAACTCATCAACATGGAATTATTTTCTTCCTCCATCTAATAGAGTCATTCCTGGTCCATCCCTAAATATTATACAGCCTCAAAATTTTTACAGACTCATCTTAGATCATGATTTCTTTATAATGTTAGGAACTTAAAGATTATCACATCATCATCTAAATTAAGGAAATTTTTCTAATGTGGTTATGGAAACTTTCTTATACTCCATCACATCGTATTAATAATTTCTTAACAAATCTATCAAATATGTCTTACCTAAGATAAAAAACATTTATAATAGTATATATTGACAATAGATATAAAACATGTCATAGAAACATCCTAAAGTATCTTCACCACTTCCCTAGAAACTCAATTGTCCACTATACAGGCATTGATTATCCATATTCATAGTTTCTTACCTATGTTTCAAACATCCTATCTCTATCCTGCTAAGATCCAAATAGTAAATAAAAAGAAACAAGGGCTCTGATACCATTTTTTACACCCTATCCCAGATCACCTAGTCTAAGCTAGAGGGGCCTAATGACCTCATGCATGCCTCCCCATATGCAAGAGGTTATTGACTAGAAGAAAGGTCCTGAATAAAACTATGGAGAGACTATTACCTTGGTATTATATATCCATAATACTAACACAATAAAAAAAGTAATAATAATAGAGGTAAGAATCATAAGAACATATATTTGAAGCAATAATAATATCATCCCATGAAATATCATAATGACATATAATAACCAGTATCTCAAGTAAAAAAAGGGATCCCCATATATTATAGATCAATGTATACATAATGAATAAAAGAATAAAAATAAATAAATTAGTTTCAACTATAAAATATCATGGAGCACATCTTGGTATCACCCCAATCTTATCCATTGGTATCTGATCACCAATTTTTCATTTGGACCATGCTCTTGGCTGGACCCCTAATCATAATTTTTTCATGTACATTGAGGTTTCTATATAGGGTGTGAGTGTAAACTTGGTAGAGAAATAAAAACATTACCTTAACATATATATATCAGTTTTATAAAGTTGTATTAATCAACAAAACTAAATAAATAAATAACTATGCAATACCCATTGGGTCATCATGCACTGACCATGATGCTATAAATTCACAGGAATGCCTGATTTGGCCCCATGTTAGAAGTAAGTTCCCATCATAACCCTAGATAAAATTTATAACATGGATTATGCCTTATCACTCAATTCATGACCTCATTTATCATACCCAACCCATCTTGTCTCACCCAAGGGAGGTCATATCCACATCTCAAGTTAGACCTTACCAATCAAGGTATACACAAACATAGGTAATTTTACAAAAAAAAAATAAGAAAAAATATGTATAAAAATACACAAAAAGTAGGGGGAATCATCACCTAAACCCTAACACCACTTTATCAGGACACTCTAGTTATAACTGATCTCAAATAGATCCTGTGATATCTAATTCTCTGTGAAAATATATCTAGTGCCACCCACAGAATGATATAAAATTACACATCAACCAATCCATAAACCCATTGATCTAAATCTAAATGGTAAACCACATCTATAAATACCAACCCAGTCACTTTGATACCAAAAATAAGATTTCTCATAGGGATGCACATGCCCACATGAAAATCAATACATTCAACTTCATACGAAAGTCATAACATGGTAAGGACTTCCTGCCTTGAACCTAACAAAGCATGATTTCCAATTCATACTTATCAATTCAATACAAAACTCCAAGAAACCTAAAATCAAACCCAAATCAACAAATTTATGGTTTAAACAATGAGAAACATGAAATATGAGTAGATGGAGGCGTTTAGGTCTTATAATCACTAAAAGAGAACTTCTGCAATGAAAAATACTTAAAATGATCAAGGAAGGAGGGTGAATGAGACCAAATCATATAAGGGGATCTCCAAATGTCACCTAAGTTAAGAAATTATTAGAATAAATGAGGTCTAAGGAAATAGGGTGTTCCAAGATGAAATTATAATTTTGTTCCTTTTAAACAAATAGCCCAATGACATAGTCATGGCATAACCTAGGGGGTCACGATTCACGATGAACCCCAAACATAGGTTATATCACTCTATTTATGCTATTTAGGTAAATCATTTGAAGTTAATGGAAAAAATATCTATAGATAGTGGGCCTTACATATATTAAAACCATCACATCGTGATGTCCAGGCATTATGTCATAACCAACCACCTGCAACAAAATTTTAGCTATTGGCTAAGTTCGGTTCTCCAAGATTCACACTCAAGCCATCTCAAACACCTAAAACATCTAAAACTCAAAATGATACAATAGAATAAAATAAAACTAAAACATAAATCACCTTTAAATTTTAGGGTAATTATAGAGAAAATTTGTTCATGTGAAAAATGTTAAAAAGGATATTTTTCACACTTTTGTATGGAAAGTCAAAAATGACGCATGTGGAAAATGTTAAAAACATTCCATTTAATTTTTTTTAAAGATTTTAAAACATGAAAAAAATGAACTTAATAAATAAATAATATATAGATTAAAATTTTCATAAAATGATATAAAGAATATAGACATTGAGGAGAAATATTTATGAGAGTAAATAAGAGATAAGGTATGTTCCACTTACAGACATCCTTTTGGTTGAGCTGTGAAATAAAGGGAAGTGAAAAGATAATAAGACATGTATAACCAAGAAATAACTTTAGTATAAGAATATATATTTGGTTTTAGAGATAAATATTATAAAAATTCATTATATAGAAATTTATACATAAACAATATCAAGTTCAAAGTGAGATTAGTAAAGACACCCTTACAGTTTTTTTAAAATTTTAAACAAAACCCCCTGAAATAGAAAACCTGGTATGGATTTTTAAATCCATTTAATTCCATAAAAAACTATAGTAGAAAATTTTAATTTTAATTATATAAATAAAAAAATAAACTAACTATTTAATATTAATCATATCTCAATCAATGGAAAATTGAGATAAGAAACACCTTCCTTGGATTCATTATAACAACCCAACTCTTTATTACACGTTAATACTTGATTTACTACATAAAAGTAAACTTAATACAAAACAAAAGAATGATAAGTCTAGTGTATTTGAGATTTAGGTACATAACATAACAATTTATAACATGTGATATAAAAAATTATTTAACACTTCCTTGACAAGATCATAATATTCCAATAAACTTAAAACTGCATGGGATAACCTAGGGGCAAACATAATAAAGAGGTGAGAAAAAAATCCCAGTAAGGTAATAAACAAGAAATAACATTAAGAATATGATAAATTTTATACAATATTCAAATTAATGGTGCATAAAAAGAGTATTAATCATAAAAATTAATAATTATAAATGATATAGCATGGTAATTATAAAGGCAGCTTGGGAAATGTGGCAACAACTTAAAACACTGAATCATAAACATATGTCAAGGATAATCCACCAAGAGTTAATGTTTGAAAAAAAGTACCATAAATTAATTAGGCACACCCATATCCCAATATGACATATCATGATACTAAACATTACCTAATTCATTAGAGCATTATCTGGGAGCACCCATCATAATCATTTCATTCTCATACTTAAGTGTGTCATATAGATCATACAACATAGATTCATTCATCATAATAATTTATTCCATAATCAAGTAATGTGGAATAAATAAATGTAATTTCAAAATTAGTAAGTATATGTGCATAATGGTGGATACCCTTGATAGAATAATGGGTATGGTATTCACTACACAATTATTTTTACATGGAAAATTGCTGTGAAATTTCAGCAGCATAACGATGTTAATTAAAAATTAATAAAAATGGTTTATGAGAGAGAAGGGGGTCTATAATTATTTGTACATAAAATTTTAATTAATAGGTACATGTAAAATTATATCCCAAAATTAGAAATTTGGAAATATAAGGCATAAGGTAATGAAGAAAAAAGAATAGAGAAAATAATCCTTAATAAATTTTGGCATGGTAACGGGTGTACATAAAGGATCTTGGGAGGATAAATGACAGTGAAAGGAAGATCTCATAATTTATACATAAAATTTATAGTAATGATAATATTAATATCATATCCCATCATAATCAAATGAAAAGTAAAAGACATAACATAAAAGGAGTTCTTGATAAAAGAAGGGAGTGGAAGATCCCTTATGAAATTTTGGCATAGTAACAGATTAGGTAAGGGTCAAAATGAGAGAGTATAAATGGTATCTCATTCAAATAAAATTAATTGGATATTAATGGAATGATATTAAATTAATTAAAATATAATCAATTGAAATTATAAATACTAATTTCAAATAAGGTTCTTGAATTGAAAGAAAGAGAGGAATGTGAGAATCCCTTACTTGAGTGTGTGAATCCAAAGGATTGGGAGGGGCTTCTTGAAAGATTGGGGGAACCTTAGGAGGACTCTAGGGAGTTTAGGTAAGAGTTTATACATGCTTAAAGGAGTTTTAGTGGAGATAAATGGGATATTGGGTGTTTTTATATAGAAAAAGAGAGAGATTTCTTTATTATTTTGGTTTTGGATTCTACATAATAAAATATCCAAAACTAAATACCATCCCATGGTTTTTGCCCATGTTTTTTTACATAGGGGAGTGTTTTTTATTATTTTATAAGTACAGGGGCTTAAAATTTTAAAATATTGCCATTTTTGATGTGGAGGTGAGTCGCACTCTTAAATAAATGATTTTAAAATATTAAAATATATTATAAGTCTTGAAGGATTCATAATGGATTTACAAAATAAATAAAATAAACTTAAAATCACATTATTTTAAATAGAAAACTTATATTTGGTTTTTTATCCCATTTATATTACTTAGTACATCACTTTTGGGTCATTTTGATGTCATAAAACACAAAGTATATTTATACAGTATTTATTTTTTACCTGAAAATTTGACTATCTTAGAAAACTATGAAAACTTAACCATTGGATAATTTCAACATTATTATTCCAAGAATATTATTTATTTTATCTAAATAATTTTTGAAACATTTTAGTTTTCACTTTTAAAATAATAAGAGACATTTATTAAAAATAATGGATTTTTTGACAATAATAGTTTTTCAACCCCTTATAAAAATTATATTTGAATTCATAAAAAATATATGATCATTTATATTTAATAAAAATTATTTAATAATAATATTTTATTAAAATAATATTTATTTCAAAAATCCATTAATTCATAAATTTGAATATTAACCAAAAATACTATTTGTGTTTTATTGAATCGAAATAAAAATCATTTATAAAGTAATAATAAAAGAATGGAAATATATTCATTATTCTATAAAAAATAATATAAATCCTTATATTTTTAGGGAATTATTACATATCTCTTTAATACACTAGAAAACTCCATAAGAGTAAGGTGCACAATGGTAGGACTTTCATGGGGCAGTTTTGTGAATATGGTTGGGTTGTGATCTTGATGATCTTGAAATTATCCTATAAATGTTTTCGCTCATTATTAAGTTGTTAGATATAATATTGGGATTAGTCAAGGGAAAATTTCATAAATGATATCTCCCTCAGAAGATCTAATAAATGGGCTTTATATGTTATGATCCTACTGGTTGAGTTCATCACTTCATTTATCTATGTCAATTGGATTTATTAAAACCCTATATTTATACTAATCATGTGAGAACTATTCAATAGATATATTATAAATGGTAATGATAAATAATGGTATTTTAAATCCAATTGGATATAATAAAACAAAATAAGTTCATTTTTTATATAACCATATTATATAATAATACATTTAATAAAAATGAAGGGGGATTTTATTTATAATAGTTCAGATCATTAAAATACCCCCTTAATAAATTTCACCCTTGAAATTTTCTTTTCCCACACTAAAACAGATGAGGTTAACTCTTCTTCATCACTTCCTCTAGTTCCCACATTGCTTCTTCAAACTTATGGTTCCTCCACAACACTTTGACTAGGGGAATCATCTTATTTCGTAGAACTTTTTCTCTATGATCTAATACCTTTATCTACTTCTCATCATAGGAAATGTCATTCTCCAATGGTACTACCTATAGATTGAGTACATGTGAGGGTCTGGTATATACTTCTTCAAGATAGATACATGGAATACATCATGTACTTAAGATAGGTTATGTGGGAGTGCTAGTCGACATGCCACCGCTCTGATGCGATCAAGGATATCAAAAGGGTCGATGTACCATGGACTAAGCTTTACCTTCTTCAAAAATATCATCACTTTATTCAATATATATGTGTGTAAGAATACCATGTCTCCAAAATCAAACTCTAGGTATCATCGATGATTGTCAGCGTATCTCTTCTATCAACTCTGAGCAGCCTTGATGTGTTGCTGGATGGTTCTAACCTTCACCACCATTTATTTGACCATTTTAGGATCAAGAAGTTTTCATTCCCTAATTTCATCCCAACATACTGGTTTTTTTCACCTCTTCCCATAAAGGGCTTCATATGGATTCATTTGGATGATCGAGCGGAAACTATTATTATAAGGGAACTCTACCATAGGAAGATGTTGGTACCATCTTCATTGGAAGTCAATCGGCATGCTCTCAACATGTCCTCAAGTGTTTAGATAGTCCACCCATATTTTCCATCATTTTGAGGGTGATAAGATGTATTTAATTTCATATCAATTTTTATAGCATGCTGGAGATTTTTCCAAAACTTAGAGGTGATCTTGGATCTCAATCGAACATAATTGATAATGGTACTCTATGCAACCTCACCACTTCTATGATGTATATTCATGCAAGTTGATCGAGTTAGAAATCCTATCAAATTGAAATAAAGTGTGAATTATTTGTAATATAATCCACAACAACCCAGATAGCATTATTTCCTTTAGATGTATTCAGAATTCTGATGAAAAAGTCCATAGTGATTTTTTCCCATTTCCATGTTATTATTGGGAATAGTTGCATCATCGCCTTAAAATTTTTCCTTTCAGCCTTCACTTGATGAAATACCAAGAACTTTTATGTATATTCAATGATCTTCTTCTTCACTTTGTCTCAAAAATAGTGCTCTTGGAGATCTAAATATATCTTTGTGTTTTCTAGGTGAATGGATAAAGTCAAACTATGTGCATCATCCAATATTTTCTTCTTTAACTTAGGATTTTATGGAACACATAGTCTTGACCCAAATCTCACAATTCCTTCTTCATTAACATTGAACTTCTAGGATTTACCTTTTATTAAAGTTTCCACTTTATTCTAAATTCCCACATCATATTTTTAAGCATCCTTTAAACTTTCAAGAAGAGACAGTTGAGAAATAATTTGTGAAAGTATTGATGATGTTCCTTCCTTTATGATTCCCATGTCCATCCTATTAAATTATAAGAACATTGGATCCTTATCAATTATCATCAATAATAAATTTGATGGATCCTTTCTACTATGATCATCTTCCACTTTATTTGCTTTACTAGGATAGTAGTGAATTGAGTAGTCAAAGTCTTTGATCAGCTCTAACCATCTTCATTGGATCATATTCAACTCTTTCTGTTTGAATATATATTTGAGACTTGTGTGATCCGTATATATTTCACACTTCTCCCCATTTAAATAATGCTACCATATTTTCATTTCAAAGATCATAGCTGCCAACTCCAGATCATGTGTGGGATATTTTTTCTCATGAACTTTCAACTGCCTTGAAGTATAGGCTATGACTTTGTCATTCTGTATTAACAGACAGCACAATCATTTATTCAAATCATTTATGAATAATACAAATAGTTATCCACTTATGGGTAGTGTGAGCATAGGAATATTGATGAGCCTACTTTTTAACTTTAATAAACTCTCTTCACATTCATAATTCCAAGCAAACTTGACTCCCTTCTAAGTTAGCTTTGTAAGAGGGTTTGACAATCATGAGAAATTTCTCACAAATCAGTGATAATATCCAGCTAATCCAAGGAGTCTATAGATATATTTAATGGATGTTGGCCTCATGCATCCTTCAATTTATTTTTTATTTGAATAATCCACTTGTATACCATTTATTTTGGTGATATGTCCCAAGAATGAGACTTCCTTCAACCAGAACTCACACTTGTTTTACTTTGCATAGTGCTTCTCCTTTCGCAGGGTCTTTAGCACAGTGCTCAGATGCTCCTCATGTTCCTCCTTGGTTTTAGAGTATATTAGAATATCATCTATAAATACTACCAATAAAATCTAAGGTAATCTATAAAGACTCTATTCATCAAATCTATGAAGATTTCTAGATCATTAGTGGGGCCGAATGTCATCACTATGAACTCATAGTGCCCATACCTTGTATGAAAAATACTCTTGGGGATATCCTCCTTATTCACCCTAAATTAGTAATACCCTAACCGCAGATCCACCATGGAGAAGTATTTTTCTCCATGTATCTGATTGAACAAGTCATCAATTTGTTGAAGAATATGCTTTTTCTTTATCATGATCTTGTTGATCTCATGATAATAAATATAAAGGAACATTGACCCTTACTTCTTCTTGATAAAGAGGATTGGTTCACCCCATGGTGAAGCACTTGGGAATATAAACCCTTTATCTAAATTCTCAAATAGTTTTTTTTAGCTCCTCAAGTTCCATAACAGCCATCCTATATGGAGTCTTGGATATTGTCAAAACCCCAGGTATAATATTGACTGAAAATTTGACCTCTCGACTATGAGGAATACCAGAAAATTCCTTAGAAAACACATCAATGCATTCCCTCACAATAGGCATGTCTTTGAGAATGACTATTTCCTTATACTTAATCATTTGAGCTAGATACACTTTCTCATAGAGAAATAATATCCATACTTGAGATGATGGTGATAAAGAAGATTCATCCCCCTTAAAGCACTTGTATAGAATTGGGGATTGATTCTCCATATGGAGAGTGATTTCCATCTCACAGAAATTTATGTTGGATCTATAAAGTTAAATCCAATCCATGGCCATAATTGCATAAAATTACACTAAATAATGTATGAAAAGGTTCATTGGGAAGTTTATAACACAAATTGTGATGGGGGAGGAGTTATTTACATGGGATGCAATAATTTACCCATTTAATGTTTTCACAAACATCTCTACTTCCATGCTTTGTAGTGGTGTTTGAATAATTATACAAAACTTTCATGATATGAAGGAATGGGTAGAAATATAGATGATAAACCAACCTTTCAATTTTTGATT
Organism: Viscum album; assembly: GCA_963277665.1. Lineage (NCBI taxonomy): Eukaryota > Viridiplantae > Streptophyta > Magnoliopsida > Santalales > Viscaceae > Viscum > Viscum album. The sequence continues at coordinate 1,722,442,260 of OY728161.1, forward strand.
TTCGTTATACTTTATCCAATATAGACTTAGGGATGAGTACTTTTAAAGTATTCAACACATAAATGGTAATCCAATGACATTAAATGGATAACTTATAAATTACATTTATCTCTTTAACTTATGAGTTCTATGATTCAATCTATCTTATCCATGATAATTTTCCTAATATATATTATTATGTTATTTTTTTTGTTCCCTTAATAATGGTTCGTAATGAGCTTATAAATATACCAAAGCATATCCCCTAAGAGTGTCAAACCAATTGTGCAGTAAGGCATGTTGTCATGTACCAGGTTACCGCGAGTCGGGCCCAGAACACCTTGTTGGAGTTACTACTCCTAGTTATATTTATTCCAGAACCACATTCACTTGTAGTATCCAGATAGGGATATATTTTCTTGATAAACTAATTACTCTATACTTACCCAAAATTTAGGGATTTTTTTCTTATACTTAGTCTTATCCCTAAGAATTTCGCTATAGTTCTCTAATACTAATCCCAAAAATAACTAAAATTTTCCTCTGATTCCAACTATAACAACCTAGATCTATATTACACATTAATACATGATTTATTACATAAAATTACACTTAATACAACCCAAAATATTGATAATTGTAGTGTATTTATGAATTAGGTATATTATATAATAACTTATAATATGGGATACAAAAAATTATTGAACACTTCATTGACATGATCATAATATTCCAATGAACTTAAAACTGCCTAGGATAACTTGGGGACAAACATAATAAAGGGGTGATCAAAAAATCCCAGTAAGGTAATAAACAAGGCATAACATAAAGAAGATGATACATGTTAGACAATAGTCACATCAATGGGGCATAAAAAGAGTATTAATCATAAACATCAATAATGATACATGATATATCATGTTAATCATAAATCCAACATAAGAAAATGTGGAATCAAATTAAAACACCGAATCATAAACATAGGTCAAGGCTAAACTGCCAAGACATCATGGTGGACAAAGTCCTATAAATGAATTAGGTACACCCCTATCCCAACATGATGTATCATGATACTAAACATTACTTAATGAATTGGAGCGCTATCCGAGTGCACCCATCATAATCATTTCATTATCATGCTTAAGTGTGCCACATATATCATACGATATGGATTAATTTATCATCATAATTTATTCCATGAACAAGGAATGTAGAATACATATGTGTAACTCAAGGCAATGAGAGACTCGAGGCGGCGCAGGAATCGAGATGAACCGTTTATCGAGTTGGATGCTGATATATTGATTTTTGAATTTTTAATTTTATTTATTTTTATTAGGTTTCAATGGAAGTAGGGTTTTCCTATAATTTTTTTTTTAATTTTGATTTTTCATGTTGTATGTTGATCATCTAAGTGGTGTTGTGCGGGTGATATGTGGAGGTTTTTATATGGTTCCCACTTTTACAAAAAGTGGATTATTAATAAAATAAAAAATTGATTTTGGTATAATACATATGTTTAAGTCTAAAATAAATAATAATATGTGAATAAAGTTGAATACCCTTGATATAATAATGGGTATGGTATTCACTACATAATTTGTTTGGCATGGAAAATCGCGGTGAAATTTCAGCAGCATAATCGTGTTACTTAAAAATTCATAAAAATGATTGATAAGAGAGAATGGGGTCTTTAATTATTTGGAAATTAAATTATAATTAATAGGGACATGGAAAATTATATCCAAATATTATAAATTTTTAAATAGAATGTATAAGGTAATGAATAAACATTAATAGAGAAAAGAATCCTTAACAAATTTTGGCATGATAACCAGTGTACATAAAGGATCTTGGGAGGCTTAATGAGAGTGAAAGGAATATATAATAATTTATAAATAAAATGGAAAGTAAGGGTAGTATGTAATATCATTTTCCAACATGAGAAAATTAAAATTAAAATACATAACATAAAATGAGTGCTTGATAAAAGAGGAGAGTGGAAGACCCCTTATGAAATTTCAGCATAGTAACAGCTTAGGTAAGGGTCAAAATGAGAGAGTATAAATGGTATATAATTAAAATAACATTAATTGTATATTAATTTAATGATATTAAATTAATGAAAATATAACCAATTGAAATTATCAATACTAATTTCAAAGAAGGTTCTTGAATTGAAAGAAAGAGAGGAAGGCGAGGATCCCTTACTTGAGTGTGTGACTCCAAAGGATTGGTAGGGGTTTCTTGAAAGTTTTAGGTGCCTTGGGAGAACTCTAGGGAGTTGAGGGTGGATTTTGGGTGTACTAAAATGAGTTTTAGTGAAGATAAATGGGATTTTGGGGGGGGGTTATATAGGAAAATAGTGATATTTCTTTATTATTTTGGTTTTGGATTCTACATAATAAAATATCCAAAACCACAAACAATACCATAGTTTTTTTCCCATTGTTTTTTCCAAATGGAATTGGTTTTTATTATTTTATAATTAAAATGGCCTAACTTATTAAAATATTACGATTTGTGTTGTGTAGGTGAGTTATACTCTTACAGAAATTATTTTAAAATATTAAAATATATTATAAGTTTTGGAGGATTCATAATAGATTTAAAAAATAAATCAAATAAACTTAAAATAAAATTATTTTAAATTAAAAACATATATATTTTTTATGTATCCCATTTATATTACTTAATACATCACTTTTGGGTCATTGTGGTGTCATAAAACACAAAGTATATTTATATGGTATTTCATTTTTACCCAAAAATTCATCTGTCTCAGAAAGTTATGAAAAAATCACCATTGGGTAATTTTAATGTTTTTATACCAAAATTAATATTTATTTTATCTAGATAAATTTAAAAATATTTTAGTTTTTACTTCTAAAATAATAACTGACATTTATTAAAAATAACAGGTTTTTTTGAAAATAACTGTTTTTCAAACCCTTATAAAAATGACATTTGAATTCATAAAAATTATATGATCATTTATATTTAATAAATTTTATTTAATAATAATATTTTATTAAAATATTATTTATTTCAAAAATAAATTAATTCATAAATTTTAATATTAACAAAAATATTATAATAGGTTAGAAATATATTAATTATTCTATAAAAAATAATATACATACTCATATTTCTAGGGCCTTGTTACATATCCCTTTAATACTCTAGGAAATTCCCTAATGGTAAGTTTTTTGATGGTTGGACTTTCGAGGGGTGGTTTGGTAAGCATGGTTTGTTTCATGATCTTAATGAGCTTGAACTTCTCCCATAAATGGTTTTTCTCATGCTTAAGTTATTAGATATCAGATTTGGCTTGGTTAAGGTAAAAGCCCCGAAATATTTTCTCCCTCAGAATCTCTGATAAATGGGCTACATTGGGTATGATCCTACTGGTTAAGGTCATCACTTCCTTTTTTTGTGTCAATTGGATTTGTTAAAACTCTATATTTATACTAATCATATGAGAATTGTTCAATGGATATATTATAAATGGTAATGATACATAATGGTATTTTAAATTCAATTGAATATAATAAAACAAAATAAATTCATGTGTTTTCTATAACCATATTATATAATAATACATTTAATAAAAATGAAAGGGGATTTTTTTATAATAGTTTGGGTCATTACATTCATGCTTCTTCAAACACACTATAATATCCTATATAATAAACTAAGACTCGTTAATAATATATTTAATAACATTACTCACATTCATTATGTTTTTTATTAATCTTTTATATTCATCTATTACATATTTATTACTTATTTTTTGTTAAAATCAATCATCGATTGTTAGTAGTTTCAATTATTACTTATCTGTTTTGTTATAACGGTTCCAGTTATCATTCTATGTTCATCAGTTAATAATATAAATAATTTTAAAGTCACTATAATATATGTTCCATAATTATTTATGAAGTTCTATGTTCATTCTAAGAAAGTTTCAAGTACGGTTCTTCAAAACAAAAACCATAACACGCATGTTTCAGTAATTTTTAGAAAATAAAATGTGGTATATTAATAATGAGTTAAATATTAATATTAACATTTAATATAAAAAAATTATTTACTTATTAATATCATATATTACCGGTAGTTAGTTTTTTATAGCCATCTGTGATGGAAATTTATAGCATCATTCATATAGGCGGTAAAACAAACCCAAAAAAGAACATTTTATAATCAATGGGTGGGTATGATTTTGAAGATATTTTGTCATAATATCATTATTAAAGAAGTAAAATTATAATATATATATATATATATAATTAATGTGATAAACTATAATTGGGAAGATTTATAATAATAAGATAAATAAAATTTAAAATTTTCATTCCTTACAAAGAAGAAATTGCATCTTATCTTGGAAGCCTTCTAGGTTTTTAAGGGTAGATAATACCCAATGTGGGAGAGGATTATTAGGGAAGGAAATATAATAGAGTATATATAGGGATTAAAATTTTATGTGTGTCTTAGAAAGGGTGGGGTTCGTTTATAAGTGAGAGGGGTGATATTTTTGTCATTACTTATTTATTAATATAAAAGGAATGTCATATTCAAGGAAAGTGGATCCAAAATGGATTAAAAAACAAAAAAAGGATAAGGGGGGGTTTATATTTTTTTATAAACTGATTTAGATATGAGTTTTTTTGATATTTTGTGACTTTATATATCATTTGTAACCTTAAATACAATTTAAACTCATTTTTAGGGTTATTTAAGTAATTTGACATTAAAAATAAAAAATGATAATAAAATTCATGAAATAATATTTATATCATTAATTTTATTTCATAAATATCAATAAAATTAATTAAAAACCATACTTCACCCAAACTTATCACTTCAAATGCTTTTAAAACCATTTATTTGACTTTTCTCCTTCCTACATAAGTGTTGCATCGACACTATGTAATCATTTTGGATAATTATATTATATTTAAAATTAAAAATAAATTAATAATATAAATATAATTTATTATCCATCATTATTATTATCTAGGATCATTCATAATGTATACTTACTCTCATCCCTATCATGACAACATATTTAAGATGTCATTTTGACTTTTCTCACCCTACACAAGCACTAGGTAAACATTTAGATAATTAATTTATTATATAATTATAAAATTATAAAATATAAATCAAATTCATTAATTATTCATAAAATTTACCTTAAAATTAAATTATATCCTTATATTAACATCATATCCTAGGTGCCACTAAATTGATTCCCTGAGTTGATTCTTTACATGACCTTAAGCACACCTCCATGTATGTCAGAGGTTGTCGGCTATAAGATAGGGTCTAATGAGGTATGTATGGAGACTATAACCTATTTACCAAAGTAATACAATAATAAAAATAAACATAAAAAATAACCAAATCAACAATGATCAATAACCTACAATAATCATTCATTTCATAACAAAACCCCTGAAACTAGGTAAATACTCCCAAATCAATACACTAAACTTGTCATGTCATAATCATGTCGTGTTTCAAAGTAAACCCAAAATAAATACACAATGAAAATACCCAAAATGAGTCCCATCATTATTTTGGTCCCCTCTTCCATGATCAATCCCAAAATCCTAACTCAACCATCTATCATAAGGCCTTTTCCCTTATCCTAACCTGCAACCATGAAATCTTCTTAAGTACCAATGGTGTCCCAAGCAGGGTGTGAGTACAACTTAGTAGGCCACTACCGGTAGTTTCTAAAGAAATGTCTAGTCTAATACCAATGTATATGGAAGTACAGTAAACAATTGACAAGACAATAAATAAAATAGGTTTCACTATTAAAGAGTATTCAATTTAACCACACCTACCCTTAGGTTCCAAGTGACACTCAAACCCATCAACTTGCTTCAATACATTTCATTCATCTAAACCATACACATTAAGGGTTAAATTATCTTAATGGAATTAATTAATCAATTTGAATTAAACCATTGTACCATGGAGAATCATCATAGGTACCCATGCCTTGTCCAAACCATAGGAGCTTAGAACATCAGTCTAGCATCCAACCATGCAATGAATCAGTGGAGCCTAGATAAATAGTCTGGACTAACCATGAAATGCATCGATGGGTCCTATAGAATCAGTCTGGATCAACCTAGAGATTAGGAACCTAGGTATAACTTTCAAACCATACCATTATTCATATCTTTCCAAGGTTAATCATCATTGAACTTTTCATTGGCCATGAAAACAAGGGTGCACCTTTTTTATTTACCAACATTTCTATGGTCTATCATGTTCAACACCTTTAACCTCATTAAACAATTCAATTATATCTTAATTCATTCATATAAATAAACATTTAAATTTTCTTAAATCCATTTAACAAAATAAATATTCCCTAATTTCCATTTACTATCTCATTCCTTAATCTTGTCATGGACCTTTTTATTTATGAATTAATCCAAACAACACTTTATGACATGTTAACATACCAACCATGAGTACAAATATTTTAATCTCAATAGCCCTTTAATTCTTCATTTAACAACTCATTTCAGCATTATCAAAGGATTGGCACACCCCATGGGTGGCCATAGGCCCGGTCTCATAATCATTAATGGATATGATAGGGTCCATGAACAATCTCACACTTCAATTAAAGGCCCAATTTACTTTTCTTAATCAAATTCACAATTATGAAATATGGTATCATAATGGCACAACTAGATACACATGAATAACATCAATACTATGGGACAAATCTTGTAGACCACATACCTTAATCTATTAGATAACCACTTATCCAACAATGACCCTTGATTTAAACTAAAATGGCCACAAAATATAAGGTTAATAACTCCCTATAAAAATAGGTTTATATGATTCAGAAGAATATAAAACAACTTAACATGGTTCTTCCATAAAATATAAGAAATAGGACTCATAGACTTACCTAGAACTTCTATTCACACTAAAGAGAACTTAAAATGCCTAGGAATCAAAGGATAATGATTCTTGAAAGAGAGAGGAGGGTTTGGTTTTGACACAAGCTTTCTAGAATAATAATGGGGGTGAAAATTGGGTTATATTGTATAAATATTGGGAAGAAAAAAAGGTAAAATTCTCACTTTTTAATGAGATGCATGGTTATGTTACACGATTTTCCTAATCGTACACCAATTTTACAATTCCCTTTTTCCAAGAGGAATCCAAGCTACATGGTTTATCTAGGCCACCCGCATGGTTTAACAAACCGTGTGGTATATATGTAGTTTCCTCTGTCCAATGGGTCTTGAGATGCATGGTATTATGGTTCACCATGCATTGTTTGTTAATCGTTCTCCTACCTCCTCTATTTCTCATAGTTATGGCACACAGTTATCCCTAACCATGTACCAATCATGAACCAATCACATAATGGCCCTTTTCTCCCCCCTTTTTCATGTCACAAACCCCTAAGATGCTCTTTAGGCCTTCTCCACACCCATGAGGCATTCCATTAACCAAATTAAGAGAGTTTAATCAAAGTTAAAACAAAATGTACCTCGTCAAAGGTTTGAGGCCTTACAACCTATCCACTTTATAACAACTCATCCTTGAGATACTCTCCCAAGCATCACTAATCTTCCAAGGTAAAAATATCAGTCCAGTAGCACCCGGTTCGGGACATTACATGACCTTAGACACACCTCCCTATATGGTAATAGTTGATTACTAGCAGTGAGGGCCTAATGAGGTATGTGGGGAGACTATACCCTCTTTAGCATAGTAATACAATAGCATAAAACAATATAATAAATAACAAAAGAAATAATTATCAATAACTAACAATAATCATGAATCTCATAACAAAACCCCCAAAATAGGGTAAATACCCACAAACAAATACAAAAAACATGTCATGTCATAATTGTGACATTCATCAAAGGGAACCCAAAATAAAGACATACTAACAATCCTTAAAATAAATCCCAACATCATTTAGTTCCCCTCATCCATGATCCATCCTAAAATCCCAACTCAACCATATATCATATGAACTTTTCCCTTATCCTAACCAGTAATCATGAAATCTACTCGAGTACCAATGATAGCATGAGCATGGTGTGAGTACAACTCTTAATATGCTACCACTAATGGCGTATAAGAAATATCCAGTATAATAACAGTGTATATAGAAGTACAATAAATAATATACAAGACAATAAATAAAATGGGTTTCACCATTATACAATATTCAATTTAACCACACCTACCCTCGAGTTCCAAGTGACACTTGAACCCATCATATTTCTTTGGTCCATGTTGGTCATCTGAACCATACACATTAAGGGTTTAATTCTTTAAATCTCGAGGGAATTCATTAATTAATTAAAATTAAACCATTTAACTTGGATTATCAGTACAGGTACACACACCTTATCCATTACATAGGATCTTAGAGCATCATTCCATCATCCAACCATGAAATGCATCAATGGAACCTAGATCATCAGTTTGGTCCAACCATGGAATGCATAGGTGGGGCCTAGAGCATCAGTCTGAACCAACCCAGAGATGAGGATCCTCAGTCCAGCATCCAAACCATACCATTATCCATATTCTTCCAAGGTTCATCAGTAGTGACGTTTTCATTTCTCATGATAAAAAGGGTTCACCTTTTTATTTACCAAAATTTCTATGGCCCATCATGTTCAACACATTTAACCATATTACACAATTCAATTCTCTCTTCATTTGTTTATATAAATCAATCATTAAATGTTATTAAAACCATTTAGTATACTAAAATTGACCCTTTATCCATTTATTATCTCATTCCTTAATCATGTCATGGCCCTTTTTATTTACGAGTTAATCCAAACAACCCTTTATTCCATGTTAAAATACCAATTATGAGTACAACTAGTTTAATCTTATTAACCCTCTATTTCTTCATTTAAAAAATAATTTCACCATTATCAAAGGATTTTCACACCCCATTTATGGCCATAAGCTCAGTATCATAATCATTAACAGACCTGAAGGGACCTATGAAGGGTATCACACTTCAATTAAAGGCCCAATTTACATTTCTTAATCAAAGAAAATATTACACATGATGGAAACAAAATGAAACAACTACATGTGCATGAATAACATTAAGACAATGGGGGAAACTTGTATACCACCTAACTTAAACTTGTAGACAACCACTTATCCAAAAAAAAGACCCTTTATTTGAACTAAAATGACTATAAAAAACAAGGAGAATAACTGCATAGAAAATGGGGTTTATAAGCTTTAGAAGAAGAGAAAACAACCAAACATGGTTCTTCTAGAAAATAGAATAAAGGGGGCTTGTATAATTACTCAAAACTACGATTCACACTAAATATCAATTAAAATGCCTAATAATTGAAGGAGACAAATCATTTGGAGAGAGGGTAGGGTTTGGTTTACATATAAGAATAGTGGATGAATAATGAGGGTAAAAATTGGGTAAGATCATATAAATATGGGAAAGGTGGAAAGGTAAACTTTACACTTTTTAATTAGGCATATGGTTAGGCCACACAGTTTTCCTAACTATGTGCTAACCATGTAGTTCCATTTTCCCAAGAGGAAACTGATCCACATAGTTTGTTTAGGCCACCATCATGCTTTGAAAACCTATGTGGTTTCCATGTGGTTGCCTTTATCCAAGGGGGCTCAAGCCACATAGTCCTCTGACCCACCATGCACAGTTTTTAAACCATGATTTTTCCTCCTCTATGTCATATGGTTATGGAATATAGTTATCACTAACCATGATATAATCATGAACCATGCACTAGATGGATCCCATCTACCCCTTTTGCATTTCCCAAGACCCCAAGACACTCCTAAGGTCTTCCCCACACCTAGGAGGCATTCCATTAACCAAATTAAGGAAGTTAAACCAATGTTAAAATAAAAACATACCTCCTCATAGGTTCTTAATCTTACACTTACCCTTATTAAATATTATCTTAAAGATACCAATTTTCTAATCACAATTGGAATTTGGACTTATACTAATAGAAATATACCAATTATTTTCTAAACCATTGGTATAGGTACCTTATACTGATGGTTTTAGTTGTCATTGGTATAGGTTAGCACTGGTTTTCATATACCAATGGGTTGTTAAAATAGTTGATATAGTATTGGCGTATACCAAGTTACCCAATCCCCTTTCCCTTTAAGAAATCAGAACCCTCAGGACCAGTTTCTCATCCGCCAGGAGTCCCTTTATTTTCTATTTGATTCTTCTTTAATTCATCATTTTTGTGATGTTTTTTAGGTTAAATCATCAAGGTATGTTTCTTCTGTTCACATTTTATTTATTTAATCCTCTTAATTATACATTTTCATGACCTGAATTGAAAATTACATAACCCAATAATATAATTTTCATTTTTTTATAATATTTTATAAAATAAATTGTGAAATTCAGAGATACCCAATCTAAGTGGCCTCTTTAAGTCAATATACTGTATAGTTTTTTTGGTGGAGATGGATTAGACCATATTGGTTGAACATGGAATGCTACATTACTTTTAGAGGTAATAAATTAGACTAGAAATTCAAATTCATAATCATTATTGGTTTTATATAAATTTATACATGTATATTTATGAGATATATTACAAGAAAAACCCATGTTTAAACCAAATAAAATAGAAATAACCTGATCCATGATAAAACATATGTATTTAGTTATAGGGTTATATTTTTCTAATATGTATTCAAAATATTCATGGATTTCCTGAATTTTATATTTATAGTCTACTATTTTGATATTAATAAAAAAAATTGTAACGGAGTAGATAGAAGTTGGATGTACAATACTGATCGAATCTCAACTGATTTTTAAAAGAAGCTAGATTTTTTTATATTTTTCATTTAACAATGCTTCATATTGAGGTATTATATTCTACCCTTATTAAAATTATGTTAGAAGATATTTTTTAAGTTAAGAAAAATTTAGCTACTATATAACAAAAATTTGGTTTTCAAACAAACTATTATGTTTGGTATCACAATAAACAGAAAATACAAACTTAGACTATTCATGATCAAAATAAAAGGAGTAAAATGGAGAATTTAATAGTTGATTAGTTTATGTTTATTCATAATAATGAGAAATAATTTATTTTAATACAAGAAGACAATGATATGATTACACATGAGTCAACTAATGAAAATGATGATTTCGAGAGAGTGAAAAAATTAATAGATGGTGTTGGGATTGTTATATATTGGTCATGTGATAAAATAATAAAGATAATATTTTTAATATGACTATATCATGGGAAACCATGTATATAATTTCTAATATTTCCATAAATTATATTCTTACCCTTTTTAAGGGCTTAATTCCTAATTTTTCAGATATTCCCTAAAATCATTATATGGTATGGAAGTTAATTGACCATCTTGGATTTTATACTAATAAAGTTCATGTTTTCTTGAAATATTTCATCTAATTATAGGAGAAAATCATGGACCTAAATGATTATTGGAAATTTGTTACATCTATTTAGAAGAAAAATATATATCAAACACCTTCTCATATGCCATAAATATTAATGTAGCTCTTTTCATTGATTTCTAGGCTCTGAAATATTTTCATGTCTAATTAAATATCAAAAAAAAATATAATGTAATTATTCTAGGAGGATTAAGGAGAATTATGAGTTAGTTATTGTATATGGATTAACATTGTGGAAATTTGATACATGGTATCCTGGTTTTTTAGTTGAGGTGTGTAATGTCAGGTTGAGTCTATCATGTGATGGTTTTAATCTGTTTGATTATATGCTTACTTTGTACAACATATCGCCATTTTTCATTCTTATTTATAACCTTCTTCCATGGATGTGTATGAAAAAACTATTCACTTTCTTGAGTATAATTATATCTATAACTTTTTATCCTGAAAAAAATATATGTGTGTGGTTGAAACATTTAATAAAAGATTTAAAGCATCTTTGGAATGTGGGTGTGCATGCATATGATGCTTCTTCGAAATATATATTTTAGTTGTGTGTTGTAATTATGTGGATGATAAATGATTCTCCTAAGTAATTTCACATACATATTAAAATTTTATTATATTTTTTTAAGTATGGAATATAAACAAATTATAAGTATGAATCATCATTTATTCCCTTTGAGAATGAGAGAGACTTTTCATAGAAAAGAGTTTCCTACTTGGTTAAAATAGAAGGTATGAGCATTAGTTTAATAGAATAAAAAATTAAATATACATTTGACTTTAATATTCATATATATTTCAATAATTTAATTTAAATTTTGAATGTATCTCTCAATAAATAATATTATTGGATTTTGGTCACAATTATTTAGTTCTTGAATGCAAATGACTGGTTATCAATGGGTATAAATTTGTTATAACTAATCGATTAGTGAATATAAGAACACAACATAATGGTTTTATGTTAACTGTAATGACATACTATTCTATAAGTGTATCATATATTAGTTCTAGATATGGAAATGGTTCTTATTATGAATTTATTGAGAAAATACTAATATTAGATTATTATTCCCATGGTCAAGTCACTGTGATGAAATACAAGTGATTTGATTAAATTATGTGATAGGGTATATTTATTAAAAATTGTAGATTTATATTTATTCACATTAATAACTTCCTAGCTATCTATGATCCATATATTTTGGCATAAATAGATAATTAAGTGTTTTATATGAAATATCACCTGACACATGAATTCAGTTTCATTATTGAAGTAATCCCAAGATTTATTTTTTATGATGGCTGGGATGAAATTGACACCACCACTTCCCACATTGGTCTTGATTAAAATATTTCATATGATGACTCAAATAGTCCAATTGTTAGAGTTTATTATGAACCTAAAGTAGTGGTGGACAATATATAAAAGAAACAATATGTGTTCTCGATTAATTCTATTTAGATCAACTTGGGTCTTTTAGGTTGATGTTATTCAAATTTATTTAATTTGGTTTCATTTTGGAAGGGTAATTTTGGTTTAGTTATTTTTTATTTTGGTTGTATTTAATTAGATTTATTTCACTTTTATAAAAACAATTATAAAAATAACAACACATAACTGATGAATTGATTCAAACCATTCCTTAATAAATTGAATACATAGATAAATATTCCTAAAATATAATTAAAACAAGTTTAAACATATTTTAATTTTCACTAAATAACACCCAAATATAATTCATAGAGAACCATTCCTAAAAATAATTTAAACCTCACTAAAATAATTTTAAACATATTTAAAAAGATTGAATTTAAAAAAGGTTTAAAAATATTTAAATAGATTTAAAATAGGTTTAAAAGGATTTAAAACATGTTTAAAAAGATTTAAATGGATTAAAAACAAGTTTAAAAAGATTTAAAATAGGTTTAAAAAGATTTAAAAATGTGTTTAAAATAGAAAAATAGATTGAAAATAGTTTTAAAATTAATTTACAAGTAAACTATAAAATTAGTTGATAGGTAAACTATAAAATTATTTTACATTAATACTGTAAACACAGTTTACATGTAAATAGTAAACATAGTTTATATTACTTGATTATTTCATGTCATATTTTATGCCTTATTTTAATTTCTAATTTGTATGATTTGGTTACAACATGTACCCTCTTTTTAATTATTTGTATTTCTAATTTGTATGACTTAATTATTTCCTACAATTTTTATACCTTAGTTTTCTTTCTCTTAAGTATTTGAAATCTAAAAAAATGTACATTTCAATCCTATAAATCATATGAAATATATTGAAGACTAACATAGGAATGTATTATTTAAAAATGATTGAAAAATGTGAGATATGGTTCTACCTCCTCTGGTTCCCTTAGTGGGTATAGTGTTTCTAATATTTATCAATTACAATACATTAAATGTCATTTTCTTATTTTTTTAAAAATTTAGTTCAGGTAGTATCATCTTGGCCACAGCTAATCTCTATTCACACTATTAAAAATGGTGAGAAATATGGTCAATCGAGTGGGGGTGCTACTAGAGGTAATCAGAGATCCTTTAATGCATGTTTAAACCCGGTCCTACCACCAAATATCCCATCTGTCACACTTTATCCTCCTATTAATTTACTAGAGGCATTAGGGATGTCCCCACCTATACCTTCATCATAATTTCAAGTAGTATTTACTTCTCATTTACCTTTTATATATATTATGATGAATACTCGTCCCTTATATCATTTTCTAGCCACTTTTATGCCACCCCAATTTCCCACTCTTATCCATCCAGGATTTTATAATTGTGCTCCTATAACTTCTAAACCATATATTTCAGATGAACTAGAGCATACATTAGAGCATGATCATCCTTTATAGGCTACCGATCCAATATATCTCATAGATATATTATAGCCTAATTATTATACTAGATCAAGTATATGTTTATAAGTGTATTATATTCTATCATAATAATTTTATTTTAGTTGTAATATGTATTAATTCTATTTTTTTTTCTTTTTTTATTTTTGGCGGTGTTGGAATACTCGTAGGAATGAAGTCCAGAACTTTTGTATACAAATCATGGTATAGTGAAATGTATACAACCAATTAATTAGTAAAAATGGTAGACAATATATAAGTTTCATTGTGACATTATCCAAGTATAGTGGAATCATTCTGGTTCAAAAAAATATCATTAAGACATGTCAATGATCAAATCAAGGAGAATTAATGGGATGAGTTATGAGTAAGAAAATGTGTTAAATTTAAATCTATATTATTATTTTATTTATATGAATTAATATATTGATCACGGATTCACTTTTCCTGACTCCCAATCTATGAAGGTGGCATGGTTGATATAATTAGGGTAACAGTGGTGATCATATAAGAATATGCTATATCTTAGTTATACTAGTATAATTAGAACCTATTTATAGGGTATTCCAACCATAAATAATTGTCCAATTACACAATAATAGGAAATTATTACTTATTATAAGAGTAATGAGTTTAAGTTATTATTCAAATTTATGGTTTTTATTGAAAATTAAATGATAATCTGTTGTATTGATACTTTGTTTCATAATATATAATTTTATTTTTTATGATTCATCATAAAGAAATAAAAAAAACAAGGTTGTTATGAAGTACATGAGCAATTTGGGTTGAACTACTATACAGGATCATGAGAAAAACCAAGTATTTTTCTATGTCCAACTAAGTTTAATTAGGCACTAAAACAACTGAACCAAACCAAATCAAACCCTTCTCACTTAATATGACTCAACATGAATAAAATAAAAGTAAATTTAATTTAATTTAAGTGAAAAGAAACAAGAAAAAAATTAGCATGATCCAACTATACCAAGGAATAAATAACTCATCCCTAATCAAATAGATATGACCTATTCTAAATCAAACTAAACTAATTTTATGTGATCCAAATAGATATGAGATTTCTACTCATTTTTTTCAAAGTAATAGGTCTTAAATTCCCCATAAATCTAATATTTCTAACATGTATAAGGTTTTTAATGTATCCCAAAGTCATTTCTAATTGGTCCCTCCAATTTGGGTACTCTGAATTTGGGAAAACATGGTTATGAACAAATTCCATTTACTATCCACCCATAATTTTCCCTTGAATTCATGGGTTTTCTACTTGACTTAAGTCTTATTAACTTCTACATAGAGTGTTCATGTGATTCCACAAATTTTAATCATTTTGAATTAAAAATGGATCATTTATGAAATGATTTCCCAGAATTTCATAATGCAGGAATATAGATTTATCCCTAAAATTCAAGTTTAAATTTCCTATTCAACCTTGATTATATGGCCTTAAGGATGAGTCACACTTATATGGTTGATTTACCATGTTTAACATGTGTTTTATGCACTATTGAATGATGCTATAAACTCTAAATGATGGTTATTAAGATCATTAATACTTTCCCTTGGTGAAATATTGATGTAAGATTAATTTCCACTCACTTGGGCTATCTCTAGGTCTCCCATTTTTTAGAGAAACTTGGTTGAAATTATATAAGTTTAGTCTATGTAGCTACTATCAACTAATTTTAGTCCATTTGGGTAGTTGTTTTGGTTATCTTTCCATACCTCTCAAGTACGTTGGCTTTAATTCAATGGATATAGTTTCAATTAATATTAATATATAGACATGTAAATAAATTCATTTAATATGAATATATAAACATGTAAACTATAAACTCTAACTAAAATGGTGGGAATATAATGAAACTAAATATAAATAAACTTAACTACCCATACCTGACCCAATCCAAATAAAACATAAAAAAACTAAATTAAACCAAAAGGGAACAAAATTTTCCTAATAGAATTGAACCAAATGGACATGAATAAAATTAAATTTAATCAAACTAAATACAATCAAACCTTAACCAAAATAAATTATAACAAAATGTACAAAAACAATCTAAATCATATTGTATTAAATTAAACTACTCCAAATAGAGATGAATAGAACAAGACCAAAATGAGTAAAATGGAACTCAAACAAACCAAGTAAAATTTAATCAATCTTTCCAAATATTACTTTAATTAAACAATAAAAAACAACTATAAATTGAACCAAACTAAAATAAAACCATCAAAATTGACCTGAACTAAACTAGTTCAAACTATATTGAACTGAACTAAACTAAACTGATATGTTTTATTTATATTTAAACAAGAAAAAGATGAATTGGATATAAAAGTTCTAAATTTAGCTAGACATTACTTAATCAAATTGAACTCACCCAAACATAGTCGAACCAATACAAAATGAATAAAAATGAATATAACTAAATTTAATAAATCAAATCCAACCTAAACCAATACAGTAATAATTACTAGTGTAGAAAAGGTTCTTCCATGTTGGATTTTTATTTTATTGTTTACATAAGTTAATTAGTGATGTCATTAAAATAAATATTGTAAATGATATTTTTTCGTTAGTTTTTTAAACTAATTTAAAAGAAAAAAATCAAATAAATTATTATAAAAATAGATGTAAAAACCTAAAAAATGTAAAATCAATGGAATTTTTACATCAGTTATACAGAATAACCGATATAAAAAATGGTTTTAAGAAAATTAATTTTAAAATAAAGTATACCCAAACTAGTAAAAAATAGAAAGGGAACAAAACTATCTGAAATAGCAACACCATTATAATTTCTTAAAAAATATTTACATTATAACTTTTCTCAAATTACAAAAAGTTTAAAATTTTAAATTTAAACTTTAAAATCTATATTACAAATATATATTAAAAAACTAAATCAAACTTGTAAAATAATCCACTCATGATCCTTATAGATGATTTATCTCTTTACCACTATAAGGGTTAGGGTCATAAAAAAGCTATAAATTAAATAGGGAAGTTTTTAACATGTATTCTCAATATAATTATAAGATAAATAAAATGAAATATTATAATAAAATATAACCTTTTAAAATATTTCAATTGTACTAGTTGAAATTATTTTGTACAAAAAACTTAGAACATAATATCCACATTAAAATACTTCTTCTTAATGATGACATTTCTATTTCAAAAGAAGCTTTCAACTGAAAATAAATTTTTAGGTATATGCTAAATAGTAGTAATTATAAATAAAATCACCTTTTTGTGCACATATTTGATCTTTATTTTCTTTTTTCCTATTAAATGGTTATAGTGATCCCATGCCCTATTTGAAAATTTTATCTATGAAATAAAATAAAAAAGTTATTATAATATATAAGTAATAAAATAATCAAACTTACATCTCTAATATTTCTTTAATGTTTTCTTACACATCACCATGTATAGAGAACAACCAGTAAGTTGTCTTTTCTTTTAGATAAAAACACACAACATCTAATATACACTAATATAAAAATATATATAATTTCAGGGGTTATTTAATTAAAAGAAATAATACTTTATGAATTATATGTTTCATACTTATCAAGATAGGAAAGTTTCCAATACTGAATTACATTATCCTAAAATATTTTATAAATATATACCTTTCTTTTCATATCCTTTATCATCTTGGTTATTAGATAAATAATGTTTTGGTCTAAGAATACATACACTGATGTCGTATCATATTGAATACATAGTGTATAAATATACCTAGTAAAAAATATAATTATTAATTTAGATCAATAAAATTGATATAATTGAAATAAATATGATAATCAACTTACATGAAAAAAACATGCATCATTGTGATGACCAATATATCTGCAGCTGCAAGATCTATTGTTGGAACCAAGGTGAGTCAATTTGGAAATTATTGTTATGTTTATTGTTAATCCCTGAAGGTGTTTGGGGTTCTAGGGAGATGGTTTTTAATGGCATATTTTCCTAATGTTTTTTGAATTTTTGGGTCTAAAAATCTCTAAGGACGATCAGGAGTTTAAATAAGGAAGATCAAAGTATATTTTTATAGAAAAGGGTGTATTTTTACCCTAGTGGAGCTAGAAACTACACGCTAATGATTCATGAAAGTGTCATGTGTAGGTGACATGTGCATGTGTGTTTGAATAGTTGTTTGGGATTCTTCCATATGCTAGTCTTGGTATCGAGTGAATGAAAGTGCATCACGTGAGTAGGGTTGTGTGAACAATTCACTAAAAAATTCAAAGTAGAGGGTTACATGAAGGTTAGTGGTTTTTTCTATAAATACATGAATAATAATCTCATTTGGGGTTAATGAAAATTATTAGAATGATTAGAGTCTCTCTCATTGTATAAGGAACACCTATGTGATTTAAAACTAAGTGAAGAACCCGACAAAGGAGTAACATAAATTTAGAATCATGAACAAGAAAAGTGAATTACTTGTGCGAACTGGTTTTCATGAATAGGTAATAGAAAAGGTGATAGGGAAAACCTAATGGAGAGAAGCACCTTAGTAAATGGTTTGATAAAATAGGGTTTTGTAATTTTTATTGGGTGAATTTATTTGGTGAAATAAACTTAGGATAAGATATAAACTTAGGAAAATCATACTTGGAATAATCTAAAAACTTGGGAGAAGCATAGTTGGGAGAAGTTAGGGACTTGTAATAATCACACTTAGACGAGACCAAGGACTTGGGAGAAGGCAACTTGGGTGAATCCAAGGACTTAGGAAAATTACCTGAGCATAAATTGAGAAATTCATTAGATTTTAAAACTTAGACTCTAATGATTCAATTCTCAATCAATATTCATACACTTTGAAGGTGGACATAAAGTTGATAAATGAGGGAAACTTCATCCAATGAAATGTTCAAGGAGGAGTCGATGGAAGTGATCTGATGGAGGCAGTGTGTTATCTCTAAAGGTGTAATTCATTTCATAGAGTGATTGTGACCAAATAATTATAATTCACAAAATCTAGTAAAGGTTAGTGGATTTTGGTATGAATAAAACATCATCATCATATTCTCTTTAGACAATCCCTTAGTGGTAAACCATGTGAAATTGTTTCATTCCATTTTATATATGATTTTTTGTGTTTAGTGAATTCTAATTCCTTCATGGAGTTTAATGAGTTCCTACCAATGTGGGGGAAATATCATTTAAATAAAAGAAAATTTTAACATCTGGATTCACCCCTCCTCTCTTAGAGTGTCCCAGGGTGTAATAAATGGTATCATAGATGATGTTTCGAGTGTTAAATTTGTCATCATAAATTCTTTGAGATAGAGAATTCAGTAAATGATAAAGGAGTTAATATATTTGATAGAGAAAAACTAGCAGATTTAGAAGAACAAAATTATATCACATCTTCAATCTCTATAGATAGAAGTTATTTCTGCTACTTTACATGGGATGAAAGTAAGTGATGTGATAGGGTAATTTGTGACTAAATATGAGAGTAAATGGATGTGTGTTAATGTTAAATCTCAAAAAAAATATCTATAGCTCTGTCAGATCATATCTATATGGAAGTGATGAGTTGTATTGGTGGAAATTTCATGTGGGATAAATTTTCTAATATATATGAAGGTGGTAGTGAGGTGAATGAGGAAAAGTTTTAGGTCATCCATTATAGATTTTATGATTTAAAAATACTTCCAGATGAGAATGTTGATAGATTATTCAATTGAATCACTAAATCTGTTGTAGCTATTAGAGGATTTAGGGAATAGATAAAGAATATAGATATTGTTAAAAAGATATTGTGATAGATTCCACCTCTGTACAATCTAAAGGATTATTTCTATAAGAGATGTATTTGTTCAATCTCTCCCTATATGATTTGTTAAGTAGTTTTGTGGCTTAATAAATGTGAGTTAATCCATAAGGTACATCAAGTCATACAAGTAAGGAGGTGATATTCAAATCTATGGTGAATATTAACATTTATATAGGGGATAACGTTGAAGAGGATATAGATGATGAACTTATCTCTCTTTTAGATAGAAAAATCAAGAGAGGAAAGTATATATTTAAAGCCAAGATAACCTTGGATTGTTTCATGTGTGGTAAATTTGATCACATTATAATATGGTACCCCAGAATTTTTTATGGAAATGAAAGTGAAGCAGAAGTTACATAGATTCCATGAAGAATGTTTTAACCTAGAAGAGACTCCAAAACTGGGAGTTCATTGGGAATGAAATTTCATATAAATATATTTGTGAGAAAAAAAAATAATTAAGACTATATGGAGGTAGGATAAATAGAATTTAAATTTCATAAATAATATGACTTAATGGATACTATTGAGAAGGAAGAACTTGAAACTGAAAATTTTGATGAACATGAAGGAGTATTTGATCTTAGGGTGGAAATCAAGGGAGATATTGAAGTGTTTATATTCAAATAAAGAAAAATAAAAAGATTAATATACATATAAAGTAATTTTTAACAACCCAGTGTTTATTAGTAATATTTGTTTTCTTAATAAATGTGTTTTGTATTATAATATATAATATTATACACATAAAAAAGATAAAGAAACCAATAAAGACTTTATTTCATTAATAAATATTATTATAATGATCTGACATTAAACAAATTAAAATTAAAAACATTAAAACTTTAAAAAATATATAAAATAGAAAAGATAAAATGGGAAAATAGGTATCACCCTAATCTACTAGAACCATCACCCCCACTGCAAACACTATAGAAAAGAAACAAAATATTAGTAAACCAGCCAAAATTATAGAAAATGGAAATATATAACCTTGAAATGAATTTAGTTGAATATTAAGTGAAATAATTAACAAGTATTTATAGGAGGTAATTTGACCATTGGAATGGTAATAGGAATATTGTAATAGTAACCTGATCATTGGGAATAATAACTGAACTGTTGGGGATAATAACCAGACTGTTGGAATGGTAATTTTACCTCAAAAAAATAAATTTTAATATAAATGATATTTATCATGATTAATTTATATAAATATAAATTTTATAATTCTAAAAAATAAATATCATGATTAAAGAAATCAAATAAAATATAAGCACATTTTTAAAAAACTGTATTTTCAAGTATTTTGTAAAAAAAATTATATTAAAAATTAAAATTACCTATTCTATAAATTTATTTTTATAATATTAATATAATTTTTTAAATAATCATGTCAAAATTATATAAATGTTATTTTTTGTTAATTTTCTAAAATACTTCAAATTTCATGTGAATAGTAAAAATATAGTTTTTCACATAACCTGTGTATCTTATAATACATCATTCATGATGTAATAATGAAATAATCCTTTATAGAAATTGATGTTTAGAAAATATATAATTTATTTTAAAAATAAGTTATTAAAATTCAATAAACTTAATTTCCAAACCAAAAAAATAACTTTTCAATACCTAAAGTCAAAAGGTGATTCCTTAAAATAACAATTTTCTTTATTTCCACTTTCTTTTTTAATGAACTAATGAATTATAATTATAAAGGGAATTTAAAGTATTAAACCCATTATGTTATATTTATATGTGATTTATATTGTCAAAAATTCACTATTAAATGTTTTACCTTTGATATAATATTTTATTCAATATTTTATTCTAAAAATACCCCTCTCCTCAAGTATAAATAACTCATCTCCCTTACCTTGGAAAACAACCCCCCCCCCCCACACTCATTAAAAATCAAAATATCTTCCAAAATACTCCCTATAAATCCACTTATAATACTTATGGACATTCTTGAACAATCTAAATCCAATAACCAAGGGATTTATATTGTTTTACAAGAGAAGTTACACCAAGGATAGAGTAAGTCTCTATTAACTCTTCCTTATTTTATTCTTCTATTTATTCATTTTCCCAATTAATTTCTAAAAAATATACAATAAAAATAATTATACAGTAATTTAAAATTATATTAATGATTTTAACTTTCTATAATTATCATATTTATAACAAATACAAATGTCATACTTCTTTTTCCCACTCTTTCGACAACGTCCTGTTAAAGGTAGGTTAACCGCCTATGAAGACATTGCCAAGATAATTATTATAACCATATTAATATATAGATATTATTAATTATATATATATATAATATAAATAAATAATTTCATGTATTATAATAATATAGAGTTAATCATACTTTTCTATAAATGACTTTGAACAAAAATAGAGAAATCAAAGGGAAACGGAAAACTTTTAAGAAAAACATGATATCAAAACACTTCAATTTCATAAATATAAATTAATAAATATAATACAATTATTATAATTTATAAATAGTTGTATAAATGAATATAATTAAATTCTAGATCATTTTTTTAATAAATATAAGTTTATTATTTAGGATATGTAAAAGCAATGAAATAAAGTGGGAATTAAGGTAAGGTGATTCTTGAACCCCACTCCTTTTATTTAGTTTATCCCTATTTCACAAAATATTTGGTATGAATAATCCTATATTATTTATAAATATAATTTTATTGTTCTCACATTTTCTTTTTGGGGATATACATGTTTCCTACTTGATTTTATGAAAAATACAAAGATTTTCCAATACAACTCTTATTTCCAAAACACATCTTTGACTCATCTTGAGTTGTTTCTTCTACACTCAAGAATGATGATTTTTATATCAAATATGTTTTTCACTTTTTCATTTGGTAAATTAAAGTTTATTTATAAATGTATTCTTTATGAAATCCTTTTGATATCCATTCCTTTCCATGGGTTATTTCATGACTATGATTATTATACATTCTATGTGGCACACATGATTATGTAAATATTTTGATGTGATGGGTGGGCCTGGAATTGTATAGCCCTCCAATTCACTGGGTAATGTGATGTATCTCATTAGATAATTTTTATTATGTATGAAAATTATGATATCTTTTTTCATAAAGATGATGTTATGATTATGGAAATGTGTTATGCATGAACATGATGCTAGCTTTATTCACAACTATGTATGGTATTTGACCACTATGACATGATGTTTCATTTTTATTAATTACCAAATTCCATTCCATTATCACATGTTTACCTCATGATATTTATGATGATCCTATAATTATGATATTATGATGATGATTATTCCCACCCGGGTTATATTGATTCATGTCCCTTATTCATCCTCTTACTGGTATTTTAGCTCATCCCTTTCTTTGGTGTATATACTTAGGTGATTACATGTACTCAAGAGAAATAAAGATTTTAAAAGGATAAATAAGAATGATTTAAATAAATTTTTATGTTTTATTTTGTATAAGTTATGTATGGGCCTAATTTCCCAAGACACTAAACCTTTTGATCCAAGATTTGTATCTCTATTATGTTGTTTATCTTGAAAATGATGTAATAGTTATGAAAGAAAAAGTAGGGTGTCTATATTTGGTATCATAACATGGTTTTTTTAATTTGATAATCAGTATTAGAGAACATTAGTGACAACACTTCGGATAAGTCTAATTATATGTAAACATCTAAGAAACTTTATTTTAAAAAAAGGCTAAACATAGAGATCCCATAAGATAATATTTTAGTGTTAATTTCATAAAATAATAAATTATTTATTCATTATTTGATGACTTAGGATTTTTTCAAACCATTTCTATTTTATAAAATGGTGGGAACTAGGAGAAACCAATCCAACAACCTATGTGAGGGACAATGTAATGATTGACTGAATGACATCCTCAATGCCATGGGAGGTGGAGTTCAAAACTTCATGGAAATGCTTACCCAATTTTCTCAGGATATGAATAATAACATAAATCATGTGGAACATCCTCCTTCACCCAAAAAGGATCAACTATCCATTTATTCCTTTATACAGCAACGACCACTAACATTTAGTGAAACTTACTATCCACTTGTCATGGAACAGTGGGTTAACTCAATAGAGAAGATATTTTATGTGATCCATTGTTCTGAGAAGGAGAATGTGACTCTGGACATTTATCATTTAGATAGAGAAACCTATCAATGGTGGGTGATGATAAAAAACACCAATCTGAAGGATGAAATAAAAGAGATATAGTGGGAAGACTTTAAGAAAATATTTCTTATTAATTATTTACCTCAAACTATTAAAACAAAGATAGAAAGATAATTCATAGATCTAAAGAAAAAGGAATGTGAATCTATCATGGATTACAAGGAAAATTTCGCAAGGCTTACAATATATGCCTCAGGTTCTGTTATCAACAATGATAGAAAAATAGATAGATTCATTAGTGGTTTAAAACCACACCATATAAAGGCTATAAATATCCAAAACATCGGTAATTATGATTAAGTGGTTATATTTAATCTCAAAGTAGAGATGGATTTTGGAGATTGGTCCCATGGTTATGAAGATAAGAAGATAAGAATGGAGATTCAAGATTGTGGGTCAAATTAAAAATTAGTAAAGAGGATCTAATAACCCACATGTCAAAAATGTGGGAAGAAATATCATGGGAATTGAATCAAAGAGACATGTAAATGCTTCAAGTGTGGGAGAGAAGGGAATCAAGCTCATGAATGTGAAGAGGAATAGAGAAGTTATCCAACATAATAGAGTAATAAAGGGCACATCCTAATGAAACACATATGATTCAATGCTTAAACTATAGAGAGAAAGGGAAATATGTAAGCCAGTGCACTAAACCATGGGTCCTTAAGGGTATTGATCATTAGAAAACATCAAAGCCAAAGGAGTAAGGGAAAGCATATGCCATCACTACTACTGAAGTGGAATTTGAAAATGAATTCATATAAGGTACACATCCTATTCACTCAATAATGGAAAAGGTTTTATTTAATTATAGTTCTATGAATTCATTTATATCCTACAAGTTTTCTAAAACTATTGAATCGAATCCCCAATCCCTTGAAGAGAAGATATATGTAAAAACACATAGTGGTGCAATCATTGAAAACCAATTGTTAGACTCTTGTCCTATAAGTTTATATAGGAATATTCTTCCAAAGACTCTCATAATTCTTCCCTTGGTGGAATTTGATGTTATATTGGGCATGTATTGGCTCTCATTATATAGAGAACATGTCAACTATCGGGAAAATGAACTCTCTTTTAATATTTTGAACCATCTAATGATCCTATACAAATTCAAGTAAGACCATGAAACTCCTTTGTAAAATAAATTAATGGTGTGGGTGTAGATACCCTATTAAGAAGCATACATTTCCCAAATGGTTGAGTCAAAGGAAGGTATCAACCTAGATAAAATAGTCATTTTTAGGGAATACACTGATGTATTTCCCAAAGAGTTACCCAAACTTCCCTCAAATCGTGAGGTAGAGTTCTCAATAGAGATTATACTCATAGCTAATCCTATCTCAAAATTACATTACAGGATGGCCATGATCAAACTAGAAGAGTTAAAGAGAAGCTGCAAGAGCATTTGGACAAAGTGTTTATACACCTTAGTGCATCACTTAGGGTGTGTTGGTGTTCTGTCAAGAAGAAGGATGGATCAATATTGTTTTATATCAATTATCAGGAGCTCAATAATATCACCATAAATAAAAGTATCCTCTTCCAAGGATTTATGACATGTTTGATCAATTGTGAGGAGTTCATTACTTCTCAAAGGTGGATCTTCATTTTGGATATCATCAACTGAAGGTTAAGGAGGAAGATATTTAGAATATTTCTTTCCATACAAGGTATGAGAACTATGAGTTCATATTTATGCCCTTTGGAATTACTAATGCCCTTGAAATCTTCATGGATTTGATGAATATAATCTCTAGAGACTAACTCAACAAATTTGTGGTAGTTTTTATCAATTATATTCTTATTTACTCCAAGATAAAGGATAAACATGAAGAGAATATAAGGATTATTCTAGTGGCATTGAGGATGGAGAAAATGTATGCTAATTTCATAAAGTGTGACTTTTGGATGAAACAAGTCTCATTCTTGGGGCACGTGATCACAAGTGAGGGATTTTCTATAGACTCTTCAAAGACAAAGTCAATTGAGGAATAGACCAGACCCACTAGTATCATGAAAATTTGTAGTTTTCTTAGATTAGTTGGGTACTACTAACATTTTGTGAGAAATTTCTCATGATTGTCTAGCCCACTAAATAATTTAGCATAGAAATGTGTAAAATATGTCTAGACATAAGAATTTTAGGAAAGCTTTAATGAGATCAATAAGAGGCTAATCATTATTCTTATACTCACACTACCAACAAATGGAGAAGGTTTTGTGATATAAAGCAATGATTCAAAGAAAGGATTGGGTTGCGTACTCATGAAAAATTATAAAGTCATAACTTAAGACTCACAACAGTTGAAGATACATGAGAAGAACTACCTGACACATGATCTAGAGTTAGGATTAGTGATCTTCACCTTGAAGATTTAGTAGCACTATCTCTATAGTGAAAAGTATGATATATATATTAATTATAAGAGTCTAAAGTATATATTAACATAGAAGGAGATCAATATATATGCATCAACGGAGGTGGTTAGAGATGGTCAAATACAATGATTTCTCTATTCACTACCATCTGAGATAGGTGAACAAGGTAGCTGATGATCTTAATAGAAAAGAACCTACTACTCTATCTATGATAGAGATTGAGAAATACCCTATCTTCATGGATATGAAAAGGATGGATCTTGAAATCATAATGTCAGGGAATACATACTACCTTTCCAAAATTATTTCCCAAACATCCATCTAAGATAAGATCAAGGAGGCACAAAGGAATGATCTAGATACACAAAAAAAGGTGAAATCAATAAAGGAGGGGTAGATACATGAGTTCTACATCGATGATGATGGTGTAATTCAATTTAGAATGAGTATTTGTGTGAATTCATCACATAAGATAAAGAATGAGCTATTGGATAATGTACATAGATCAAATTTCTATATCCATATTTAAATAACAAATATGTATCGTGATCTTAGAGAGCACTTTTTGTGGGACAACATGAATAAGGAGATTGAGGAGTATATCTCATGGTGTTTGGTGTGTCAAAAAATTAAAGTAGAATGATAGAAGTCCAAAGGGATGATGCAACCATTTTCTATACCCACCTTGAAATAGGAAAATGTCACCATGGAATTTATCATTGGTCTCCCAAAGACATCCAAAGGAAATAATTTGATATGGTTTGTGGTGGATCAACACACCAAGATTGTCCACTTTATCACTATTTTGGAATATTTCTTTCTTGAACAACTTTTTCGGATATATGTGAAAGAAGTGGTGAGGTTTCATGGGGTTCCACTTTTGATAATATTTGATCATGATCTAAGGTTAATATATAAATTATAGAGAATTATTCAACATTATTTGAGTACTGAATTAAATTTAATCATAGCCTATCACCCTCATATTGTTGGCCAATATAAAAGGACTATTCAGACACTTGAGGACATGCTAAGAGCCTAATCAATGGAATTTAAAGGAGTATGATATCATCATATCCCATTGGTTGATTTCTCATATAACAATAGCTTCCACTTGAGTATTCAAATGGCTCCATATGAAGCTCTATATGGGAATTGATGTGGAACTCCAACTTTTTGGGATGAAGTTGGGGAACAAAATCTACTTGGACCTGATCTTGTGTGAGAAATGATAGAAAATGTTCAAACCATACAACAACATATAAAAGTAGTTTAGAGTCAGAAAAAGAGTTATGATGACAATCATCAAAGGGACTTAGAAATTAAAGTTGGAGACAAAGTTTTCCTTCAGATATCACCATGGAAGAGAGTCGTGTGTTTTGGAAAGAATGGGAAGCTTAGCCCAAGGTACATTAATCCCTTTGAGATCCTTGATTTCATAGGAGTGGTGGCCTATTGACTTTCACTTCCACCAAGTATGGATCAAGTTCATGATGTGTTTCACATATCACTTTGGAGGAAGTACATACATGATCCCTCATATTTATTGAATCTATAGGTTGTATAATTGTAGAATTACCTCTCATATGAAGATAATTTGGTGAAAATATTAGACTATAGAGACAAATTTATACGCAACAAGAAAATCTCCCTAAAAAAGTGTTATAGAGTAACCATAAGTATGAAGAGGTGACATGGGAACTATAGGAAATAATGAAACAGAAGTACCCTCATCTATTCTCAACCAAGAATATGAGTTGAAATTTCAGGGATGAAATTTTTAAATGGGGATAATGGAATGACCTAGTTTTTATTAGTAATATTTTTTCCTGAATAAATGTGTGTTTTATTATAATATATAATATTATACACATATAAAATATAGATAAACCAATAAATGCTTTATTTAATTACTAAATACTGTTACATTAATCAGTAATAAACCAATTAAAATGTCAAACATTACAACTCTATAAAAATATAAAATAAAAAATCTAAAATAGGAAAATATAGATCGCCCCAATCTATTAGAATAATCTCCCCCATAATAAAAACTATAGAAAAGAAAAAAATTATTAAATCAATCAACATTATAGAAAATAGAAATATAGAACCTTGAGAGGAATTGAGTTAAATATTAAGTAAAAGAATGAAGTGGTATTTATAGAAGTTAATGTGACCATTGGAATAGTAATGTGAGCATTGGAATAGTAACATGGCCATTGGGAATAGTAACCAGACTGTTGGTAAAAGTAACCTGACTGTTGGAATAGTAATTTTACCTAAAAATAATAAATTTTAATATAAATAATATTTATCATAATTAATTTATGTAAATATAAAATTTATAATTCCTAAAAATAGATATCATTATTAAAAAACTCAAATAAAATATAAGGACATTTTTAATAATTTGTATTTTAAAGTAATTTATAAAAATATTATTTTTATATTACAAATTAAAATTAACTATTTTAGAAATTTAATTATACAAGGTTTATTTTTTGTTAATTTTCTGAAATAATTCAAATTTCAAGTGAATAGTAAAAATATAGTTTTTCATATAATCGGTATATCTTAAATCACATCATTTATGATATAATAATGAAATAATCCTTTCTAGAACTTGATTTTATTCCATGATATATTTTATTTCATAAATTAGTAATTAAAATATAATAAAATTAATTTACAAACCTAAAAAGAATTTTCCAAAACCTAAAGTCAAAAGTGATTCCTTAAAATAACAATTTTTCTTTCTTTCCACTTTCCTTTTTAATAAACTAATGAATTTAAATTATAAAGAGAATTTAAAGTATTAAACCCATTATATTATAATTATATATGATTTATACTATCACAAATTCACTATTACATTTATTACATTTGATATAATATTTTATTCAATATTTTATTTTAAAAATACCCCTCTATTCAAGTATAAATAACCTCTATCCCTTCTCTTGGAAAACCACTCCTTCCACTCATTAAAAATCCCAATATCCATCCAAATCCTCCATATTGATCCCCTTATAATACTTAGAGACATTATGAAGCAATCCAACTCTAATCATCAAGGGATTTATAGTCTCGTACAAGAGAAGCTATTCTAAGGAGAGAGTAAGTCCCTATTAACTCTTCCCTCTTTTCTTCTTCTATTTCTTCATTTTCCCAATTCCTTTCAAAACCATATACTATAAAATTAATTATAAAGTAATTTAACATTATATTAATAATTTTAACCTATTATAATTATCATATTTATGACAAATATAAAAATCATACTTCACTTTCTTACTCTTTCAACAATGTCCCATTAAAGGTTGGTTAACCACCTATGGAAACATTACCAAGATAATTCATATAAACACCTTAATATATGAGTAGTATTAATTATGTATATAATATATAAATAATTAATTAAATTTATTATAATATTGTGGATGTAATCATACTTTTCTATAAATGGATTTGAATGAAAATAGAAAAATCAAAGCGAAAAGGAAAATTTTTAAGAAAAAAATGGTATTAAAACACTTCAATTTCATCAATAGAAATTAAGAAATATAATAAAATGATTATAATTGATAAATATTTGCATAAATGACAATAATTAATTTCTATATCAATTTTTTAATAAATCTAAGTTTATTATTTTGGAGGGGTAAAAACAATAAACTAAAGTGGGAATTATGGTAAGGGGATTCTCAAATCCAACTCATTTTTCTTTAGGTTATCCCTATTTCACAAAATATTTGGTATTAATACTCACCCCTTTTATTTTCATGGATATACATGTTTCTTACTTTATTTTATGAAAAATAAAAATATTTTCCAAAAGATATATTCTTTCCAAAACATATCTTTGACTTCTCTTGAGTTATTTCTTATTCACTCAATAATGATGATTCTTATACCAAATATGTTTTTTCACTTTTTCATTTTTGAAACCCAAGTTTATTCATAAATTTATGCTTTATGAAATTCTTTTTAAACCCATTCCTTTCCATGGTTTATTTCATGACTATGATTGTTATAAATTCTATGTGGCATGTATGATTATGTAAAGATTATATTGTGATGGGTGGGCCCAGAATTATGTATCCCTCCAATGCATTTAGTAATGTGATGTATCTCATGATATAATGTTTATTATTCATAAACATGATGCTATATTTGTTCATAAATATTATGTTATGATTATTCACATATTTTATGTTTGAAGATGATGTTAGCTTTGTTCACAGCTATGTGTGTTATTTAACCGATATGACATGGTGTTTCATTTTTATGCATTTCCAAATCTCATGCCTTTATCCCATATTTCCATCATGATGTTGATGATGGTAATATTATTATGATATTACGATGATGATTATGCTCACCCATGTTATATTGATTTATTTCCCTTATTCATCCTCTTACTGAGATTTTAGCTCACCCCTTTCTTTGATGTAAATTGTCAGTTGATTACATGTAATAAGGAAAATTAAATCTTTTAGAAGGAAAAATAATAAGGATTTAAATAAATTTTTATGTTTTATTATGTACAAGTTATGTATGAGCCTAATTTTCCCAAGACACTAAACCTTTTGATCTTATATTTTTATCTCTATTATGTTATTTATCTTGATAACAATGTAATAGGTATGAAAGAAAAAGTAGGGTCAATATAGTTGGTATTATATCGTTGTTTATTTAATTTGGGAATTATTATTAGAAAAAATTAGTGAAAACCCTTAGGATAAGTATAATTATATCTAAAAATCCAATAATATTTATTTTAGAAAAAGGATAAACATTGGGATCCCATAAAATATTCCTTTAGTTTTAATTGCATAAAAGATTAAATTATTTATTCATGATTTGTTGACTTATGATTTGTTCAAACCATTTTTATTTTATAAAATGGTGGGAACCAGGAGAAAAAAAACCAACAACCCATGTGAGGGAAAATGAAATAATTTTTCGAATGACATCCCCAATTCCATGGGAGGTGGAATTCAAAATTTCATGGCAATGCTTACCCAGTTGTCTCAGGATATGAATAATAATCTGAACCATATAAATTATCCTCATTCACCCAAGAAGAATCAACTAGACATTGAGTCCTTTATGTGGAAATGACCACCGATGTTTAGTAGAACTTCTGATCCAATTTTTGTGGAATAGTGGGTTAACTCAATGGAGAATATCTTTTATGTGATGCATTATTCTGAGAGGGAGAAGGTGAATCTGAATTTTTATCATTTACATGGAGAATATGATCAATGGCGGGAATTCATAAAGAACATGAATCCAAAGGAATAAATGGAAGAGATAGAGTGGGAAGAGTTTAAGAAAATATTTCTTACCAAGTATTTCCCTCAAACTCTTTGAACAGACATGGAAACAGAATTCATAGAACTGAATCAAAAGGAATTTTAATATATCATGGATTATGAGGAAAAATTCACAAGTATTTCAGGATACACCTCGGGTTTTTTATCAACAATGATAGAAAAATAGATGGATTATTTAGTGGTTTAAAACCACACATTCAAAAGGATTTATCTATCCAATACTTTGGGAGTTATGAATAAGTTTCTTGATGTTATCTCAAATTAGATATGGAATTCATAGACTGGTCTCATGGTTATGAATATAATAAGAGAATGATGTATCTTCAAGTTAGTGGGTCAAATGAAAAGGAGGAAAGAGGATCCAACTACCCACATGTCAAAAATGTGGGAAGAAACATCGTGGGAATTGCCTCAAAGGGAAATAGAAATGCTTAAAGTATGGGAGAGAAGTCCATCAAGATCATGAATATCTAAGAGACATAAATAAGTCGGTCAACATAATGGAGGAAAGTAGGGAACCTCCTAATGCACCACCTATGGTTCAATACTTCAACTTTAGGGAGAAAGGACACTATGCAAGTCAGTGCACTAAACCATGGGTCCTTTAGGGTAATCAGCATCAGCAACCACCAAATCCAAAGGAGTGATGGAAATATTATTCCATCACTACTATTGAAGTGGAGCATGAAAATAAAGTCATACAAGATACACTTCTTATTCACTCAATAATGTAAAAAAAATATTTGATTTTGGTTATAAGCATTCCTTTATATACTAAAAGTTTTCTAGAACTATTGAATTGAATCCTCAATACCTTGAAGTATATATATCTATAAAAATACCTAGTGGTGAAATAATTACAACCCAAGTGTTGGACTCTTCTCCTATAAGAGTCTATGGGAAGATTCTTCCAGTGAATCTCTTAATACTTTACTTGGTGGAATTTGATGCTATACTGGGTATGGATAGGATCTCATTATATAGAGAACACATAAACTATTGGTAAAAGGAATTATCTTTTTACATTCTAAAACATCCAATACTCCTCTACAAATTTAAGGAAGATCGTGAATATCCTTTGGAAAATCTATCAATGGTGTGGGTGTTGATACCCTATGAAGAATCATACCTTGACCAAATGTTTGAGTCAAAGGAAGGAATCAACCTAGAGTAAATGATCATTGTTAGGGAATACACTTATGTATTTCTTGAAGATTTACCCGGACTTCCCCCGAATCGTGAAGTAGAGTTATCAATAGTTCTCATACCTTGAGATACTCATATCTCAAAATGACCTTATAGGATGTCCCATGTTAAACTGTAAGATTTAAAGAAGAAGCTACAAGTTCATTTGGACAAAGGGTTCATACACCCTAGTGCATCACCTTGGGGTGAACCAGTGCTATTTATCAAGAAGAAGGATGGATCAATATGACTATGTATCAATTATCAGGAGCTAAAAAAGATCACCATAAATAAAAAGTATCCTCTTCCAAGGATTTATGAGTTTTTCGATCAATTATGAAGAGATCAGTACTTCTCAAAGTTGGATATTCATTCTGGATATCATCAACTGAAGGTAAAGAAGGAAGATATTCAGAAGATTGATTTACATACAAGGTATGGGAACTATGAGTTCATAGTAATTCCCTTCATAATTACTAATTCCTCTGTAATATTCATGGATTTGATTAATAGATTCTTTGTAGACTACCTTGACAAATTTTTGGTAGTGTTTATCGATGATATTCTCATTTAATCCAAGATCAAGGAGGAGAAGTTAGATTATCTAAGGATTGTGCTGGCGACATTGAGGAAGGAAAAAATGTATTATAAGTTGATAAAGTGTGACTTTTTTATGCAGAAAGTCACATTATTAGGTAATGTGATCACAAATGAGTGAATTTCTATAGACCCTTCAAAGACAAAGGTAATTGAGGAATAGACCAGACCCATTAGTGTCATGGAAATCCATAGTTTTCATGCATAATCTGGGTATTATCGATATTTTGTGAGAAATTTATCATGATTTTATAACCTAATAACTAAGTTAATAAAAAAAGGGGTAAAGTATGTATGTATGGAAGAATGTGAGTAAATATTTAAGGGGATTAATAAGAGTCTAATCATTGCACCTATACTCACACTAACAATAAGGGGATAAGGTTTTTTGATATATAGTGATGCTTCAAATAAAGTATTGGGTTGGTTACTCATGTATAATGATAAATTGAAAGCATATGTCTCACAAAATTTGAATATCAATGAGAAAAACTACCTGATGGATGATCTGGAGTTAGCAGCTGTGATCTTTTCCTTGAATATTTGGAAGCACTATCTATATGGAAAAAAGTGTGATATATATACTGATTAGAAGATTATAAAGTATATATTTACACGGAAGGAGATCAACATGAATCAACGGATGTGGTTAGAGATGACCAAAGACTATTATTTCTTTATTTACTACCATTCAAGAAAGGTGAAAGGGGTAACTGATGCTCTTAGCAGAAAAGAACCTGATACTATATCCATGATGCAGATTGAGAAATACCTTATCTTCATGGATATGAAAAGGATAGATCTTGAAATCATATTGTTAGTGAATACATCCTACCTTTCCCAAATGATTACCCAATCATCCATCTAAGAGAAGATCAAGGAGGAACAAATGGATGATCCCAAACTACAAAATAAGGTGAAATCAATGAAGGAAGGGAATCTACATGAGTTCCACATCGATGATGATGGTGTGATTTGGTTTGGAATGATAATTTTTTTCCTTTATTGTCTAATATAAAGAAGTATCTATTGGAAAATGCAAATATATCACCTTTCTATATCCATCATGGAAGTACCGAGATGTTTCGTGATATTCAAGAGCACTTCTGGTGGGACAACATGAAGATGGATACTGTGGAGTATATCTCATGGTGTTTGGGGTGTAAGAAAGTTAAATTATAATGAAATAAGTCCAAAGGTATGATTCAACCATTTTCTATACCCACCTCAAAATGAGAGAATTTTACGATGGACTTTGTCACTAGTATCTAGAATATATCCAACGAAAACAATATGATATGGGTTGTGGTGGATCGACTCACCAAGACTGTCCACTTTATCACTATTTGGTAAGATTTCTCACTTGAAAAATTTTCCAAGATATATGTGAAGAAATTGTTGAGGCTACATGGGGTTACACTTTTTATCATATCTATTCATGATCCAAGGTTTACATATAAATTCTAGAGAATTATTAAACATGTTTTGAGTAATGAATTGAATTTCCACATGGCCTATCACCCCCAAACTGATGGTCAATCTAAAAGGACTACTTAGAAGCTCAAGTGCATGATAAGATATTTCTTAATGGAATTTAAAGGAGGACGGGACCAACATCTCCCATTGGTTGATTTCTTTCATAACAATAGCTTTCACTCGAGTATTCAAATGGATCTATATGAAGCTCTATATGGGAAGCGATGTAGAACTCCAACTTTTTGGGATGAAGTTGGGGAAAAAAAGCTACTTAGACCTGATCTTGTGAAAGAAACAAAAGATAAAGTTCAATACATACAACTACATATAAAAGTAGCTCAGATTCGGAAAAATATATATGATAACAACCATCTAAGGGGCTTGGAGTTTGAAGTTAGAGAAAAAAAATTCCTTTGAATATCACCATGGAAGAGAGTAATGTGGTTTGGAAAGAAAGGTAAGGTTATCCCAAGATACATTTTCCCCTTTGAGATCCTCAATGGCATAGGATTAGTAGCCTATCGTCTTGCACTTCTACCAAGTATGGATAAAGTTCATGGAATGTTCCATGTATTACTATAGAGGAAATATATACCTGATCGCTCACATGTACTAAATCCATAGGTGGTTAAACTAGATAATGACCTCTCATATGAAGAGAAGATGGTGAAAATCATAGACCATATAGACAAAGTTCTACGTAAAAAGACAAATAACATTTTCAAACTATTGTGGAGGAACCATAGTATGAAGAGGCAACGTGGGAACCAGAGGAAACAATGAAATAGAAGTACCCTCATCCATTCTCAACCAAGAATATGAGTTCAAATTTTAGGGATGAAATTTTTAAAGGGGAAAAGAATGTAATGACTTAGTTTTATTAATAATATTTGTTTCCTGAATAAATGTGTGTTGTATTATTATATATAATATTGTATACATATAAAATATAGAGAAACCAAAAAAGTCTTTATTTCATTACTAAATATTGTTACATTAATCAGAAATGAAACTAATTAAAATTACAAACATTACAACTGGAAAAAATATAAAATATAAAATCAAAAATGTGAAAATATGGATCACTCTAATCAACTAGAATCATCACCCCCACTACAAACATTATAGAAAAGAAACAAAATATTAGTAAACCAATAAACATTATAGAAAATTGAAATATAGAAACTTGGGAGGAATTGAGTTGAATATTAATTTAAATAATTAAGTGGTATTTATAGGAGGTAATTCGACCATTGTAAAAGAAATGTGAGCATTGGAATAGTAACTTGACTATTGAGAATAGTAACTTGACCACTGGGAATAGTAACCTGACCGTTAGAATAGTAATTTTACCTCAAAATAATAAATTGTAATATAAATAATATTTATCATGATTAATTTATGTAAATATAAATTTTATAATGATAAAAAATAAATATCATTATTAAAAAACTCAAAGAAATTATAAACACATTTTTAATAAATTGTATTTTAATGTATTTTGTAAAAAATTATATTTTTATATTAAAAATTAAAATTGAATATTTTGACGATTTATTTTGATAAAATTAATATCATTTTTGAAATCATAAAATCAAAAAATTTCCAATTGTGATTGTTTGGTATTTTTTAAAATACTTCAAATTTTGGGTGAATAGTAAAATTATAGTTTTTCACATAACCAATGTATCTTAAATTATATCATTTATGATGTAATAATGAAATGTTACTTTATATAACTTAAGTCTAGTCCATGATATATTTTATTTCATAAATGAGTAATTAAAATATAATAAACTTAATTTTGAAACCTAAAAATAACTTTTCAAAACCTAAAGTCAAAAGTGATTCCTCAAAACAAAAATTTTTCTTTCTTTCCACTTTCCTTTTTAATAACTAATGAATTTTAAATATAAAGGGTATTTAAAGTCTTAAACCCATTATATTATATTTATATATTATTTATATTGTTAAAAATTCACCATTACATGTTTTACCTTTGATATAATATTTTATTCAATATTTTATTCTAAAAATATACCTTTCCTCAAGTATAAATAACCCCTCTACATTCCCTTGTAAAAACAGTCCTCTCACTCATTAAAAAGCCCAATATTTTCCCAAATATTCCATATAAATCCCCTTATAATTATTAGAGACATTCTGGAGCAATCCAACTCCAATAACCAAGGGAGTTATAGTGTCGTACAAGAGAAGTTGCACTAAGGAGAGAGTAAGCCTCTATTAACTCTTCCATATTTTCTTCTTCTCTTTATTCTTTTTCCCAATTCCTTTAAAAACCATATAATATAAAATTAATTATTAGGAAATTTAAAATTATATTAATGATTTTAACCTATTACAATTGTCATATGTATGACCAATATAAATGTCATACTTCTCTTTCCCACTCTTTCAACAATGTCCCATTAAAGGTCAGCTAACCACATACAGAGACATTTCCCAAAAAATTCCTATAATTACATTCATGTATGGATAGTATTAATTATATATTTAATATATAAATAATTAATTACATGTATTATAAGATTCTGTATTTAATCATACTTTTCTATAAATGACTATGAACTAAAATAGAAAAATCAAAGTGAAACAGGAAATTTTTTAGAAAAATATGATATAAAAATGCTTCAATTTCATAAATATAAATTAAGAAATATAATAAAAATATTATAATTGGTAAATATTTTTATAAATTACTATAATTAATTTCTATATCAATATTTTAATAAATCTATGTTTATTATTTAGGAGTTGTAAAAGCAATGAAATAAACCGAGAATTAAGGTAAGGGTATTCTCGAACCCAACTCCTTTTCTTTGGGTTATCCCTCATTCATGAAATATTTGGTATGAATAATCCTCTATTGTTTCTTAAATATCATTTCATTATTCTCCCCTTTATTTTTAGGGATATAAATATTTCCTACTTGATTTTATGAAAAATACAAAGATTTTCCAAAAGAATTTTTCTTTCCAAAACACATCTTTGAATCCTATTGAGTTGTTTCCTCTTTAATCAAGAATGATTATTATTATACCAAATATTTTTTAAAATTTTTTATTTGGTAACCCCGAGTTTATTCATAAATATATGCTTTATGAAATCCTTTTGAAACCCATTCCTTTCCATGGTTTATTTTATGACTATGATTGTTATACATTCCATGTGGCATGCATGATTATGTAAATATTATAATGTGATAGGTGGACCTTGAATTATATATCCCTCCAATGCATTGGGAAATGTGATGTGTCTCATGAGATAATGTGTATTATGTGTGAACATGATGCTATATTTTTTCACAAATATGATCTAATGATTATGCACATCTGTTATTCATGAACATGATGCTAGCTTTGTTCACAACTATGTGTGGTATTTTACCACTATGACATGATGTTTCATTTTTATACATTACCACATTCAATACCTTTATTATATTTTTTTCCTAATGATTTTTATGATAATAATATGCTTATGATATTATGATGATGATTATTACCACCCATGTTATTTTGATTCATGTCCCTTATTTATCCTCTTACTAGGATTTTAGCTCATACCTTTATTTGATTTATATCCTCAAGTAATTACATGTACTAAGAAGAAAGAAATATTTTATAAGGATAAATAAGAAGGATTTAAATAAATGTTTATGTTTTATTATTTATAAGTTATGTATGATCCTAATTTTCCCAAGACACTAAACCTTTTGATCATGGATTTGTATCTCTATTATCTTATTTATCTTGAAAATGATGTAATAGTTATGAAAGAAAAATACGGAAAATATAAAATCCTTTGAATATGTTGATCATCTCAAAGAAGAGATTAAAAGACTATAAGAAGATTTATATAATTAGTTTTCTTTCTAAGTGTAGTCAAAATAAGTCTTGATCTTAAAGCTTAAGATTAACGAATTGACTATAGTGATCGATGGCCTTAATGAAATCTTAGAGGGGAGAGATAAAAGTGTTGAGTCCCTTGAAGAAGAGGTCATTTTATTGAGAATTAAAATTTAATCAACATTGAAATCAACTAATTTTCTAAAGAAGATACACTTTAGGAGTTTCACATATAGAGAATTTATAGAAAGGTTTAAGATAGGCTATGAAGGTTTCAATAAAATTCTAAATGAATAGAGACCTAGATTGGTGGTTAAAAGTATAATCAATTATGATGTTGAGGCATCGATAGTAGTTATAGTGAATATTCTAGATAAGGGAAAGAAGAAGTTTGGTAATTATAGCATCAAATTGAAGTCATCGGAAGTTTGAACAATGATCTCTCTGAATAAAGGAAATCATATATCTAAGAATAATCCAAGAATCTCAGATAATTTTCACCAAATAAATATATATACAAAGGTTGAGAAAACGTGGAGGAATGAAGGAGAAAATATTTTTCCTCTTATGAAGTGTCAATTATGTGGCTACCTTGAACACATTATTTTATACTGTGAAGAGGAAATAATCTATTTGAATAGTGAATCTCCTAGTAGTCAATAAATAAGAATGATTACATATCCTTTATAAAATAGAGTAAATTATTTCTATGAATATTGTTTTTGGTTTTCTAACTTTGGACATAAATCCATTGACTGTAAGCAAATAGGAAGTGGAAACAATAACTATAGAGCTCTTAGATAAATGAATATAGGTCAATCAAGAAAAAACCTTATAAAAAATAGGCACTCTCCATTGGAAGAAGAAGATGAGTATGATTTCACTACATATTATAAGTATGATTTGGTGAGATCGTGTTATTCATATACTCGACCAATTATATCATGGAAATAAAAGAAGAAGATTAAGAAGAAAATCTAGTATAAATTGGTCTTAAAGTAATAAAAAATATTAGAACTTGTATTCTGAATAGTGGGTGTTAATCGTACATGATAGGAAATGTAAATAACTTGAAAAATATAAAAATTTTAATTTATGGAACCATTTAATTTGGAAATAATATAGAATTGAAGATCAAGGGGAGTTGTAATAGTCATTTGGTAGGAAATGATATAAATAATAATACTTGTGGATGGGTTACAGAATAGCCTTATAAGTTTAAGTCAACTTTGGGATTCTATACTTGAGGTTATATTTAACCAAAAAATGTTTCTGATCAAAGGAAGAGATGGAAACTCTCTTATTAGAGGAATAAGAACTAATAGTAATCTATACCAGGTGTAAAACATGAAAATACATGTTTTCTAATTGTTGTTGAAGAAAAAACTTGTGGCATCAAAGGTAGGTCAAATACACTAAAAAATAATGGAAAACTTATCTAATCTAATATCTTCAATAGATATACCAATTCTGAATAGAGACTATCAAAATACATGTGATGCATGTATGTGGGAAATATGGTGTGGAATACTTATTGTACAAAGATTATGAGGACATCTAATCTACTTGATTTAGTTCACAATTATTTATATAGTTCAATGAATATATCTAGAACATATGGATAAAATATTTCATTATTTTAATCGATGACCATAAAAAATGTCATGTTTAATGTTTATATAAAGCAATAGAGA
Organism: Viscum album; assembly: GCA_963277665.1. Lineage (NCBI taxonomy): Eukaryota > Viridiplantae > Streptophyta > Magnoliopsida > Santalales > Viscaceae > Viscum > Viscum album. The sequence continues at coordinate 1,722,483,243 of OY728161.1, forward strand.
AATCATGGGATGTATGAAGTGGTATCCAAGAAGACTAAAAAATGAAATAGGTTACACAATTAAAACATTACAGTATAATAATAGAATTGAGAACTATCTTGAGAAAAATATCATAAATCATGAAGTTTCATTTGTGAGAACTCCAAAATAAAATAGATATGTTGAACAAAGAAATTGGTCAGTAAACAATATGGAAAAAACATTACTCATTAAAGGTGGAATTTCACACCACTATTGGAAATAGGTAGTATAGGCTTTGAAGTACGCTAAGAATCAAGAATTTCTTAGCCCTTTGGAAGAGAGTAACCCATGTGAAATATGGTATGGAAGGAATCCCTTGTTGAAACATTCAGGTATTTAGAAGTAAGTTTTTAAATTTGAAACAAAGAAGGAAATCAGGGAATGTATGGTGATTTTACAGATAAAGGAATATTTCTAGGATACTCAACAAAGAGTAAGGTTTATAAATGCTACAAAAGCAGGTTGAGTAAAATTAAAAATATCAATGATGTCAAAGTAATTGAGGAGAAATATGTGAAGAAATCTAGAGATTCAAATGCCTATGTTTTCTATAAATAATAATAGGAAAAAAATAAAGTCGATTTAATTCTAGAAGTTGTAAAAATTAGATTAAATGATGAAGACTTTGAGGTCGTATAAAAATAGGAAGTTTTTTAGATGAAAAATATGTACCTTAGAAGAGAAATATAAGAATAGAGGTAGATCCATCCAAAATAATTAGAGATAGATCTACACCAATAAAGATAAGAAAAATGAGGAATGTGGATCATGCAACTATTCTAACAATAGTGGATCCATCCTCATTTGAAGAAGTGGTAGGAGATGAATCATGGGTCAAATAAATGAATTAGGAATTAGATTATATTGATAAAAACTAAACTTGTTAGCCTATTGGAAGTCTAAAAATCATAATATGAACAAAACAAAGTATATATTCAAAAAATAGATGAGCATGAAAATATTATTATAAATAAGGTGTGTTTGGTGTATAATGTATATGAATATGTTGATGGAATTTATGTTGAATAAATTTTTTATCTAATAGATTTATTGGTGTCTATTTAGCTCTTTTTGGTCATGGAAATTCAAATAGGATGCCAAATTTATCATATAGGTGTCAAAATGACATTCTTAAATGGATTTCTTGAAGAAAAAGAAGTTTACATTGAACAACCTCTGGGATTTCTAATTATAAATGAAAAAATTGAGGTCTTCCTATTGAAGAAGGCTTTTTATAGTCTAAAGTAGGTAGCACGATCATGGTATGCTCAGTTGGATTCATATTTGAAGAAGATTAAATTTAAAAGGGGTAGTGTTGACCATAATCTCAATATGTAGATTTCCAAGGAAGATCTATTTATGGTTCTTGTGTGCATGGATGATATCATCTTTGGTGGTAGAAATCATGAATCCATGGAAGATTTTTATAATCACATGAAATCATAATTTGATATGTTTTTGATTGATGAACTTATATACATTTTTTGGATTTTAGGCATAGTGGAATCATGCAAGTGTGGGTGATATATTAAAATTTATTATAATAATCATTGCCCAAAACCAAGAGAGAGGATCTTGCACATCAAATTTATAATTAATTTATTTAATATATAAGGAAATAAATACTTGGGCTTAGGAACTTTCTTTTTTGATGGTTTTTGATCATCTAAAATCCCCCTTTCATATTTCCTTCATTGCGCTTGTGAGGATCCAAGGGTAGAATCCCTCTAGCGGTGATCCACACATGCTTCAATGATCTCTGAGCAATGCCACTTATTCTCTGAGTGCTAGTGCAGATTATTGAATGTCTTATGTTTTTCATTCTTGATCACTCATTATTCGGTCTTGAAGAACTTATCACTTGGGTTTCTCATTCTTGAGAGGGAGAGAGGAGGAGGAGTCAAGAGATAATTCTTTGTTCGCAACAATTCTTTATTCCTAAACTTGGAATTGGTTTTGAATGAATTACACAATAAACGTACCATCTATTTATAGGGAATTTATTTTGGTTATAAAATTTAATTGCATAACAACCATTAAATATAATTATAACAATTAATTAAATACCATTCCACATAATAATAATAACAGTATTATTATTTTGTGGTTCACTAACTTATGCAAAATGGATAAATAATATTTACCAACTTGTAAATAATTATTTTATCACCAGACATGGTATTTTTTCATTTAAAATCCTCTTGTATTTATTGAACACTCGAATAAATATTTTATTCTCATAAATAAATATTTTATTCAAAAACTAGTAAATAAATATTTATTAAATATTCAATAAAATAAATAAATATATTTTATTCACAGTCCAGTGAATAAATATTTAATTAATTTATGCGATCAATATAACTTAAATAAAATTATTCCTTAGTCTTGATAAAAATATTTATTCCATTAATTAAATTAAATTATAATTTAATAGATACCACCAGAAACACTTAGTGTCTGACCCTCTAGGATTATTTCTCATTGGAATTAGGCAGGCTTGCCTAAAGTCCAATATTACTATCTAGAAATGGGTTAAGGAACCCAAGATAAATAACTTAAAGTTGCAACTATGAAAATCACATAAAAATGATCATTGTGTAATATAATCTATTTGTCACATAATCTCATCAAGAAGGTTGCATGACAATGTCATCAACCTATATGCTTGGTACATTTTTCTTTGACTATCTAAAATAAACTCATTGTTACACCATGTCCATGGAATTTAGGGCGATGGTTCTATTTCAATCAAAGGGATGAGATATCAACTTCTATAAATATGGAAGGGACAAATCCTTTCTTGACTTATCCATTAATAACATGTCATTTGTAATGCAACCAATGTACCTTACTTCCTTCCAATATATGGCGTGATGTTTTTCGTTAGAAAATCAAAGTGCATGAGTCATGACATGCATTGATAATAATATTAAAGTCCAAAGACCATTACACACACTCGCAGATAGGAATATCCGATGACACCAAAACATGTGGAATTTCTACTGGCGGGTTTGTTCTTGTAATCTCTCATCTTTGAGATTACTAAGTGTGAAATTCATGATAAGAAGTCTCATCTACTTATTAGTACTCTCACTTGATGATATATATACTATATATCCCATTATAGTATGTTATCCAATCATAGAACTGTATTAATAATTTTTTCATAGCACTTTAAGGTTCTCATCATGAAGGGGGACTACTATGACCTTATCAACGCGACAAATAATCTAAGACATTGTTACATTATGGTCATGTATAACAATGAACAATATATAATAAGATGTTTAATTTAATATTTAATACATCAAATATTCATGTAATCAAAGTATAAACAGTTGGTTCTAGGACACCAACTCTAACAAACTTCCACTTGGACTAGATCCAACTGCTTACGACTTTTATTCTGCTAGAACTCACATGATAATCATGTTTTTGATGAGTCAAGGCTTTAGTCAAGGGTTCCTCTACATTTTCTTATGTGAAAATGATTCTCACTACAACTTCACCTCTCTGAGAAAATACCTTAAGATATGATAATTCTGAAGTATGTGCTTTGCCCATTGATATGACCTTGTCTCTTGTGCGAGAGCCACCACTATAGTATTATCATAATAGAGTGTGATTAGATATTTATTGTTAGGTACCACATAAATATTTTGGAAAAAAATTTGCATCAAAACTACTTCTTTAGATGTCTTAGAAGCTGCAATATACTTGTACTCTGTTGTATAATTTTCAACCACAACCTACTTTGAGCTCTTTTAGCTTACAACACCACTATTAAAAGTGAAGATGTATCCTGTTTGTGACTTCATGTCATCTTTATCAGTCTAGAAACTAGCATCTGTATATTCTATGATGAATAGTCCCTTATCTAATCCATAAACCAAGAACATATCCTTAGTACACCTTAGATACTTAAGGATAGTCTTGACTGCCATCCAATAGTGGTCACCTGAATCAACTTAATATCTACCTACCGCACTTAATGTGTAGGAGACATCTAGCCTAGTACATAGCATAGAATACATGACTGGGAGGTAGTAAACTATCTCAACCCTGATAGTGCACCTAGCCCAGATGGTTTCTCAAGCTCTTTTTACATCTATTCTTAGAGTATCATCAAAAAATATCTCCCTAAGGCCATCTAGGACTTCATTAGAGGAGGATCTCTTCCTTGCATGGCTAGTGCAGCTACCATGATCTTGATCCTCAAGGTCTATTATCCCTCCTCTATTTCTCAATATAACCCTTTCAACTTGTGTAACTTCACTTATAAGGTCCTAGAAACCATCATTAATAGTAGGCTCACCAACTTCACTCATTAGTGGATTTCGATTGAGCAACATGACTTCATACATGGGAGATCCATTCAAGGGGCTATTGAGGTCACCCAGGAGATAGTTTAGGATATCAATAGAAAGGTTGTGGGATTGAATGTTATTATTAAACTTGACATGGACAAATATTATGACTGCCTGGAGTGTAATTTCATTATTCTCTCCATGAGATACATAGTCTTTTTTGAGGTTATCATTGATATATTCTTCAGATGCTACAGAACTCCTTGGTTCAACATCATTTTTGCAGGTAATTAATGCGGGTTTATCAAATCTATTAGAGTATTATATCATGGGGACCCCTTTCCCCGAACTTTTTTATTCTAGACCAAGATGCTCTAAGAAGATACTTTTCCTCGACCATGCAACATGGTAGTGTTCTTCCCTTCCATTATGGCTCTCATTTACCTGATGCCTCTCACCTCTTATTTTTAGATGATTTAATGTTATTTATCAATAGTCAGAGCCCCTCTATCAGAATCTTTGTTAGGATTATGGATAATTATGCTAAGTGGAGTGGAAAAATAATCAACTGGGAGAATAGTGGAGTCTTCCTTCCTTCGAGTTTCCTGAGAAGGTGAAAGGGTATCATTGAAATCATACTTGGAATTCATGAAAATCATTTTCCCATAACTTATCTAGGGGATCCTATTGATCTTAGGAGGATATGGGTTCACCACTTTGAGGACTTTTATAACAGGATCATAAACCGTATCAACAACTGGAATAACTGATTCCTATCATTCAGAGGGAGGATTACTCTTATTAATAGTGTGTTGTCATCAATCCCCATAAACATTCTTTTATCCCTTAAGGTTACTAGGTTAATCATCAACTGGCTGGAGTCTATTATGAATTCTTTATTGTGGGATTCCCATGGTGAGGGAATATATAGATGGGCCTCTTGGAACAAACTAGAGAATCCTTTGGAGCAGGGTGGCATTAATGTGATAATCTTGAGTGAGTCCATGTTTTTATTGAAAGTTAAACTATCTTGGGAAGTTATTGAGGGAAAGACTTTATGGATCCTCTTCATCAGAGTAAAGTATGGATTTGGTGTAAGAGATAGTGTATGGCATCCATCCCCTATTTTAATTTCTCTACGTAGCCATGTTTCTTCTCTCCGGAAGCACTCACAATGGATCATCGGGTTGTGTGATGCTAATTTTTGGGAATGAAACTGGGGTAGTAGGTTTCTGGGTTTTCTAGGCTTCTCAACTCCTAATATCTTGGTCAGAGAGGCCTCCCACCATCCCTCTTTCTTTAAGGTCATCCTCAACCCCTCCTAGGAGAACTAATTCCATGATATCTACCTAGATGGATCCATGGATAGGTGCATCTTCAAGTGTTATCCCTCAGGTAGGTTATCGGCAAGAGACTATAATAAGGTCATGCTTAAGCAGCCAGATAGTGACCCCTAGGGTAGAATGATTTGGTGTAAATATATCCCTACTAATTTTAGTTTCCTAATTTGGAGAGTATGATCCAATGCTCTTCCAATAGATATGGCCATTAAAGCCAAAGGTATTCTTCTTCCCTTAAGATGTTATTGCTGCTCAACTCCTCAATAGGAGACCTTGATTCACCTCTTTCTCCAAATTTATTGGGTAAGACATTTATGGAGTGTTCTTGGAGAGTTTATGGGTATGTTAAGGTAAGTTTCCTATCATGTGGATTTCTTTCACCAATGGTATAGTAGAGCCTCCACCAGACATGAGGAAGATGGTCAGTCGATCCTTCTCGCAGTGAGATTTTGGTGCATACGGTAGGCGTGCAATAATGCAATACACCATGGGTCTCATCCCTATCTCCATGGTTTGATTCTCATAACCAAACTTATTATCTATGATCTTTCATATCTTCATAAGCATCATGAGGTGGTGCATTCCCTTATAAATTACACAAGAAGCTTGTTCCCTCTAGGCCCTTTAACCCCTATGCAGTCTGGTTTTTGGTTAAAATGATACCCTCCCTCTCATGGGCTCAAAATCAAAACTGATGGGGCTTGCGAATAGAGAGGAATGAGGGGAGGAAGGGTTGTTCAGGACCCTTCTGGCTCAGTTATCCTTACTTTCAATGCTTATTATGGGGATGGTGACTCTCTTGCGGTGGAATAAAAGGCCATGCTCAGTGGTTTAGAGATTTTCTTCTCAAGGGATATCCCTCTAAATATGGTGGATACAAACTCAAAAATCATATGTATCTCACTTAAGGGTGACACTTCTCCTCCTTATCATATTACATATCTCATTTTCCAATTCAAGGCTCTACTTTTTAGTGACATCGAGATCCTCCACATGTGGTGTGAGGGTAACCATTTGGCTAACTTATTATCCTCTAGGGCATCCCAAGACCCTCATCTATTGATGTTCAACTCCCTTGGCTCCCTTCCACTGGGCGGTGTGGATGTCGTTATTGAGGATTCTCTTGGTCTTCACTTCTATAGACCTCCTTGATTTTTCTTCTTGGTTATTTTTTTGGTTGTTGTGTTTCTTTGATCTTGTACTTGTTTTTTACTAATAAAAATAAAAAGAATGATTATTATTATTATTTCTTTCCTTATAGTTATAAGGACACATTTTCTTGGAAAGATTAATTTCATTTGATACTAACAACAATCCCCACTTATATTGTTCCATACTGAATCTCTTTAGTATCTTGTCAATGTATGTACTTTGACTTAGGTTGATCAACCTCTTGGAACTATCATGATGGATCTTGATCCCAAAAATATATTCTACCATGCCCAAGTATTTTATGGAAAATAATTTATTAAACCATTCCATAACAAACTATAATACTAGTATTTCATTTCCAATAAGTAATATGTCATCAAAATATACTATTAAGAAAATTAATACACTCCCACTAAACCATTTGTAGACACAAGTCTCATATTCATTCTTTATAAATCCAAATTATGTTATGGATTCATCAAAACGAATCTTCTATGACCTAGATGTTTTCTTTAATTCATAAATGGATTTTTATAACTTTCATGCCTTATTGGCATCCTTTGGATTCAAAAACACTTTAGGTTGTGTCATGTAGACATCTTACTGAAGGTTCCCATTAAGAAATATTGTTTTGAAATCCATTTTCCAAATCTCGTGGTCATGGTAATCTGCAATGACAAGTATAATTATGATGAATTTTAGTATTTAAACTGGTGAAAAGGTTTCATCATAGTCAATACATTAATTCTATTTAAACTATTTTGCAACCAGTCGCACTTTATAGGTACTAAATTGTCCTTTCATGTCCAGATTCTTCTTGAATACCCATTTTTAACCAATAGGATTTACATCTACTGGAGGATTTACCAAAATACAAACTTGGTTTTGGTACATGAAATCTATTTTATAATTCATGGATTCTTTACACTTGGAAACAAATTTACCACTTACTGTTTCCTTGTAGTTTATAGTATCATTATTATCAACTAATAATGAGTAACTATCCTCGGTAACTAGAAAACTATACCGTTTTGGTTCTCTAACCTCTCCTGAACTCATATGCAGTTCTTGTGTCTCTGTAATAGTTTCTTCTTCCATGGGTATTTGTAGAATTTGATCTTGTACCAACTCTTGTGTGCCTTGATCCTCGACTTCATCAAATTTTATCTTTCTCCCACTATCTCTTTTGGATATTTTATCCCTCTTAAAAAATATGGCTTGTTATTCCAATATAACCTTTTTTATAGGGTTCGTATAGGTAATATCCCCTTATTTCCTTAGGGTATCCTATAAAGGCACACTTTGTGCCTCAGGGTGAAAGTTTGTTACCTGAAAAGGCCTTAACAAATGCTTCGCTTACCCACGCATGTAAATTCGATAACATGGTTTTTCTTCCACTCCAAAATTTGTATGGAATACCATTTATCAATTTAGTTGGAACTTGGTTTAGTATGTGTGTCATTGTTTATAACACATATCCCCAAAAGGATAATGGAATACTTTTATGACTCATCATTGATCTCACCATGTCTAATAAGGTGCAGTTCCTCCTTTTATTTATACCATTCCACTAAGGCATGTAAGGATGAGTGAGTTGGGATAGGATCCCAAACTCTTATAAGTAATTAATGAAGTGTTTATTAAGATATTCTCCACCTCGGTTTGAGCATAGTTTCTTAATCCTCTTACCAAGATGGTTCTCAAATTCATTTTTTTATTCCTTGAATTTATCAAAAAAATCCGACTTAGACCTCATTAAGTAAATATATCCATATCTACTAAAATCATCAGTAAAAGTTATGAAGTATTAGTACCCACCCCTTTATTCAACAAGAAATGGTCTACACATATTGGTATAAACTAATTCAAGAAGCTCTTTATCCCTTTCACCTTTCCCACTAAATGGGTCTTTGGTCATTTTTCCTTGTAAACATGCATGACATACACCAAGTGGTTTTAGTTTAAAAGAATCTAAATATCCATCTTGAAGTAATTTTATCAATAATTTTTCATTTACATTACCTAGTCAGTGATTCCAAAGTTGGGTGTGGTATGAGTCATGTGAAGTAACTTCATTATCGATTTCCATTACTTGGTTCATGTAATCCAATATGTAAATACCATTATATAAATGTTCCTTACCATAAAAAATTCTATCTTTATAAAAGAAACAAAATTTATTTAAAATTTTGAAAATGAATCCATCTATATCTAGTCTGTATATAGAAATAATTTTTTTGGTAACTGAAGTCACATAATAAAAACCCTTTAAAACCAAGATCATTTTGGTCGGCAATGTGAGGTGTTAGTCCCTGATAGCTACGGTATTAAGTTTAGCTCTGTTAGCTACTATTAGATCTACCTCCCCTTGGTCATTTTTCTGAATCTACTTGGTCCATGTATTTGAATACATATGTGAGCACCATAAGTTGTATCTAATACCCAGTTTTAGAAATAGATAAATTGTATTCGATAACAAACAAACCTGAAGCTTCCCCTTGCTTCTTTAGCTAGGTGTAATTTTTCTTCCAGTGACCCTTCTTACCTTATAAGAAATAGACATCATCTTGTTCCCTTGCTTCCCCTTTGATCTTCTTCTTCTTGGAAGGGTGTTAAGAAGATTTGGGATTAAAGATATTTTCTTTCCCTTTTCATTTTTTCACCATAAATACATAAGGCTTTTTTCAATTCATATATTTATCTACTTGGAGGAGGAGGATAAGAGGATCTGGAAGATAATTCTCAATGTTATTCATATTAAAATTCACAACAAAACTGGATAAGATCTAAGGGAGTGATGCTAGAATGAAATCAATACACAGTTATTTGGGGATTTTAAACCCTAGAACCTCTAGTCACTCAATTTATCTAATGAGCTTGACTACATGAGGCCCATCCGGGGAACCCTCTCCAAGCTTACTCTGAAAGAGCACCTTGTAAATCTCAAACCATTCCTATCTAGCTCTCTCCTCATAAAGACCACAAAGGTTCTCAAAAATTCTATATAAATCCATGTTTTTATGAGACTTCATGAGTTCACTAGACATAGATGAAAGCATCAAACATTGAACATCGACTGTGTCATTCATATGTTTTTCATATACTAGGAACTCTTTATCACTCGCCTCTTGAGTAGGTAGATCAGGCATTGAGGATTATAGCATGTAAGATTTTTATTCATGGTGTAGAACAACCTGAAGGCATCTAAACCACTCTGGGAAGTTACTTTCAGTGAGGATATTGTCTTTATCCAATATTGATCATAGGGATAGTGAGATTTTCATTTTATTATACAATTTAAAAAGAGTATATTATTAGTAATTTTCTTGATTAAATATTTTGTCAGAAATAATTAATTGATTTTATTAAATCTCCTACTATTTTATCAAGTCCCAATAGCCCTCACCATTGAACTTGGAATGTCTAGTTTCTAGGACATTATAGTGGAAAGGATCCATATTCCCATTCTCATAATCTCAAAAGGTGTTGGTCAAGCTATTTTGAAGGTATTTAGGTAGGTAAGTCTTTGTCAATAGTGAGCTTGCAGCTCCTTGATCCCTTGAGTGGACTCCCCAATCTATAAATCTTGACTTGGATTTTCTCAGCACTTGCCTTCAAATTACACCAATTCTATCAAGGAATACTCATCTTTATTTAAAATTGTTAAGTCAGCCCAAAACTTTCATAATAACTCACCTTATAAAAGTATGTGTCCCAATAAGGGTTGGTCAAACACATAGTTCTATTGAGTTTTGTTCCTAATCAAGTAACAAAAGGATTAGTCTAACTTAATATTAGATTGAGGTATTTTATTTTATTATGCATAATTTTTTTATCTGGATTTATCCTTTACATATCTTGTTAATATTTAAGTGGATGTTTACTTAATTAATTAACCATGTTTGGATAAAAAATTTATGCATAATCAATTTTATTTAAATTATATCTTTTCATATTAATTCATTCATTTATGTGGTCACAATCTTGCATCAATAAATATAATTTTAATGAATTGGACAGAAAATAAATAATTAATTAAATGAATTGATCATGAGCTTATCTAATGGTTGATTTAATGAGCGAACATTAAATCAACCTATAACCTAGGGAAAATAACTTCTTATGTTGGAATTCGCATGAGCTATAGAATTCTATGTGTCCACCTATGTATCATTGAGTTGTCATCATTATAGTTCTATATTGAACCATCCCCACACACCTTAGGATTCTCCATTAATTAAAAATATTTATTACTCACACGCAGGTGAGAGGAACCAAAGGATTAGTTAAAGGGAATTACATAAATATCCTTGGACATGTAGGTCCTACATAATAATGGAGGGAGGGATGACTCACAAGCCATATTTTAATTTAATATTAAATAATTGAAAAAACCATGAAATAAATTTAATTAAATAAATAAAAATACATACATAGGTCTTGGTCAAACTCATGAATGTTCACACATGAAATGAATATGAAAAGTAAATGGCTATCATTCATTTCATTATTCATTCTTTTATTATTTAAGATAAATGCACTTGCATTAAATAATTAATTAATTATATTTAATCTTAATGATAATCTGGTCTTATTTAGAGATACCCATCATTAATGGAATTCATGGAAAATAAATGGTAGAACCAATAATGACATATTAATTAGAATAAATTAATTGATCATTTAAAATTCTTTAAAACCATTATTAAATTGCCAAACACAAAATAGTGTCCTAATAAATAAAGTTTTTAATGCTTCAATTTCAAAATTAATTTAATTTTAATTTTTTTTTCATTAATGAGATATTACACAGTGTGTACATGTAGCTACATGTCATGTACCTTGGTTGTCATATATCCAAGTCACACGCCTAGGGATTTGGTGTGTTGACTCAGCCAAACTACATGGTGTGTACATGCCAATTACACACCCTGTATCCACTTTTCGTGTGCCAGGTTGGTCTCATCAACACGTTGTGTGAAATAAAAGAACCTCATGTAATTAATTACTCAACGCATCTAGATATATTACACATGGGTATATAACATGTGCTCCAGCCACACGTCGTGTAACCCAGTTTTACTGGACAATGATCTGGCACTTCATGATGGAATCTTTGGTCATTCTTCATTTGTTATTAAACCATTAAGAAAATAAAACACTGAAAAACATGATTAATATGTTGATAACATGTTAATTAAAATCATATTAAAGAACTAATAACATGAAATAAAATCTAACTCTAATTGTGCATAGATCAACAATCAAATAAATAAATATAAATATAAATGTGATCGCTCTGATACCACTTATTGGTTCTAAGCGTAGCAAAAGCCTATGATGGTGGGTGATATATAAAAAAAATTTAATAGTCATTTCCTAAAACCAATAGTGAATATATTGCACATCAAATTTATAATTAATTTATTTAATATCTAAAGAAATAAATATTTGTGCTTAGGAACTTTGTTCGTTGATGATTGTTGATCATTCTAAATAGACCTTCTGGATTACCTTCATTGTGCTTGTGAGGATCCAAGGGTAGAATCCCTCTAGCGGTGATCCACACATGCTTCAATGGTATCTGAGCAATGCCACTCATTATCTATGTGCTAGTGTGGAAAATCAAATGTATTATATTGTTCATTCTTGATTGCTCATTCTTTAGTCTTAAAGAAATTATCTCCTAGGTTTCTCGTTCATGAGAGGGAGAGGGGAGGAGGAGTTGGGAGAAAATTAATTGTGTACAACAATTCTCTATTCTCAAACTTGGAATTAGTTTTGAATGAATTACACAATAGATGTAGTCATCTATTTATAGAGCTGGGATTTTAGTTACAAAATTTAATTTTATAACAACCATTAAATATAATTATAACCATTAATGAAATACTATGCCATAAAATAATAATAATAGTATTATTATTTTTTGGTGTTATAACTTGTAAAAAATTAATAAATAATATTATCAAATCATAAATAATTATTTTATCACCATAAATGGTCTTAGTCCTTTTAAACTACTCTTGTATTTATTGAACACCCAAATAAATATTTTATTCTCTTAAATAAATATTTTATTCACAAACTAGTAAATAAATATTTATTAAATATTCAATAAAATAAATAAATATATTTTATTCAAAATATGGTGAATAAATATTTATTTAATTTATGTGATCAATATAACTTAAATAAAATTATTCCTCAGTCTTGAGAAAAATATTTATTCCATTAGTTAAATTCAAATAGAATTTAATCGAGAGCACAGAAACACTTAGTGTGTGACCCTCTAGGATTCTTTCTCATTGGTATTAGGTAGGATTTCCTAATGTCCAAGATTATTGTTTAGCAACGGGGTAAGGCACCCAAGATAAGAACTTAAAGTCACAACAACGATAACCACATATGAATGCTCACAATATAATATAATCACTTTGTCACATAATCTCATCAAGAAGGTTGCATGACAGTGTCATCAACCTATATACTCGGTACATCATTATTTAACTACTTGAAATAAAATTGTCATTACACCATGGCCATGGAATTTAGGGCTATGGTTCTATTTCAATCAAAGTGTTGAGATATAAACTTCCATAAATATGGAAGGGACAAATCCTTTATTGACTTATCCATTAATAAAATGTCATTCATGACACACCCAACATACCCTAATTCATTCCAACATATGGTGTGAGGGTTTTTATTAGAAAATCTAAGTGTGTGAGTCGTAAAATGTATTGATGATAATTTTAAAGTCTAAGGACCATTACACATGCTCATAGATAGGAATATCTGATAACACCAAAACATGTGGAATTCCCACTGGCAGGTTTGTTCTTATAATCTTTCATCTTAGAGATTAACAAGTGAAAACTTCATGAGAAGAAGTCTCATCTACTTATGAGTACTCCCACCAGACAGTCTATTTACTATGTGTCCCATCATAGTATGTTATCCCACCACAAAACTATATTAAGAATATTTTCATAGAACTTCAAGGTTCTCATCATAGTGGGTAACTACTATGACCTTATCAATGAAACAAATACTCTAAGTCATTATTACAATATGGTCACACATAACAATGAACAATGTGTAATAAGATGTTTAATTTAGTATTTAATACATCAAATATCCATGTAATCAAAGTAAAAATAGTTGGTTCTAGGACACCAACTTTAATACTTTTTAGGGCTAAAGTTGATACAAAATAAGGAATGCATACTCATCTCCTTGGAAAATTATACAAGAGAGATATTGAATAATTTTATCATGCATGATTTCAAACTAATGTCGACTCATATTGTGGTTAGAATAAATCTTGGGAAGCATGATGAGGGTAAATATATGGATCCCACTTTGTATAGGAGGAAAATTGGAAGCCTGTGATATTTGACTACAACATAGCCATATATTATATTTGTAACATGTTTAATGGATCATTTCTAGAGTAATATGAAGGAATAACTTCTTACAATGGTTAAATGAATCATGAGTTATATCCAAGGTGCTCTCAATTTTCCCTTTCTCTTTGATGTAGTAGTAGATCATGAATTTTCAGTATTTTTTTATGTTGATTGGTCTAGTGATGTGGTGAATCGAAAGTCTACAAGTGGTGATGCTTTCCTTATTGGAAATAAATATGTGGGATGGTTAAGAAAGAAGTATGAAATCACTTAACTGAGTATGTAAAATATATATATATATGTCTATGATAAAGGAATACTCTCAACTTTTGTATAAGAATCAAAAGATGGAAGATATTGGTGAAGAGATGAAGCGGTCATTGGAGATTTTATATGAAAACAAGAGTGAAATTTATCTCAGGAAAAAATACAGTAAAACACTCACATACCAATCATATTAAGATCAAGTATCACTTCATTAAATAAAATGTGGATCAAGGAATGGTTATATTGGAACATGATGGAACTAATTACCAAGCGCCATAATTGAGTCATTGGTCACTCTGGTTTTTTTAAAGCATCATTTGAACCTCAATGTTCAACCAACTCCCCAGGTTCGATGAGGTTCAAATATATACCCTCTCCCCATTGGTATTTAATGTTTTACCCGGTGTGTTTCATGTTTGGTAGGTCACTTTGGTTTTATTTTCAAAGGGGGATAAATTATGATGAAATTTAATGGAGATGACTTGGAGTTGAAGTGATCAGAAAGTGGAATTGGAGAAAGACTCTAATGGTCAGGGGGTAATTGGTATAAAATTCAGGGGGAGATACGATCCAATGGGGATGGTTTTTTTGAGTGTGATGAAGTTGGAAGACAGAGGGATCACTAGAATGAGGAATTTCAAGGCATGAAATTCTCTATTGATCTCTTTTTTTCTACATCAATATTTACTTTCATAAACTTAGAGTGATGAATGAGTTATTTTACTAATATCTAGGAGTTTCATAAAGTTTGTGATAAATTTAATTCCCCTTTGGATTTCCAACAAACCCAAAGGGGATAATGTTGGAACCAAAGTGAGTTAATATAAATATTTTTGATATGTTTATTGTCAATCCATGAAGGTTTTTGGAAATCAAGGGAGATAGTTTCTAATTACACATTTTCCCAGTATTTTATAAAATTTTGGGTCCAAAAATCTTATATAAATATCAATATTTTATCAAAGGAAGATCAAAGTATATTTTCAACGTAAAGGGGGGATTTTATCCCTAGTGGAGTTGGGCATCATATGCTAGTGATTCACACTAGTGTCACCCATATGTGTCACACGTATTTAAGGTGGGTTGGTTATCTGGGACTCTATCATGCACTAATCTTGGAATATCATGAAGGAAAGGGCATCATGTGAGTGGGGTTGGGCGAATGACATGCCGTGAAATCTAGAGTGGAGTTTTGTTGGAAGGTTGGTGGTTTTTACTATAATTACCTAGATAATCCACTCATTTGGGGTTAAATAAAATTAGAAGGATTATAGGATATCCCATAACATAAGGCACACCTATAGGAATTGGATTTAAATGAATTGTTTGGTTAAGGTAGTAAGATGATGTCAAAAGTGTGAATAGTAAAATGAAGGATATGTATGAACTGGGTTTTTAAAATAGGGAATAATGAAGGTAATAGGGAGAAACTACTTGAGTGAAGCACCTTAGTGAAGGTTTTGGTCCAATAGGGTTTCACAAGTTGTCTTGGGTGAACATATTTGGTGAAGCACACTTAGAAGAAACCAGGGAATTGGGTGAAGAATATTTTAGAGAAACTATAAACTTGTGAGAAGCCAGAAACATGGGTGAATCATACTTAATTAAGGCCAAGGACTTGGGAGAAGGTGTCCTGGGAAAATATCGGGGCTTGGGGGAAACTACCTAAGAAAAAATTGAGGAATTCATTTGGGAATAAAACTTGGAATTTAATAATACAATTCTCCAATCATCATTCACACACTTTGAAGGTAACCTTTAAGTCAATAAATTAAGGGAGACTTTATCCAAAGTAGTGTACAAAGAGGATTCGATGAAAGAGATATGAGGGAGGAGTTTTTTTCTCTAAATTCATTATAAATTTAGTTTTCCTGGCACTAATTGATTAGGGATTAACAATTATAATCCCAAAAATATAGTGAAGCTTAGTTTAATTTGGTATGATTGAAACATCATTGGCATATTCTCCTTGGACTAGCCCTTATTGGAGAACCAAGTAAAATTGTCATGTTCTATTTTATTTTTTATTTAGTGTGTTTGGTGAATGTTAATTATTTTAGATAGGTTTAATTATTTCCTACCAATGTGGGGATAAAATTATTTTTAAATAAAAATAAAAATTTGACACCCCAATTCACCCCTCCCCTCTCAGGGTATCCCAGGGTTTAATATACATGATATATTTCTTAGATATCATCACAATAATATCACACACATAAATTTTTGTATCCATTAGCAGCTTATAAACATCTAAATATATATATACATGTGTTTATAGTTTATAAATCCCTTTAGAAAAATTAGAATCCAAATTCTAAGGGGTATAAACATGTTTTTTCTTTAAATACAACATGTAGCCTTTAATTCATTCCTATAAATATATATATGTATATATATATTAAAAAAAATTACACCAATATTAAATAAGGATATAATCTAATAATACCTTTGTGGTAAGTTGTTGATAAGTCTAGATTTCTAAAGTAAAAAAATGTATAATACTTTTTCGAATTGTAGAAATATCATCTATAGGGAATAATACTATAGTCGATGTACCTATAATATCCCATATCACTACCCTAAGTTGATCCACCTCTATAGAATAATGATGTAGGGTATCCCCAATATAATATATTATCTCATATGAAACAATATAATACTAGGAATCACAAACATATAAATCACATTATATGGGAATTTGTGGAGGAGGAGGTGTAAACATGGGATATGCAAGTGGAGGTGGAGGAGTGGGATATGCATCCAGAGGTGGAGGAGTGGGATATACAACCTAGAACTATTTTTTCATATCTCTAAACATCATTTATACTAAATATTTAATCCTATAATTCATTGTATCACCCTTCTTCTGAACTTTATCTTCCAAAGCATATATTTTTTATTTATGTGCATCCTCAATTGAGGAAGTTCAAGAATGACCAAACAATTTTTTAATTGATACACCCACATCATACCATCATATGAAACCTAGGTGTTTGGGATTTCTTAATATGGTAGGTAAAATATCCTTCCTACCCTCGGGTATGAATGCCCCCTATGTTCTTTACTCCTCAAATACTTCTTATATATAATATTTTAAAAAAATATATTAGTGAATTAAAAAATATAGAGCTTAAAAATAACTTAAATAACTCCTAAAAATATTCTTAGACACATAATTTGACTTTTCTATAAGATATGTTCTATTTTTGGTCATATGATCCCTTTTATATTTCTTATGACTAGCTTGGAGAGAAATAGGTTCAATCTCTGCTGATATTGAAGACTCATCTCTCAATTTTTGAAATTTTTAACCATCATTTTTTCTTCCAATAATGGATACCCTCCATGAGATAAATTATGAGGGTATACATTTTTTGATTAGATCTCTAGATTATATCTATTTTGAACCTATTAATTAAGGATGAATATATCATTTATATGATCATTTTTAATGATTATACAAAAAAACTTCAAAAATATTACCAAAAAATATTCTGGTCACTTTCTTTCAATAAACATTTTCAAAGTATCTTCACCTATAAAAACATATATAATGTATAGATTTTCATTTTGTTTTGCAACAAAAATGAGATCTAAATTGAGGGTTAATTTAAAATACCTCCATCTCCTAGTAGCAAAAGGTAAAAAGAAATCTTGACTTATTTAGTGTTGCGTGTATTATATTACATCTGATGAGAAGAAAAAACTAATTGATATTAGTAAAAACATGTCATGGTAAATAAAATAATAATAAATGAGCTTACTAAAATTATCTCACATAGATGAATTAGTGCCACCTTATCAACACTTCTCTAATCAAAAATTAAAATGCTTACTTTCACTATAGCTTTCATAGACATAGAACTCATATATTATTTCAAATTGGAACCCCTAGGATTTCCATTATCATGAAACTCAATATGTATCCTCTCATCCTTTCTACGAGTAATTGATGATCTAGAAAACATGTGCTACCATGTTTACCAACCATGGAAAACTTAATTATCTCTATATAAGTGTTATTCTCCTTTACAAAAGGATGAGGAGGCTCATCACCAAAAGTATGTGTAAAGTCCTCCCTATAAGATCTAGGTGAGTCAATTGTTTGATCCAATATTATCCTATAAATCAAATTAACAAACAATTAGAACAAGAATATACAAATAAAACTATCGCATGTAAATTTAAATAAAAATTAAAAAATGATCCAATAAAAACTAAACTAAACTAAAAAATATGCATATTTGTTAAAGTGGCTTACTAAAATGTTATAAAATGATAACAATTTTTATAATACATGAAATGATATAGAAAAAACAAAAGAAAAAATAAGTAAAATATTATACAAATACAATTGTAATATATAAATTAAATGAAAATTTTAAAATGATACAACAAAACAAAACTAAATTAAAAAAACTCTTTATCATATTCATTATGGTAATTAAAAACAATGATAAAAAAATACTAACAACAATTATGGGACATGAAATGATATAGAAAAAAGAAAATAAAATTGTAAAATATTATAAAAATCTAACTATTATATATAAATTTGAATAACAATTTGAAAATGATATAAACTAAACTAAACTAAACTAAACTAACTCTTTATCATATTTATTAGAGTAGTTAATAATACTGCTAAAAAATATTGACAACATTTATGAAACATGAAATCATATACACATAAGAAAACAAATATTAAGTAAAAATATATACAAATCTAATAGTTACATATAAAATTTAATAATTGAAAAATGATAAAAAATAAACTTAACTAAACTAAACTAAACAACCAATTTATCATATTTTTTAAAATATATGACTTAAGTAAAAAAAATAGACATAATATATATATCATTTTTCAAAATTAAAAAATTCAAACAAAAAATAAATATATGTTACCTATAATATTAAGAGATTACTAAAAGAATGGTTTCTCATATTCCTTCCTTGTGATCATTCTATATGGCACAAACCATTTCTATGATGTGGTAATCAATATCCTTTGATAATATTTCCATAAAAGTAGGTATATCATGTAATTCATTATCATCTTCAAGTTATTCATCACCAAAAATTGTTTCTTCCTTGAAAAATGATAGACCACTACATATTTGATGGATTATAAGCATAAAAAATTATTTATAAAGTGTTTTCATGATAAAAGGGTCATATATGTATTCTGGTATATTTATATTTACAAGTGCCATACTGAATCCATCATGTTTCAAACTATTTTTACCGACAACCCATCCCATTTATAGTAGAACACGAGAACTCAAAATTTAATGTAATCAATCTCTCATATTTTTTCAATAACTAAATAATATGAATTTGACATAGAGATTGGGTTATTTTATTTTACACTCAAAAAATGTATTGCTTTAGTGAACACCAATACACTACTCTTCTGAATTTCAATTCTATTGTTATTGTCTTTGGTATAAAATGTAAATCCATTAATACCATAATCAAACCATGTTATAACATTTAAACTTGGGTTACCTACTAACCATGTCAATGTTTCTAATGCATATGATCTACTATGCATGCTTTATTTAAACCATAGAAAAAAGGTTTTATTATTCTCATTCAATACTCATGTATATTTATTCTTTAGTTAATATTGTTTTAATACATTAATATGTGATGTTATATATGATTTAGAATCATCCGTATTATTTATGATTCATAAATGTGTTTGTTTTATTTATTTTATTGCTAATGGTTTTATTTTCAATCCATAGATTCCCTTTCCCACAAAACTGAATTGTTCATAGAGAGATGTGGGTAAACTGATGTGCTCTACTATAGACAAGTAGTCTATAAAACACTCTACATGGACCTCATAAATATACTTCTCAACAATGGGGGCTTCTATTTGGTATGAATTCTTAACATACCCATTTAATATATTTAAATATATTTCAAAATGATACATCCAACATAGATATATGGAACCAAAAATCTTTATTTCTCACACCAAACAAACCATTAAATGCACTGTGATATCAAATAAATGATAGTGGAAAGTTTATTTCTAGTTGATACATTTTCGGTTGAAAAAATATATAAATGAAATTATTCTCTAAATTTTTCAACAAATTCATATCTATCACATTGTTAAAAATGGAACTGAAAAAATAACACACCTTTGTGATAGTCATTCTGACACAGATGGGTTGTATTCAATGCAATGAAACTGGTAGGAGTTGTTCTATCACGACATAATAATCATGATATTTCATTCCTATTATCTTCAAATATTTTAGTGACACAAAAAATTTTACATTTGAAGAATAACCTTAGGGAACTTTGATACCATTGAGGCACTCAAAAAAACAATTCTCTCCATCTTGGATAATATATGAAAAGTTGGAGGTAAATAAGTTTTTTATTTATTTATAAATGGGATATAACTCCAAATATATTTTAATTGATATTAAATACAATATTTCACTCAAACCATTCTTCATCATGCCTTTAATATTCAATAATGTTCTAATAAAAATATCATAGATATTCTTCTCAATGTGCATCCCATCAATGTTATGTTTTATATCATGATATCTCCAATATGAAAGCTCAAAAAATATTTATTATTTATTCTATATATTTTATCATTACCAGATATCTATGTCTTTCCAAATATGATATCAATGTTTTTACCCTATTAAAATATTGATCTATTGACAACAGATTTGAAGAAATATCAAATTTTTGTGAAATGTTAAATGAATTTTTTAATCTTTAATAAGAGTGATCCATATATATAAATCCTAGATAACCCACGTACATTATCCCCCCCCCACACACACACACATGTTTTAGTTAACAAAACAACGTCCCTTATTCACAAATTGGACATGTTTTATGCCCCTTAAGACTGTATTTAGAAAAAAAATCCATATGTTAGGAAGTCGTTTATAGTGAACATAATCATTGCATTATATTAAAAATATTCCTTTTTATAAGATTAATAAACTCTAATTAATTCCTCCCATAAGTGTTTCATACCATAAATTAATGGTTTCAAGTAAACATCAATATCATTTCTAGGTTGCTTTGATCCATAAATCATTAAGCTCAACATGATATATTTTCAATTCGTACAAAATTGAGGAGATAAGTTATAAATTAAGGATAAAATTGGCCATGAACTATATTTTATACTAAGTATCTCATATATATTATTCCATTTGTGCATAGATTGGGTCTCAGGTTTCTGACTTCATTTCCAAATTTAGGAAATTATTGATTAATTTTATTTCATTATGGACAATAATATAGGAAACATAATTTTCCAGAAAATATTCACTCATTTTCATGTCATATTAACCCTTTTACATCATTTTAATTTTAAAATAAATGTTTCAGATGAGGAATTATAGGAAGACACTAAATTTCATGAGAAATTTTCTTAGTAATTTTCATAGTATATTATCCAACTTATGATTTTTCTTTAAACATATACTGTGATGTCCCACATTTAGGACACTCTGAAAGACATTTGTATTCCTTCCAATATAACACATAGTAAATAGGGAAAACATGTATATTATTCTACCCCAATCCCATCAGACATAATATTTTTTCACATTATAATTTTAATCTTTAATATTGTTGTCTTCAAGAAGTGTGTCTTTCAACAATTATAGCAATTATGTAAAACTCGTGTCACTCCATTCATTCATATATTTCAAATTCACTAATCTTAACACCGTTGATAAAAATTTTAATTTTATACAACCTATATATAGTAGTTTTTAAACATCACCATATAAGCACTCAGTCAATAGTGTTTTCTCAATTGCCTCCACTTCAATATCACAAATCGTTTCTTTAATTTGATTGGAACTATTATTTTTGAAAATATACATTATTATTAGATATTTAATTCTTTTCAATTTCATCATTCCAAATTCAAGTAATGTAAATTAGATTAAAACCATTAAAAATAAATAATCTTTGATTTTTATTCCCTTCATCTTTCTCACATTTAAATATTTCAAACATGGATAGAAAAACAAGTCATTGTTTGGAACATTTTGTTTGGAAAATTCCAAAAAGGCATCAATTCATTCTTCATATCCATCACTTGTTCATCGTGTAGTAATATAAATACGATTAATTATCACTTATAACAAATTTCAAGTATTAAATATAAGTTACTTTATTTTGAAATGTAAATTTAAATTAACTTTTATAAATAACAATACAAACAAAAAAAGACAAATTGTTTACTTTTATTACCATTGTTCATTATATAATGAAATGTTATTAAAACCAATTTGTTTTAGTAAAAAATAAAAAGTGAAATGAAATATTTTATTTATAAAAATGTTTTATTTAAAATGATTTATGTATTTCAAACATAGAATATAATAATCTAATTAATTATTTATAAATAAAAAACACTTGAAATAAAATAAATAACTAAATACAGAACAATGATAATTTGAAACCTATAAAATAAAAAACCAAGAATTAATTATTAAATTTAATAAAAACTAATAAAATTTAAACACATTAATAAATTTTATATTTTATCTTACAAATTATTCATTAATTTTAGAATTTGAATTTTAATATGAAAGAAACTTATATAATTAGATAAAAAACTATGACTAATTACCCATGAATACCCATGAATCTTTTTTTTTCATAAGAATTATCATTTGTAATGAATAGAGATAAATTTAAAAAATGTAAAATAGTATATCCAAATGTAATGAATATTAATATAGATTATAAAAAATATATTAAAATATGTTAAATAAATATCACTAATTATTGAATGTATCAACTAAATAAATATTAGGATTAACCATCAAATTTGTAACGTACAAGATTGGAATGATAATAACAGAACCTATATAATCATAATCATAAATAAAATTAGAAAAAATATTTATGATTTATAAGTAGTCGTAAATAAATTAAGTTAATGAGAATGAATAACTAATTAGTTATTTTCAATTAATTAAAATTATTTTTTAACTGAAAAGAGAACGTATAAAATCTGCATCACTAATAAATAATCAATGAATAAAAATATAGAAAGTAACATGAGTTGTTAAATTGTACCTCTTGTAATGATTAGATTAAATCTCCCAATGATATTTTTAGAAATTAATATGAATAGTTAAATTATATCACTTTTGGTAACAGAATTGAATTTTCCAATGATATTTTTAAACAATCATTCTCTATATTTAAATTTAAAATAAATTAAAAGAAATAAATAATATTTTAAACACGTTTAAATAATTAAGTTATAAAGCATGAGTATCCACCAATTTTTATTAAATTCATAAGCATCATCATTTGTGCATCAAATATATTTTCAATGAAGCAAAATGTATCAAAAAAATGACATTTATCAAAGAATGGTAAAATAAATACAAATTCAAAAAATAGAGAATAGTATAAGATATCTAAATGTATTGAATATTAACATGGATTAATAAAAACTATTGTAATTTTTTAAATAAATGTCAATAATTTTTGAATGTTTCAACATAAGGAAAAATAGGATTAACAAACAAATTTTTAGCATTCAAGAAAAAGAAAAATACCTAAGATGTAGAGAATGGAAAAAACAACTATCAGAAGAATCTATAGAGAGCATGAAGGTGGCAGTTGAGGTCGGATAATGGTAGTTAAGGCTGGTTGAGGGTGGATAAAAGAGATATGAGGCTATAAAATGGTAGAAAGGTGGATTAGGGTTTACTTTGTGAGTGAATAAAAATATATGTTGTGTGACTAAAATAAAACAAAATAATAGTTCTCGACATTTAAAAAAAATTCCATGTCATCTATTTTAACCGATAGGGAAAACATGTTTTTGACATTGGATATAAATAAATGAGATTATAAATGCATCATTTTAAATGGTTTGTGTACTGGTGAATAAAACTAATCTAAATAAACCTTGACCAAAACAATCCAATTTTATTCATTTTGGTTTTCTTAATTATAATTTATCTCTAGTAGGGATAATATGATTCATTTTAATGAAATTTAGTTTTATTTTTATTTTATTTTTTTTAGTTAAATATTGGTTAGAATGTGATGATTTTTTTCAGAAATATAATATTATTGAATAATGTTTTCTTACATTCAATGTAATTTACAATGAGAGATAATAAACATTGATGGGAATGTGCCTCAAGCAAAAAAAAACTTGAGGAGAAAGAAAAAAGGTGGGACTATTATAAATGAACAAATGAAAGAAAAGATTATAAGTCTTGTTATATAGATTTCAAATTTTAATATCTATTTTGTAACAAAATAACTCATTTATATTGTCAATAATGTTCTTTATAGTACCTTGATGATCAATAAGATGATAACTTTGGTCCAAATGATCATTTTTGATAGATATTAGGTGGTGATCACTATGTGAGTGTCCATTGTTGACCCAAGAAGAGTATTATCCCCACTAGGTATTATCCCACTTTGGGTTCCTATAACACCTATGGTGGCACTAAGTTGTAATATTTTTATGTAGAGGTAGTGGGGGCCAAAAAAATAGGTATGTATGATCATGAAATAAGTAAAAAATAAAATTTATTAGTTTATAAAATCTTTGATAGATTTATGTCCATCACTTACACAAGATACCATTATGGTTTTTGATACATGCATGTGGATGATACACTCCTTATATGATGCATCAGGTGATGGTGATGATAGTTCTAGTGGTGGTTAAGGTGATGTCTTTCCTGGTAGTGATGGTGATGATGATGTCGAAGGCAGTGATGCTAGTGAGGGAATTCATAGTGAGGGTGATGATAGTGATGAAAATTATGGTAGTGGTACTCATGAGGGAGATATTGATCCCATACATTTATGACTTTATATTTATGACAAAACAGTGTGGATGATTTTTAATGGCTTGAACTAATTGTATATGTGTTATAATTTTTTTTCTAATTTATCAACTAATTAATTATGAAATAAACAATACATTTGTTATTTTAATTGTGTATTATAACTAGATAAATACATAATTTTGTTTTTGTATTGTTAAATATTGTTTGTATATTGTTTGTAGAATGGGTGAAACTAGGATGTTTGGAAGGTGGCTGGTGTGAGTGCATATACACATAGTTCTCTAAATTGTTAGTATAAGCCAATCCTGAAAGACCTATACCAATGGTTACAAAAGAAACATTGGTATAAAGTCTTCCCTAATTCCACAAGAAACAATGATTTTGGGAACTATTGGTATAGAGTATACCAATGGTATACTCCTCTATACTAGTAATTATAAATTTTTGGTATAGGTAAAGTTTCCAATAATGAATGTTCTGTAAGCACTCTGTTATCACCAATAAATGTTTCTATATTTTTCTTGACATGATAATTAATTTATATCAGTTGAATAATATTTGTATGATATTTGGGAATATTATCATGATATTTTTCTCTTAAAGTTGATAAAAATATTTCATAAACTTTTAAATCATATTTATATCATGATGATATCATAAAAGACACGACATTCATAAAAACTATACTATTCACCAACAAATAAACTTATTTTGAAAAATCCTAAAAATTCAACCAAATATAATTTTAATGTGATGATTCTAAATATTAATTATATTTTATCAAATTGAAATTTTAAAATTTAGAAAATTACATTTTAAATAAAACCATGTAGTATATGGAAAACACTTTATTCAGAATAAAAACTATTTCTTTTGTGAAAGAAAAATCATATTCTTATTTCATACCATGATAAAATTAATTATAATATTAATTATTGATATAAATACATAGTTTTAACATAAAATCCATTTATAAAATATTCAATAATCAAATAAATCTTTAGAAATATAAACTTACAAACTATGTTAAAGAAATATTTTTAACCTTTAAATAAAACATTTTGAATATCATGAAGTAAACATATTAATTTTACAATAATAAAAATATAATTGATCTTATGATATCTTCTAAGTAATGAAATAAAAATTGATACATTTTAAAAATAAATATTTCTTGAATAAATTCATAAGATGAATATTAATAAAACATAAAATTTATTTTTTATTAAATTTATTAGGTTAACACATAGACCCTCACCCATCTCAATCCTTAAAATCTATTTGGTAGTTTAATTTTTGGTGATATGAAATGAAATAGAGTGACTCGAGATGATATATCATTGTCTCGGAAATTTTCTTAAGAGGGATTGAGATATTCATTAATAGTGTTTCAAGCCATTACTTGCTCTCTTAATCCCCTTTTTTATGATCCTATAAATCATATGATTTGGGTAAAATTAACTGCTAATAATTAATTATAACATTTTAAAAAATATAAAAAAATAGATAAAGACTATAATAATAATTTTAAAAATTCTAAATAAAAATTTAATTATTGTATTTATTTTCAAATAATAATTATTTTTAATATCCCAAATCCATTATAAAGCTTCTAAAAATTGAATATTAAATTCAATTTTATTATATATTATTCAATTTCATTATGTTTCATTCATGGTTACTCCATCCCATAAAAACTTCCAACAACAAAAATGATCCTAGACCTTGAATTCCATGGATTAGATTCCCATGGATTATAATCATCTTCAGCTATGAAGTTTACTGGATATTATAGTACATGTCTGGGATGGTTACACATGTGCTGGTATATTTTAAATTGTTAGATCAACGTAATGGGGTATACAAATTTTTTTAATATGGGGATGAGTTTCCCCTTTTATCCCTGACACCCTAAGATGATGCATGATTTTTCTATAGGGTGATTTCAATGAATCTAGTGATTCTTAATCTAGTTTTGTGAAATGAAGACATTGTTTCATTTCCCCTAACCCCTCAACACAAATACATGATTCCTATTTTTTGAGAAGTGTGGTGATTCTAGAAATTTTTATTCTTATTCCCTGACATTAGATTGTAGTATTATTTTAAAATAAAATATTTTTTCATCTATTATTCATTAATGATTCATTGCGACATTGTTTTTTTTCTACCACAAAACACCATGTCATTATAAAAAAGTGGAACCAATGGTAGAAAAATGTATCTTATCTATTTTTAGAGAAAGTTTTAGTGAAATTATTGATAGAATTTCTATTTTCATTATTATTGTAATTTTTAGTGTCATTGGAAACTAATGAAAAACTATCATGGGAGTATAGTCACATATAAAAATGTAGTAAACATTTCACTAAACTTCCATGCATTTTCACTAGAACTTCTGTTGAAACTTTTATTCCTCCTATTCTAGGAGGTTCTAATGGAAATCCACCTCAAGTGGTAACTGAAACCTAGAATTTAATTTGTAGAATCCTCAATTCACATTACATTGAAATTTCACTAGGATTGAGAGGGGGATTTCTTGGTTGTTTCCCCACTGGAACTATCATTCATTTCCATTAAATTTTTAGTGAAACTTCTAATCCTCCTATTCTATGAGGTTACAATGGAAGCCGCCTCATGTAGTGACTGAAACCCAGACTATAATTTATGGAATACCCAATTAAAATTGAATTTAAAATTATACAATATTGATATGGGGAATTTTTATATTTTTTCCCCATTAGAAATTCCATTCATTTCCACTGGAACATCTAGTGAAACTTCCAGTCCACATATTCTAGGAAGTTCTGACGGAAATTTGCCTCAAGTAGTGACTGAAACCTAGACTGTGATTTGTATAATAACCAATGCACATTTCACTTAAATTTATATAGGATTTATAGGGTTAATTAATCATCTTTTTACACACTTTAACTTATATGTATTTCCATGGTAAATTCTAGTGAAACTTTCATTACTCCTATTATAGGAAGTTCTAGTGGAAATCCACCTCAAGTAGTGACTAAAACCTAGACTATAATCTGTGGAATAACTAATTCCCATTGAACTAAAATTTATCTAGGATTTATAGAAAAAATTTATTGGTTTTTACCCATTGTAAATTCAATACATTTCCAATGGAACTTTCAATCCTCCTATTCTAGGAAATTCTAGTGGAAATCCACCTCAAGTAGTGATTGAAACTTGGAGTATAATTTGTGGAATACCCAATGAAAATTGTATTGAAATTTATCTAAGCTTGATTGGGATAATTCCTCAGTTTTTTCCCCACTATAAGTTACATGAATTTACACAATAAATTCCAGTGAAACTTTCATTCCTCTTATTCTAGGATGTTCCAATGGAAATCCACCTCAAGTAGTGACTGAAACTTTGACTATAATTTTTGGAATCCCCTAAGAACATTGCACTAAAATTTCTACAAGATTGAGAGGGAGGGTTTATAAATTTTTTATGCACCAAAACTTCCATTAATTTCCACTGTAACTTCCATTAAAACTTTTAATCCTCCTATTCTAGGAAGTTCCAGTCGAAATCCACCTCAAGTAGTGACTGAAACCTAGATTGTAATTTGTGGGATACCTAATACACATCATACTGAAATTTCTCTAATATTGATAGGGGAATTACTTAGTTGTCACCCCACTAAAACTTTCATTCATTTCCACTAGAACTTCCAATGAAATTTTTAGTCCTCCTATTCTAATAAGTTCCAATGGAAAGTTGCCTCAAGTAGTGACTGAAACCAGGAATATAAATTGTGAAACTACCAATACACATTAAATTTTGGTCAATATGTTTTAATATGTATAGAATTATATAAAATATGTTTACTTTACTCTTATTAAGGTATTTATGATAAATTCTTGATGAATGGATTTCCTTATAGGATTTTATTTTATTTTGAACTATAAACATGAAATTATTAAGTGTATTAATGTCCTATAAAATGATAGTTCTATGTTTAATTAAAACACACTAAAAGTTATCATAAATAAATTTAAATAGTTTATTTAGGAGGAAGATTAATTGGTTATATTTATTTATATTAGTATAATGGAAACTGTGTTTCTATTTTATGGATTTAGATGTTTGAAATTTTTTAAAAGTTTTTTATCATCAAAATTGTTTTAAAAATTTGTTAAATGGGATTATAATGTTGAATGAGGATTTTTTATTTAGTTTAAATTTTTAAAATTAAAGGGCATATGTGGTTTGAAATATAGTTTTTGGAACTTCCATGTATTTCCCCTATAACTTCCATGTATTTCCCCTAGAACTTATAACCCTCCTATTCTAATTTATATGAATTTACACTACCATTTTCTATATTCAATTTTTAGGTGTACATTTTGATCAAACATGGTAATGTTACAACACCTTATACAAAAAATTTGACCAAATTTGAAAGAGGGTTTTAAGGATTCAATGTGAGATACTCCCTTAGGAATATGTTTAATGATTTTCTAACTAATAGTGTCTTAGCAGAAAATTGTAAAAAATTGGATAACAATATTATCTATGTGATTGATGGATATGATTAATCAATAGATATATTCCTAATTGGTGGTGTGGAAGAATAGTTTCATAAAGTTTATGTAAGAAAGATATTCGAGGTGAATGAAGGGGTAATTGAAATAGAAGACTATTAATCATTAAAACTAATAAAGTTACCTTTATATATACAAATATCTACAAGTGTTATAATAATTATCACAAAAAAGGTAATAAAAAAACTTATAGAAGATATTATGGGGGATAAACTTGATGACCATGTTGACACAACAACACTCCATGGTTTGTACACATGTCATGCTGTTTTTTTTAATACAGGTGCTTATTTAGGTTGGGGATTCATCACATAAGTGGATAGTTTTTCAGATATACAAACACTAAATTGGTCTTGCGCAATCCACCAATAATTTATGAAATATGTCAAATAATTTAATAATCATTTTTTTAAGATTTCAGGGTCTATTATTTCAATGTTGGTATGGTTTGAAATTTATTTTCTATTCTATCTAAAAAATTTCTTAATACTTACATTATTCATATAGTAGTGATATTTTTAAATTAATGGAATCATGAAAGGAAATTAGAATAGTGGAAATACACCTTTTATAAAATAGAGTTCAGTATATTTAGATATAGCTATCAATAAGTAACTTAAGGGTCAAAAAGTTTAAGCTATTAGAGTAAGTCTTATAATTTCAATATTATTTTAATGATTATCTTAACGTACATAGTTATGTAAAAAAAGGTATACTATACTGGAAAACATGAAGAATGTGAAGACTAGTAAATATCCACTAAGTAATGTGGTGTTGTGATTCAAGAGACTATGAAGAATGATAAGGACTGATTGTAAGTCATTGAAGTATAAAATAAAATATTGAATATAAAACTAAGGAAAATGGGATCTAAGGGAGGGGGAAAATATTAAAAAAAATATTAAACTGAAGTAGTTGATATCTGTAAAAAATAAGAAAGAGGAAAAAAAACTCAACCCTAAAACTAAAGGGGTAAGTAATAAGAATATAACCAGTATATGGGCATCATTAAGAAGAATGTAGTAGAAAAAGGTGTAATTAACTGTCAAACACTCAACTATGAAGAGAGGTTAATCCCTGCAGTCAAGTACCAAAGAAAGATAGAATATCCCAAGGAAATGGGGATCACAAACAATAATATTGGGACTTTAAGTGAGGAATAATGCTATCCAACAAAACATAAAGATGACGTGGTAACAAAAACTAAGGAGGAAGGTGAAGAACAATAAACACCACTAGTAGTCAATAACATTACTAAAAAGTCCAAACCATAAACTCATTAAACACGATCAATAATTAGAAATGTAAAATTGAATACCAAAAAATAAAAGAATTTGGACTCATAATATGTTTATGAAACCATTACAAAAATAATAACAATAACAAAAAGATTGTTAGAATCAATGGAAAAGCCAACTGAGCTGAAAAAACCATTAATATACCCAGTATTTTAGTAAAATCATAGAATAAAAGGTTCACTTATGTTTAGTTTTTCATACAAAAATAGGCAAGGTGGAGTTAGTGGTTTAATAAATTAGACTATTATCATCTTCAGAATATTGTGGATTTAGAGTCTAACTGGTATATTATTGAGACCAAAGTGAATGTGCACCCTTAATTAAAACTATTATATTAAATTTACCTTCATATTAAATGATTTATTATAACTCATTATCCTTGTTATGTAGTTAATACATGTGGTATTATGAAATAAACATGCATATAGTTACATTGGATGACATTTTATCTCTTCTAAACAAAGCAATTACAAATAGAAAAGTGAGTATTTTACTTAACCAAGCTTATTGTAAAATAAATTCCACTCACTATCACATAATCCACTCATTTTCAAGGCTATCACGTAATAGATTAATATGATTAGATAATAAAAACAAAGTGTCAAATGGATAACACAACCAAAATTTTCCTAGATAGTTCCACATTGATTACGAGTGTTTTTATGGTCAGTATACTATTTTCTACATTATCTCGGTTACAAATGTAGTAATTGATAGTTTTTCAAACTTTATAATTTTTTCTAGGTAATAATTTAATGTCAAAATAAAAATTTTATTAATATATTGATGGATAAACCAATTAAATATTCATCTCATTAAACGGGAAAATTTATATCCCTGTCAACACCATAAATGTGCATCTGAAACTGCTATTTTTAATGTGGAGAGAAAGGATTTCAGCCACTGCAACTCAATTCACTCTCGGTTGGGTGGTGGTATACATGATATATGTTATAAGGATTCATTATTAATGGTAAATTTTCTCCTCTTATACATTAAATAGATTTTTAAATTAACCAACCGAGAAGTGATACTTATATTTATATAATTATGCACACTTGAAGAAAGCATTTATTAAGGAAATCATCGAGAAATACGGCCCAGGTTACTTGGAGAATACAGTTCCCAAATTCATTATGTAAGATAAAACTCAAAAATGGGATTCAATATTATATTTTTCAATGATATTTTGCTACCATATGGTGAAAATGATAACAGATCAAATATATAATAAGAACATAACCCAAAAAGAAGTTGATGAACTACGACTTTATATGGTGTATTGTTTACTTTATGACCCTTCTAATAGCTAGTTGGAAAAATATTTTATAAGATAGAGCTACTTATCATCTTTAGTACCAAAACATACATATAATAATCAAACAACATGGTTTATGAGTGTGGGATGAAAGTGGAATGAAACATGTTTTCATGTTTTGTCACTAATGTTAACATTTTCACACGATATGGTTTAAAAGTAATGGGTTCCATTTTAAATCTATTTAAAAATTTCCAAAAACATTTCTTATATTTTCCATATAAAAAATATTAATTTTTTAGAAAAATAGAATAATTAAAACACTTGATATATACATACAACAAATCAAAACGTGAAACAATGAGTAAAAAGGAGCATGTTTATTTTAGTATATTGCATAGAGGTTATTTTAAAATATTATGTAGAGGTAAGTTTATAAAAAATTATAAGGTAAGTATATAAACCTTTATAAAGGTAGGTTTGTGAAATACATATAAAGGTATGCAATAAATTTCATATATTGTGTAAAGAAAAACATGCAATACATAAAGGAAGATAAAAAATTCTAAAATCCACATAAAGGTAACATGAAATGATTCACGTAAAGGTAATATAAAAATCTCACATAAAGGTTAACATATAATTCTCATTTAAGGGTAAAATATAGGTTTCGTAAAGGTAAAATGAAACTACCAAAACTTGCATAGGGGTAAAACAAAGGCTTCCCAAATTTACGTAAACGTAAAAAATACTTAGAAAACTTAAAAACCTTTTGAAACATAATGTAACCAGAATAAAAATAATAAAAATATATAATGAATGAATAAAAAAATAATAAATAAAAGTAATGATAAATAAATAGTAATCAATTAAAACAAATATAAATAAATAATAATGAAGAATCATTCTATTTCAATAAAAATATAAGCTTAAAGGTTAACAAATCTATGAGAAATTAAATCTTTATTTAAATTTGCTTAAAACATTCCAAAAACATTTCTCATAGATTCCATATAATTAATATGAATTTTTAAGGCAAAAAAAATAATTAAAACACTTAACATATACATGTATAAAATCAAAATGTGAAATAGTGAGTAAAACAGAACATGTTTATTATAGTTTGCTATATAGTGGTAGTTTTCAAATGTTGCATCAAGGTAATCTTATAAATCCACATACAATTAAATTTATAAACCTATGTAATGGTGAGTTTTTACAAGAAATGAAAAGGTGTGAAGGAAATTTCATATATTTTGTAAAGGTAAACATGTGATACGTAAAGGTGTATCAAAAATTCTAAACTCCACATAAAGATAACATGATGTAATTCGCAAAAAGATAGTCTTCCAGAATTTATGTAAAGGTGAAAAATAGTTAGAAAAATTAAAAACTTTTTCAAACATAATGTAACAAAAATAGAAATAATAAGAAATAAATAAATAATAAAAAATAACAATAATAATAATTAAATATTAAACAATTAAAGAAAATATAAATAAATAATAATGATAAATAATTCAATTTCAATAATAATACAAACTTAAATCTTAGAAAAGCTATGAAAAATTATAATTATCCATTTAGCATATTATGAGGTATCAAAAAACAAACAAATAGATTGGATCAAGGATCTACTCAAAACATTTTACATGTATAAATAGAGCATACAAATTATGGTTCATTAAAATGGTTTTTGGATTCATCATAATTTAAAATAGAATGTACAAGGTTCAGTGGCATCAAAATTTGACAAAAAAAACAACAACTATGGTCTAATATCTCCACTTCTTAACCTATCTTCCAAATTTCGAGTAGTCTACCTCCAAAGAAGAAGTTACAAATTGGTTGGTGGAAACAATGAAAATATATATAACCTATAGATAGGGATGATGTTACTAATGAAATTGTATTTAAATGTGGTTTTGTAGCTCCAATAATAGAATTTTATTTTTCTTGATCTATAGGTCCCAACGTTCAAAGAAAAATGATTCAAGATACCATATTACTATATAAAGATTACTCTTATAATTGGAATATAGCATAAAATTAAAACATGTTTTCATATAACAGTGGTATTTTTCTTCTTTTTCTTCAATTTTTTTCAATTTTAGTCTCTAGTTTATAAAAATATTTTAAATATGTCACCCCTTTCCCATTTTGTTTTATTTTGAATGTAGACTTTATTGAAATAGTGTCATAATTTTCTTAAACAACAACTCTATTTGTTGATTTATTTATGATAATCAACTCTTTTTAAAAATTTCTAAAATTGGAAAAGGTAATGACATACCCCGTATTTGTCTCACAAGCAACAATTATCAACTTCATTCTCATCTGTTCTGATTATTTACAACAATTTTCTATAATTTAATTTATATCACCATCCACATCAATATAGTATCATTTTCAATTATAATATTTATTTTTTTCTATTTCCACCTCCCCAAAAGATATCCTTCAGGTAGTGATCTCTCATCAAGCTGATAATTTTTTTAAAACATAAAAACAATGATACCCAATCGACTCAAATTTTGAAAAGAAAACTAAACAAATCTATTTACAGTATCATATGAAACACAAAAATTATATTTACAACCAGTAATTCCAATGAAATAAATAATAGAACTCCACTTTCATTTCATGATATCAAAAAAAATGCACCAAACATTTGATATTCATATTGAAATGAATCAGATATAATAGGTGTATACTTATCAGCAACCTGGCACCTCAATTCATAGTAAGGGTAAAGATTACAATAAAACTTCTCCCCCATATCAAATCCAACCTTTTTTTCTCAATATCTATTTTTTTACCATAATTAGTCAAACTACTTAAAGAAATCTATAGAACTCAACTTCCAATGAACTTAATATTTAAGAATTCCATTAAAACATTCATTTTACTGAGTTTTGTGAATACTCAATGTTAAAGAACATTTCAAAAATAAACAAACCCACTTATCTCAAAACATGAATATGAAATTTGATATTGTGGGTTCTCTCAAATGATGTTCATTTTTGGTTTATTTAAGTGCAACAGAATGGATGACTAAGGTCATCTCTCAAAGGAGGAAGTAATTTAAAACAACATATTAAAGGTATTTTGAAAATAAGATGAAATAACATAAAAACACTACTTAAAAGTATGGTGGGTTTTTTATCATTTATAAAACTAGAATAATTATGCTGGAATAATATTGTATTTTTTTTCTTTTTCTTTTTGAAATGAGATTGATAAAATGCAACGAGAAGATATTTTTTAGAAAACGATTTTTAGAAAGAATAATAGATCTAACTATACCTATTCAATTACTTGTTAATCATTATCATTTTGATTAATATCCACTTAATTATTATTCCCTAATTTTTTAACCCTTGAATCCTATAAGAACTAACTTTACCATAAAGATGAAAATAATTAAACCATGGGCTAGCTTCAGAACATGCAATCGTAAAACCCTTCTTTGATTGATGTTTTAAGGCTAGATTATGGTAAGTGGTAAATTATTACACATATATACTATGTAAATGAGGATGAATTGAGTTTAGGTATTATATTTTAACTCTACAAATTTATCCTGTGTGGTTTTTTTTACCAATTAAGATCTCACTCTCACAATTCACACATTACTCAATCTCGCAAGTTTTCTATTAACTATTCAATTTCTTGATTAGTTTCATTTAATTTAAAAACACAATTCATGGATAATATTATGTGAATTAAATTAGCTCATTTATTCAAAACAAACAAGTGAATAAGGTGATAATTAGATTAATTACTAAGAAATGTTACTCTTCTATGGGCGATGTAGTCATCGTAGAAACGTTTTTCATTCGCAAAGGTCGTGGAAAGGGTATAACCTAATCATGTTTCTACTCTTGATTTATATCCCAAATAAGATGAGTATAGAGTAATAAATTTTAACAAAACATAATAATTGAAAGAGTAAATAAGAATTTGATTATGAAAACACAAATATTACAACGCGAAGAAGAAGAAAAATGATTCGATGAAGGGATCCTTACTTCAAGAGCTACCCTTCTTGCAATGCTTGGAGTATTTGAGTGGAACCACTTCTAATCTACCCTAAAATTCCTAATGAACGTACCAAACCATAAAAATGAGAAAATTAAATATTTATATAGTGGAGAGAAGGCTAGTTTTATAATAGGTTTCAAGTGTGAATGGGGAAATTCATCCAAATAATTTAAGCCAACTTTCACTGACTATTTGACCTCAAAAAAGCATGAACCAGATGGCCTTCTAGAAATATGATAT
This sequence comes from Viscum album, assembly GCA_963277665.1. NCBI lineage: Eukaryota > Viridiplantae > Streptophyta > Magnoliopsida > Santalales > Viscaceae > Viscum > Viscum album. The sequence continues at coordinate 1,722,520,000 of OY728161.1, forward strand.
GTGAAAAATTAGGTTCTCTATATTCTTGCAAATATTAGCCTCAATAAAATCATGTATGAAGAAGTTATGGCCTAAATACTAAATTTCCATCCAATCAAGTGAGCCCAGCCCATCTTTAACTTCATGTCCCTTTTACTCTAATAAAATGCATGATTTAACTCTGATTTCCTAAATTAAAGTTTTATCTAATTGAGTTAAGAACACTATTACAAAATTTCTAGTTTAATAAGTCATAGAAAAATATTTATTTCCTAAATATTACAGTGTAGTTTAAAAGGAAAAAAATGGAGTTTTCATTAAATTTTCAAATGAATGATCAAATCCCAAATATTCTATAAATAAAAATATTTATCACAATATGAGGAAATTATGTCATTTATTATAAAAAAAATATTAAATAAAATTGTGTTTTATCAACTCTCCCACACTTTCCCTTTTTCACTCTCAATAAAGTCACATGTCATGTATTCCAAAAAATTATGACAAGATATATGCATGTTCATATTACCCAATCCATAATGACAATATAGGCAAAGTAAGATTCCTATCAAGATTCAATATCATAAAATTTTAAATTCATTATCTCATAAATTGTATCAAAACAAAATCCATTGAGATTAATGACACTAATCAAAGCAAAACAATTCATGGATCTATTATGCCACTAATTCCCCATGTGTGTGTGCACCAACAATTTCAAGTTCATATCTCCACCCTTTATTAGGTGTATTCAGTTCAAGTAAAATAATTCTTCTTGCCTGGTTTAATTCACCTAACCTATTCTAAATTCCTTTTCAATCAAATTTTGAGACCCACTCACTTAAGCATTACCAAAATTCAAACCTTAATCTTCCGGGCTAGATATTACCACATGTTGTACATTTCATCACCCCCCTATTTATTAAGATAATATACATATTTTGTATACTTTTTTAGGGCGTAAAAATATCAGATATTAGGTACACATGCATAGGTCAATTCAATATAGTAATAAAACTGATCAGAAGAGAAATGAACGTATGAAACATCCATTGATATAAAATGGTTTTTTTACCTAAATTGGTTATACCTTCAATTGAGTAGGAAAAAATTCACAAGTCATGGTTGTGTGAAAATTTGTGTGGAGAAATCAATGATTCAATTTACCATAAACAAATATCATAAAGAATGGTGTCAAAATCTAAAAGTTTTTATAATGACACAACCAATCATATCATTGATGACTTTAATTTTTATAAAAATCAACCCTTGATGATGAAAATTTTCTCATTCTTATCATATCACCAATGAATTTTAAAAATATGCATTTTCCATATATTCCATATCTAAATGAGTATGTTACGTGGTGTTTTTTTCTCTTTTTTTGTTTTTTTTGTGTTTTTTTAAATTAACACAAAACACACACACAAACACACAAATGAAAACCCTAAAGAATATACCTCAAAATGTTTCACCCCCTCACTTAAAATATTACATTTTCCTCAATGTGAACCTATGAGATGATATGTGTACATGACATTTAGAATTTTAAATAGTACAAGTAATATAATGGTGAAAGGGTTAGGAGCAACCTGATATTCTCAAGTGATGATGGAGTCATGAAATATGATGAAATCAATAGTGTTGATAGGAAGTACCTCAATGTATTGCTTTAAATATTTCTCATTGATTGTAAATATTCTTCACGTGTCATCTTGTGTGATATTCACTACACTATAAGGAAAAACATTAGAAATAACATAAGGACGTAACCATCTGGAACGCAACTTACCTAGCATCATATTTAGTCGTGAACTATAGAGTATGACTTTTTCTCCTACATGAAACTTTATTTTTTGGATCATTCTATCATGATCTAATTTTTATATTTCCTTATAAATTCTTGAGTTCTAGTATGATGAAAATAGAATCTTCTCAATCTCTTGAATTTGTATCTTCTATTGAATTCCATCTTAGGCCAAATCCATGTTGCATTTATTTATAGCCCAATTTTATTATGCTCGGCCTCCACGAGGAGATGATAGGCTTTCCCAAAAATAATCCAAAATGGGGAAATATTGATGGGAGTATTTTATGTTGTCCTATAATCCCACAATGTATCATTTAAGCACTTTCTTCAATCCTTTATATTTTGTTGTGTGGTTTTCTCCAAAATTTGTTTCAACTCCTAATTTGAAACCTCAGTCTTGCCATTTGTTTGGGGGTGGTATGGTATTGATGTTTTGTGTGTCACCACAAAATTTCAAAGGAGGGAATCCAAATTATTATTGAAAAAGTGTGTCTTCTGATCATTGATGATAGCCTTTGGTACTCTAAACATGAAAAAAAATATGTTCCTTGACAAAGTCAACTACTACATGAGAATCATTAGTCCTAGTGGCCTTGGCCTTCACCCATTTTCTAACATAATCAACAACAACCAAAATATTTAAGAAACCAAATGAACTTGGAAAATAACCCATAAAATAAATACCCCATACAAAAAAATCTCACAGAATAATATGGTTTGTTGGGGCATCTCTTGTCTCCTAGAAATATTTCCAGTGTATTAGCAACAAGAGCATGCTTACAAAACACATGTGCATTATGAAACAATCTAGGCCAATATAATCCTGAGTTTAAGACTTTCTTAGCTGCTTGTTGGGGTCTAAAGTGTCATACACATGAAAGTGTATGGAAGAAATGAAAAACAGAATCAAACTTATGATCAAGAACACACCATATAATAACTTGATTGCTACACATGTTCCAAAGGTAGGGATCATCCCACACATAAAACCCAGACTCACTCTTTAATTTTTGGACTTAATGTTTCTTTAAATTTGTGGTAATTTCAAAGGTAACAAGGTAGCTCACTAAATCAGCATACCAAGTATGTGTACCTGAGAGTACATAAATATGCTCATTGGAAAAAGTGTCATGAAGTGGTACCTCGTTCAAAGTGTTAGTTTCTAGTGTGTGGGTATTCCTAATCATGTGGTCTGCTACCAAGTTTTCTAAACCCTTCTTATCCTTTATCTCAATATTGAATTCTTGAATAAGGAGAATCCATAGGATAAGTTTGGGATTTGTATCTGGTTTCTTCAAGGGATTCCTTAGAGCTTCATTCACTACTAGAAAGATGACTTATAGCCATGGACCTATAACCACAGTTTTAGAGATCTGTGTCTATAGGTTAATTTATATCCAGATTTAAAATTAAACACGTAGTATTATGCTTAAATAAAATAATGTTTCCTCAGATATCCATGACCCCATCTCATGATACCCTCTATATGTGACCCTTCTTCCCCGATGATTCCCTTCATGACCTCTCCTCTCCCTAATCCTCCTCCCCCGACGGTGCCCCTCGCGATGATACCCCTCGCTGGCACCGAATGAGGCAACCCCACTGTGAGATCTCATCTTCGATCCTCCTCCCCTAAGGCTACCACTGAACATGGGATACCTCACCTCCCTCTACCAATTATGCTTCTAAGTGGCCTCCACACCTCCTTCTTCGGTGCACCTCTGACGCGGCCACCCCCCCCCCTCCCGGTGATCATCCTCCTCCTTGATTATAATTATTTTATAAATAACTGGCATATATGTTGATGGTATTAGGGTCTCATGTAGTAGGTATATGGTTAATAGTGATTGATTTGGGTTTTATAGGATTGGGAGATGTTGGAAAACATTTCCTTAAAGGGTTAAATCCACTTGAGGTCCCTACGTTTTATTAAATGATCATTAAATGTTTGATGTAAATTCTTACTACCCTTTTGTGAATGGCCATAAATTAAATAAAGTGTTTTCCATTTAACATTTATATATTTTGTAAGTATTTTTATGTACATGATGGGTCCTCATAATGTAATACCTTATTTCATTGACCGCGGATGATCATAATAATAAAATAGAGGGCATTGGATTTTATACATGGAACATAATATGGATTACATTGAGGGAAGTTATGATTCCAAGGAAATTCATTAGGTGTTTTTAGCCTCTTTTATCATAGGAAAGATCTATAAATTAGTATTATTAGCAAGATCTTATACTTAATATATTCCATTCATCACTTAAGGGTAACTATATACAATGAGGGATATGTTTGGAGTCAAATTTTAAATAGCTTGATACCATATACATTGAGGGCCATCAATAGGTAAATAAAGTATTTGTAATTGTAGTCTTCCAAACTAAAAGATATGTATTCATATTAAAACATATCATAAGGGACATGGGATAAGTTTCCTTAATTATTCATGGGTAGGAGATGTGTGAGTGATGTGAGTTCAGTTGAGGCTTGAATTAAATGGAACGTTAGTGTTTCCTTATTAAAATTTTTTATTTACATGATTGATGAATGGGGTGAGTTTTACTCATTTTTGAATATATTAACCTGGTAAATGATACCCTCATTTTTTATTTTATTAGAGGTTTTTCATGTGAGGGCAGACCATGAATGTGGTAAAGAGTGAGTTTGCAGTTATAGAAAATGAATTATTCTTTGATTATGTGCCTCCCTTAGGCAATTAATTATGATTTTTTAGTTATGGAAATGTTATTGGTATATATTCCCAGTTTTATTATTCTATTATGAGATTGATGAGATATCCATTGTTTTATATGTTGTTCAATTATGAGTCATTCTTCCATTTCACTATGTTAATCCTATGTCCTAAGATGATGTGACAATTTTTTTTAATGAGACAAATGGCATGTTTTAACCTTGATAATGTGTTTAATCTCTACATGATGTGGGGAATATTTTCCATTTTTATCATGAATCTTGATATGAAATATTTTTCCCAGATATTTTCATCACCCACTTATTGTGTGATGTAATTCCAACCAATCTGTGGAATATAATGCCCATGTAGACTTGGTAATGATGGTAGTGGGGCCTAATTCCTAATTATTTACTATTTCTTTTAAAAGTGGGATCCTCTACCCATGATGTGATTATTTCAAGGAAGTGAATTATTTTGATGTTTGTGTATGGTTAGTATCATAGAAAATTCCCAAATAAATTGATATCACATAAGACATGGGATTATTAGGCCATTTATATTTAATTTCCCTTAAAAGTGTGATTTCATTCAAATGGAATGATTCTTCTGTGGAAGGTAATTAGATCTATGTTTTAGAATAGATTTAATGGGATTTGATGTTCTCTCTTAAGATTTGGCCTAGAATTTGGGACTCCTTTCCCTCTTCTATGTTTATACCTACTACTAGGGATGTTATGCTTTCTCATTTATGATGTTTTTAAGACATTATTACCACAAATATACAATGGATATAGGTTAATAAGTCCTATCAGATTAATATAGTAGATATGATACTGATTGAATGTTATTCCTAGTTGATGATAATCCCATAGTTGCAGTTATGATATAAGGATATGATTACCATGAATTGATGATTATATTACAAGAATAATGTTATGAAAATCATTGTGGATATTATTTGGGGATTAATTTTTCATATAATAATAATTATACTATGAATGGACATTATAAAAATTGTTTTTGACTTTGGATATGATTCCAAGTTGGTTTTCATGTGATATGTTATAACACATCATAAAAATTGCTAAATTAGGTATAGTCATAATCGGGTGGTTGTGTAGTACCCATGGTTGTGAAAAAATTATTATTATTATTTCCATTTCCTGTTATTTTACATAAACGCATATAACATTATACATGAACTAATTTGTATTGGTATTTTTTAGGGACACTATAATGACTCACTTTTTTATAAATGAAATTCCCTTTTAAAATGAATAAATTCATGTTATGTAATGATGTTATAAAAATAAATTAACATCTTTTTTATAATGGATGGTTATAAGTTATATCCAATTAGATTAAAAAGAATAATAAAAGTCATAAACATTGATAATATAGCCATTATATAGTGACCGCTAAGATTATTATATATTAAGGTTTATGATAAATTCCAATTGACACAAACAGAATAAGAAATGACCTTGAATAGTTGGATATTATGTCATAAAGACCATTAATAGGAGATTCCAATGAAGATTGACTCATAGGGATTTTTTATTGACCAATACAGATACATGATTCTATAACTAAATCATGTGAAAAAACTGTTTATGGAATATGTTAATGATTATTGATATCATGTCCCAAACCATTTATAGAATGCATACATAAAATTCATATATTGGGTCACTCTTCTTTGATTAAACCAAGCTCAAAAACTTTTTTAGATTTTGATTTTATTTAATACATTAAAAATTTATGTGTTGAAAATTGAATAACACAAGATAATCATATTATAAAAATTGATCAAATGGTATCCAATATCATTCCCATTTTCACCATGATGTGGTGTTATACTCCATGATTAAAAATCAACAATAGAATGGAATCCTTCAACACATTGTGGTATATTGGAATCCTTATACACACTATGGTATATGATATGGTCTATATTTTCAAAATGTCTCTAAATTTCAATAAATCTTTGTAGAATTAATAGAAAACATCACAACTCATTGTGAATCCATCCAAACACTTTTGAGAATTAATTATTATTATCTCTTAGATTTCATATAAACTCTTTTTACTATAATCAATCCTTATTCTTGGAACTTATGTGTGAATATTCGTGATTTTTTATAATTTAAAACATTTATGAATTCCCTAAACAATAATTTTAATATATTTGTTATGATTTTTTTATTAACATGTTATTCATGATTACTTATTATCTTATGAAACAATACATATAATGTTAAAATAAATTCTAGATTATTTATTTAATGTATTTTTATATGCCTCGTAATTGGATACTAGATTTACAATGTTGATCGGATCACTAATGAATTTCAAAAGGAGTTATGATATTTTTTGGACTTTGCATTCACTAATGATTCAGATAGCAGATTGATTTGATGCCTGTGTTTTGATTATATTGGAATACTATGGTTAACTTGTGAGGAAGTGAGTTACCATATCACAAAACATGGTTTCCAAAAAAAATATCATGTGTGGTATCACAATGGAGAAAAATCTCAAGCGATTAATGAAATCGATTGAGTGGAAAGGATTGGTATGAAAAATCTGATTTCTGATCGGTTTCCTTTTGTTTCTAAAGCCAACTCCTCATGTAAACCAGTGCAATAGGAAATGAATAATAGAACATGATTTTAGTCTATTAATCAGTATGATGATGTTGAGAGTGTTATAAATCTGATGTAAGATGAAAATACCCCAATATATTAGGCATGTGAAAAAATGATCAAACTTGAGTTTTTAATGTGATTATGTCATGAGAAAACAGTGTATGGATTTATTAATACTATGATTGACTATCTTTTTACATTTATTAAGGATTTACTACCTGATGATGCATGTATTCCAGAAAATGATTACATGGCATCAAAGTTGGTTAAAAAAATTTGATTTTCATCTATTAAGATTCACTCTTTCCCCAAAGATTATTGGTTGTTATGAAAGGAAAATACAAAGTTGAGTTAGTTAAAACAATGTGGCACGTCAAGGTGGAAGACTAATAAAGATGGAACTCAATCTTTCATACCAAAGAAAGTGATGTGTCACTTTCCTTTAATTCACAGGCTTCAAAAAAATTTATGTCAGAACAAATGGAAAGGAATATGATATGGAATAAAGATGAAAGAAATAAGGATAATGATGAAATAGTGCATCCTGAAGATAGGTTGTCTTGTAAGAAATTTGATAGGTTACATCCTTATTTTTCTCCCTCCATATTTACACTTATCATCATCTACTATACAGAGTACTCCTATTGTAGATATCTCACCTACCATAGAGGCTACTCCCCCTCTAGAAACATCACTTCAGGGGTTAGCAGATCCCCCATCTATAGGTATGTGTTTAAACATTACTGTTAGTGATTAATGATAAATTTATATATATATTTTTTTCATTATTAGCTCCAGCCACTACCAGATGATGAGGCCGCATAAAAATGTAAGAGGTTTAGAATCGACACATACAAATCATGGTTGAATACAATGAGAATAGTGCTATAATTAAAAAAATTGTATGAAATGTAAAATCTTTATGGTAACACTTTCTAGACATAGAAATATCATTTCGGTTCAACCAATAAGTCAGAGGGAAGTTAGAGAAGAAAGAAATAACAATTCCTAGATAGAGATCTAGGTAAGTAATGTTAATCAACTTTTATATATATTAATTTACAATATTTTCTTAAAAATATTTTTTCCATTGCAGCTTTGATATAATTTTACTAATGGAAAAAATCAAAGGCTACAAGGTTAATGGATTTAGGTTAAATGTGGGGAGAATACAAGTATCACTTATATATTGGTTGGAAAAAGCGAGTTGGTATAGATCTTGAAGAAGTATAAGTGATTCATTATTGACCAATATCACAATACAAAGAGATGATTGGATATTGGAAGAGTCTGGAGTTTAAGGTATTTGTTAAATTTATATATATATATATATATTCATTTATTTATTTGAAAATAATTTTTAAAGTATAAATTACTTGTTTTATTTATGTTAATGAAATTATATAATTATTTTTTTATAGGATAAATCAGACAAAAATAAAAGAAATAAGAGTGCAATGAAACACGTTTGTACTCATAGACACACTTCACACTCATATCTTGAGCAAGCACAGGTAATTTAACATTTAAAATATTTATCTTGGTTTAGTGAATTTTTTTGACTTCTAATTTTGATTTATTTCTTTTTTTTTAGAAAAAGGCATTGAATATCGAGGGTCGCATTCCTTGTTCTAATTTTTTTGTATAAGCAGAAAAAAGAAAGATGGTACTGTGATAAATACCGACATCGAGAAGTCGATTGTAAGTATATTTAAATTTCTTTTATTTTGACTAAATTTAATTCCTTCTATTATTTTATCATTTTAATTTATGTTATATATCAATCAACAAAATGATTTGGAGGCATTTGCAGGAAAAAAAAACCTGACAATTTGGCCCCAAATGATCATCTATATTAGGTATTAAGATATACGCATTAGGGTAGAGTGTGTTGTCAACCTGGGAAGAAGATTGTACCATCTTGATACTGGTCTTCCAACAACGTTTCTTTGAGTACTGGTTTTAGTTTGGCCACAATGGAACAAATGAATGTCGTGATCAAAGAAGAAACTCAAAAATTAGAAAAGGCAATAACTGAAAATATGATTAAAATTATGTATGCCCTTTATTCTACACTTCCACTAGAATCAGATGCAGTGGTTGATGCATGTTTAATGTCAATGCATTCTGCTTATGTAGATTCTTCTTTTGGAGCCGAATCCAAATCTAGAGCCGAAGCCGGACCCAGTGTCGGTGTTGGTGCCAGTGCTGGTACTAATGCTGATGTCGATGATGATGTTGGTGGTGTGAGAGGTGGTGATGGTGTTTCTATATGAGTTGTGCATGAGGATTATCATGATTCTAATGATACTAATATTGATACTCACTATTGATTTAAATTTTATTTTTAGATTGTTAATATTGTGGAATTTTATTATGCAGTGAAGTTTGATTATTGTAATATTAAATTGTATTGTGGTGTTTCTATCTATATCTACATATATTGAATTATTGTATTATAATGTATGTTTTTTTATGAACTAGTTAAGTTTTATTATTATTATATTTAATTGTATCCTCCTTCGACGCAACCATCGTACCTCCTCACTGACGCTTCTCTGAGGTGGCCCCTTTACCTCCTCTGACGCACCTCCAATGGTATGTAGTCCAATTTTCTATTTTTTTCTGATTATTTTCTCTTTATACTATTGGTTTCTCCCCCTCATTTTTCTATCTTTTAAATTTCTTATGTAGGTGAACCGGTTCTGGTGCACCATCGATGTTAGTCTCTATGCATGTCATAAATATATATGTTTTTTGTTCACATTTGATTATGTTTATCTTTATAATCATTGTTCGTGTTAATATATTTCATATAAAAATTGGTACTAGAATAATATTACACCAACCAAAGGAAAGCATGAGATCTATCCATGAATTATGGGTAAATAAGAAGAGCATAATACCATTAGAGTTACATTAAAAATTATTTTAATAAATTGATGAAGGATAGTAGGGAATGGGTAATGGGGTGCTGATGGGGGTAGGGGGTAGGAGGGGGTGGGGTGTTGGTGGGGGTAGGGGGTGGGGTGCTGGTGTGGGGAAGGGTGGAGGGGAAGGGGTGGGGTTCTAGAAAGTGTGTAAGTACATAGAATAAATGATCTGAGGGTAGAAATGAGGTCATATGTCTTCCTATGTCCATCAGAAGTTGTAACCAAATAAGAAAATCCAATGGTGGTGGAATCGTCAAGGAATCAGGGAAACCCCTCATGGATTTGTGAAGAATGAAATTATTTAGTATTTTTTATGCTTGTCCATTTTCAACTTTTATACCCCTTTTCTGGATTTTTTGGCATGCATCTGTTTTATGTTAACTTGGATGAATGTTTTTTTGATGGGTTTCTCTTGTACTCTAAATGAAATTCATGGGTTTTTCTAGTGTGGTTGTTTTACTTTAAACTTGGATAAATTGTTTGGTTAGGTTTGTCTTGTGCTTTTCTCCTATTTTCAGGTGTTTTAGATTGTCACATTGATGATGAATCTATCTTAGCTCCTCATTGCTAATGTTTATTTATGTTTTTCTATCTAATATGGTTCTAGAGAATGCTTAATGATGATGAATGTTAAATGATTCATCTTTGAGGAACTAGTGTGGTATCTCATGGATTTTTGAAGGAGGTAATGGTTTAATGCAATTTTTTGGTTATAAAAAAAATCTATCTCAATTTTTTATATTTTTTCATGTATTTTTTTTTAGTGTTAACTTGGTTGAATTGTTATTTGGTTGGGTTAGGATAAATGTGAGCCCTGATTTTTCCAATATGGTTCATTTTCTATAAAATTGGATGGATTGTTTAGTTTTTTTAGAATGTAATATAAATAGGATCTGATGTGGTTTCATTTTATTCAAATATCACATGTGTTTATTTATATAAAAACATGCACATTATTGGGTTAAACTATACATTAATCATTAGTTTTGGGTATTTGGTGTTTCTCAAGTAAAAAATTATTCTTTGTGAATATAGAACAAAAAAAATTGGTATTCATGGATGAATGTGGGGAAGGGGGTGCAGGTGGGGGTGGGGTACTGGTGGGGGTAGTGGGTGGGGTGATGGTGGAGGGAAGGGGGTGTAGGAGGAGGGGTGGGGTGCTGGTGTGGGGTGGAGTTGGGGTAGGGGTGGGGTGCTGGAAATTGTGTGATTAAAATCCTCACACCCTCAAAAGTCAAATCAAGCTAGCACCTCAATCTCCACTATAAATCTATAACTAACACTAATTATAAGAATTATCATAATAATGGGGGAGGTGAGGCAAGTCACTAGTTAATCCAAGGTATATCATTTCTAAGGTATCATTGGTGAGACCATTTCCCCTTCAGCGAACCTCAATATCAAATTCCTATCAAACCTTAGGATCAATAAGAGTGGCTGGAATATCTTGAAGCATATACCTAAAAAACCGATTTGGTCACTGAGAAGTATTACCAATAAAAGTATAAGGTAATTCATGATATCGAGGAGTTATGGGACCTAGCCTATAAGGTGTCTTTATGGATAGATACTATGCTATAGAGGTTGGTGGTGGCTAAGCATATAGGGGTGGGGTGCAGGGGGTGTAAGAGGGGGGTGGGGTGCTGGTGTGCGGCAAGGTGGGGGAAGGGGGTGCAGGAGGGGTGGGTGTTGGTGGGGGGAAGGGGGTACAGGAGGGGGTTGGGTGCTGGTGTGGGGTAGGAGGGGGGGTGCTGGTGTGGGGCAGGGTGGGGGCAGGGGGTGGGGTGCTGGTGGGGTATGGGGTGGGGTGCTAGTGGGGGGCATGGGGTAGGGTGTTGGTGGGGGGCAGGGGGGTACAGGAGAGGGAGGGGTGTTAGTGTGGGGCGGGAGGGGGTGGGGTGCTGGTGTGGGGATGGGTGGGGGTAGGGTAGTGGGGTATTGGTGGGGGGAAGGGGTGCAGGAGTGGGTTGGGGTGTTGGTGTGGGGTAGGGGGTAGGGGTGGGGTTTTGGTGGGGGTAGGGGGTGCTGGTTGGGGGTAGGGGGCAGGGAGTGTAGGAGGGGGGTGGGGTGCTAGTGTGAGGTAGGGGTGGGTGTGGTGGGGAAGGGGTGTAAAAGGGGGTTGGGGTGCTGGTGTGGGGCAGGGTGTGTTAATTGGGGGTAGGGGCAAGGGTGGGGTGCTGGTGTGGGGTGGGGGTGTATGAGGGGGCTGGTGTGCTGGTGTGGGGCAGGAGGTGGGGTGTTGGGTGGGGGTGGGGTTGGGGTGCTAGTGGGGGTGGGGGTGGGAGTTCAGGAGGGAGGTGGGGTGTAGGTGTGGGGTAGGGTGGGGGTCAAGGGGTGGGGTGTTGGTGGGGGGTAGGGGGTGAAGAAGGCATAAATTCTCTAATGAAGGCATACATAATAGTATGTGTAACATTATGCTACATGATATCCTAGAAATAAATGAAAAATTTATTGGAGAGACCACAGAGAAATATTTCCTTGGTTCTCTTTCTTTAAACACTTCAAAAGGTGTGTTCTAAATAATTTTTCTCAATAGTTCAAGGTATGTATACGACTTTTTTGGCATCCGTTAATCTAATCCTCCTAATTTTATTTTCTCTTTCACTAGAAATGTTTTCATGCAGATTCTGCAAGATCATGTTGGAATCAACCAATTAATATGGGTATTCCACTCTTCCCAGTAAGGGGACATCACTTAACATCCTCTATATGTGGATTCTCATCGTTTTAGTTTAGTTATGTCATACAATTAATTTTTTTATGTTTCTTATTTAAAATTAAAAATAAATTATTATGGAGATAGAGACATGTGTTTGGAATTTTTCCTTCAATGTGGTTGTGATTCCACTGTATACCTCACATGGGTTATTGGTTGTGGTTATAAAACTTTGAGGATTTTTGGTGAGTTATTTAAAAATTATTCCATTTTTTAGATAAAATTTTCAATCAATTATAATTTTTTAATTTATTATGAATTGGTTATAATTTATTAACATTGGTTCTTAGGAATTAATTAGAGGCTTGGGAATCAACATAAGCTTCATCCTAGATGAATCTTGGGAGGTTATGTCTGCAACTATTGTCCTACAAAAATAAATTTAAAAGCTTCAATCGAGGTATGTGGTCCTTGTTACTCACACTAGGGCTTCTTAAATATTTTTTATGGTGCATGAAACATGTGGCCTCACCACTGAAGTCATTGTAATTATTAAGAAAAATAATTTTCATCCTAAATTCTGATATAGTTTTAATCTAAAATGAATTCCCCATATTGAGTATGTTTTATGGGAAATAGTTGGCCCATGAATAGTTTCTAGTTTACCTAGGAAACGTTGGCCATGATTATTACTTTTGATGCGATACCTAGTGTCTTTTAGGCCTAAAGAGGCTTGTGTCCAGAGTGATTTTGTTTTAATAGCCCTTTCATAGGACCCTCAAACACCTCTAAGAGGGTGTTTCTATATTGAGTTGAAATGAATTTCCCAAGTGGACCATGTGAGTATCCTTCTAAAACATGAGATACACTAAGATCATTCCATAGTATGGCATAATTGGCCTTGAAGGCAATTGTCCCTTTTTATAACTACACTATTTTGTATATATTCACATACTAGTTCCTTGAGTTAATATAGGTTGTTGTGATATTTACCCAGGATTACATTCTCACTCACTATAAATAACTGCATTTGTGTGTACAAATTGAATGAATTGTGTTTTAGGTGATTTAAAGTGGCCTCTATAAGTGTTAATTTCTAGTAAAAGTTTTAAGCTTAATCTGCTATCTTACAGATTATTAAGGAGTGTGTTGTCCACGCGGTATGTAATAATTTATTTCATGTATCATTTACTTATATATTAAAAAATAATTCAAAGATATTCCTTTAATTTTTTATTTATTTTTAGTTATTGATGTTTTAGTGATTCTATTTTAAATTTTTTCATGAAAATATGAGTTTGTATGTTAATTTTATTGAAATTTTTATCTTATATGGTAATATTTTCAAACCATAAAGTCCATATAGTTTATATGTTAATTTTATTAAACAAATCAAAATCTAAATAAGAATATAAACAATATTTAAATGTTTTTTTTAGTAACATAAAAAATATTTGGGCTTTGACACTTCCTGCCTCAAAATAGGCAAATTGTTGATGATCTGGGTTTCCTCTATTTGCTGATGAATGCAGTGGTCTTGTTGGTTTAGGCCATGATTTATAGATCATGTATGAAATTAATTGTGGGGATGTTGTTATTGAGGCTTTGGTGGTAGTGTGTCGTTCCATGTCTTAGCTTGAAGTGGGAAATTTGGTTGTTGCTAGCTTTAGAAGAAAAGGGAACATAAAGATGTTGTATGAGTTTGATCATCCATTTAAAATAGAGGTTGGATTCAAGTAATTATCATATAATAAAAATCATATATTTCCATTTAGGTTGAGTTTTATTTACAAAATCTACACATTTAGATGTGTGTGTTGTAATCCCTATTTTTACTTGGATGGAATAGGTGATCTCCAATTTGACATTTAAGCAAGAGAATACCATTGTGGATGAACCAATGGTTGATCTGCTAAATTATTTTAACAACATGCTAGATGTTGTAGTTTCAAAGGCACAACTTCCCTCTAGAATAAACCCTATAGAGAAGCTTGTTTTAATCCCTGTAGATGGTTGTCTCCATGAAAAGGTTATGTTTTCTTCTAGAAATTTTCAATGGGACTGATATTATTTAATACCAAACAATCTTCATGTTATATAGACAAAATGAAATGTTCAATGCAATCAGATCACCCTTTTCCATGCGTCTCTTGGAAGTTTCAGTTTTTTATCTTAAGGTGTTTGTTTTATTTTGGAGTTGTTGTCTTAGATGGAAAGATTTTTTGGGCAGGTATGATGTATTGTAATGTTTATTATGTGTTTTGTTGTCTCTTAAAATGTATCTCCCTCAATTACCTAATGACATTTTGTTTTTTTAATAGTGCATTATGTTACTTGTATTATGTATAACATTGTAGTAGTGTCTCATGAAACATTAACCTGGTAGCAATTCTTAAAAGCATAACCTATGGTAGACCGGTTACTTCTTGGGTCAGCCTCAACCATAACTTCTCTTCTAGTAGATTAATTTACAACATCTCCCCGGCCTCCTAGAGTGTTTCAATGTATGTGTCAGTAGTTGGATGCAATAGATACCTCCCCTACATTCCTAGGGGCTACCTAGTTCTGCTGGGTATGAGGTAGTAGATTAGTTGTTGGGTATGAGGCAGCAACTGAGCAACTTGGTATGAGGCTGCAGTAGGCCACTGCTGATGCTGTTGGAATTTTTTTTTAATGAAACTTGGAAGCCTATAGCCACAATTTAGAACCGTGGTTATATCCTGGCATCGCTGAAGCTATTTCCATGGTTCCCAACCATGAAAATAGATCTATTACCATTGTCATAACCATGGATATAGGGTTATAGCTATGGTTTGAACCGTGGCTATATTTTTTACCCTACAACCATGCCAATAGGTGTCACGGTTCCTTAAACCATGGCTATAACCTATATCCACGGTTTTAGGGTTTATAGACACAGTTTGAAACCATGGTTATAGCTTTATTTTTTAATAGTTATGATTAGAAAAAACAACTACTTTAGAGCCCAATAAATATGAACATAATTTATCTAAAGAAAATATGATGGTAAGAAACTCATTTTCCGTGGTTTTCTAGTTTGATTGGGTTGAATCAAATGTCCTCAAAGCATAGTAAATCACATGTGAACCTCCCTCTACCCTCTATGATATGATAGCTCCAACTACAAAGTTTGAAGCATCACACATAAGCTCAAATGGAATGTCCCACCATGGGGGTTGTATGATTGATGGAGTGGTTAGATGATTCTTTAACTCATTAAATGATACCCTGCATGAATCATCAAAAATGAAGTCAATATCTTTTTGAAGAAATTGAGATAAGGGTAGAGTGATCTTACTGAAATATTGGATGAAGCGTTGATAAAAGAATGCATGCCCTAGGAATGTTCTAAAATCACTCACATATGAAGTATATGGAAGGATGAAATAATATCTACCTTAGATATATCAACCTCTATTCTGGGTTTTGAATCTATATTCCCTAAGACAATGCCATGATCTACCATAAAATGAAACTTTTCAAAGTTCAAAACCAGATTCTTCTCAATACAATGATTCAACACCTTTACCAAAATAAATATGCATTCATAAAATAAAGATCTACACACTGTAAAATCATACATAAATACCTCCATGCAAGTTTCAATGAAATCTAAAAAAAAAATACTCACCTTGCATTTCTGAAAGGTACCTATAACTAAGGGTGTAATTCTGGTCTGGAGGCTTGAAAGCCTGAGTGGCCCAACCCGAAAGCCCGAGTGGCCTGTCCTAGAAAAGCCCTTGTCAGGCCGGGCTTGGGCCTATCTAGGAAGGACCATGCTATAAAAGCCCATACCGCTGGCCCGTATGAATCTTGACCCATAAAATCCCATCTAATATAAAAAAAATAACCAGAAAATTGTTGGTAGGGAGATTCGAACCCCCTATCACAAGCTTCCAAGGCTGCATCTGGACCAACTGGTCCAGGCAGTGCGCCTGTTTAAGAATTACATAGACTTTATATATATACATATATATATATATAATTATATATCGATGATTTAACATAATATATATATAATAACTCATTATATATTAACAAAAAAAATAATATATATAATTATATATCAATGATTTAACATAATATATATATATATATTAACAAAAAAATAACACTCACTCACTAATGTTCGCACATACCTCCCCCCCAAACTCATTATTATTTTTATGTCTGCCCCCCAATCTCATTAGTTTTTAAAGTCTACTTGCATATATTATATATACATATATAAATCTATTTAGAAAACAAAAAAAATAACCTACCCATTAATTTTTTTTACAACTTTCACATAATATATATATATATATATTCACATGTATAAATATATTTAGAAAAAAAATAACATATCCACCCATTGTTGCACACCCCCCAATACCTCATTAATTTTTTTACAACTTTCACATATTATTATAATTGATATTTATTTAGACATGGAAAATTCTACAGATTATTTTTTTAATCAAATGATTTCAAATAAATTATTTTGGATTTAATTGTTTTCTGAATTGATCTATATTTTAGATTTTTATTAAATTAAATTAAATATTATAATTATAATAGTCATGTGACGTTGGGGTTGAGGGTTATTATGAGACACATGAAGTGATCAATTTAAAACATGTAAAATGATTGAAAATTAAATGAGCAATGTTTCAACCGTAAAATGTTAATAAAAAAATAAAAATAAAATAAACGATTTAACATAATTGTATATCAACGATTTAACATTATATATATATATATATTAACAAAAAATAACACTCATTCACTGATGTTCGCCAACCCCTCAACCTCATTATTTTTTTAAGTTTGTTTTCATATATTATATATATATATTATATATGTTATATATATTATATATACTATATATACATATATAAATCTATTTAGAAAACAAAAAAAATAGCCCACCCACTGTTGTGCACCCCTAGCCCCTCATTAATTTTTTTTACAACTTGCACATCATATATATAGATTCACATGTACAAATCTATTTAGAAAAAAATTAACATATCCACCCTATAATGTTTTATATTTTCCATGTATTATTTTTAGATATTATATAGATTGATTTCGTGACCGGGCACTGAGACGGAGTGCGATTCTGAGGCCTAGTGTGCTCAGAACAAATGTTTGAAAATATTTAAAATATTAAATAGCACACGCATGTGGTTTTCTTTAAAAAGTGGAATAACTCCTAAATGGGTTCCCAAATAAAAAATCTAAGGGAACTTTTGAATCCAGAATAGTGGTTTTAACTTAGGTGTGACCTAACATTGGTCGTCATGTGTAACATCCCAAGTATTTATAGAATAATAATTTTTTATTTATTAGATGGTAATTTTACCTTAAAGGGGGCACTATGTTTGATAGCATACCCGACACACAACAATGAGTTTCTCTTAAAACTTATATTGCACACAAGACTGAGTTATACCGAAAAAAATAATATATTGTAATATTATTATTTTAAGTGGTAGTTATCACGTAGCCGTTAGAATAAAAGGAATAAAAATGTTAACTAAATTATTAAAATATTGTTTACACGTGTTTATATAATGATTTATTGCATATAAAATTAATTAAAAATGAAAATAAAAATCAATTGAATATGAAGGATGTGTTTTTATAAAAAAAAACTATTTAAGTGTGAATAATTGTGTTTATAAAATAATAAAATAACTCTTATTGGATTATATTAATGAAATATAATTTTAATATAATTTTTAAAATTCATATTATGTATTTTCTAGTCCTAATATAATAAAAAATCCTATTTTAATAATAAAATAGGTATTTTTCAAAAAAGGCATTTTTATCGCCTTTTGATGGAGAACCCATTTTAAATATAATTTTTGTAAATTTTATAAATTTAATTTCAAAAAATAAACTTCTTATTTATAAGTGAGACATAAAACTTTACTTTGGATAAAGTTTTGTTACTTTTATGATAATATTCACTTTTTAATAAATAGTGAAAAATACAGCATTTTTAATTCAAATCTGTTTTCGTCTAATTTATTTATATAGTTCCATTATCCTTTTACTTAGTTTTAATGTATAATTATATTAATTTTTTATCATTTAATCTAATTTAGGTTATTTAAATCAATTTTATATTGAAATTGGATATAAAAACTATGTGAACTTTTGAACGTTTTACTTTAAAAACTCGTTTTCTCATTCCATCAATGACATTAATTTTTTATTTAATTTCTATCAATTATGTGTTTTTAATTTGGAAAAATGGATTCCATAATTGGAATAATAAGTTCCAAATTATTTAAATAGTTCCCTTTTATTTTTTTGACATTATGAATAGTAACTTTAGTAATTATTCTTATTACCATAGTTAAGGGTAAATCAGGTAATTAAAAGTTAAAATAATATTATAAATATTATAAAACTACCCTAACACTTGTCCTAATATTATTTTATGAGTTATTTTCAACAAATATAATCTTTTGACCAAAATTTTGGTCTTTGTAAGCCACTTGGGTGTGATTATGATACTTATAACATTTTATTTAAAGAAAAGAGAAAGATGCCATAATCATGTCTCTCATAACTATAAAATTTTTAATATGGGGTTATATAAGTGATATCTTCAAATATAAACATTTATTAGAAATATAAAAATATTACCCACATCATGGAAATTTATTTATAATTTTTATGAAATAAATAATTAAATTAAATGGTGACACACTGATAATACATTAATTTCTTAATTAATAAAATAATCAAATAAATGATATTATAAATATTAAAATAAATATAATTTAAAATAATTAATGTCATCCAAAAATTTTATGGATTAATTTATCATGTTGGTGATTATTTAAAGGAGTTGGTTCAAACTTATCTTGCTGTTATGATATTTTTAAAAAGTCAACTAATGAATAGTGTCAGAATTGACACTATTGGTATTTTAAAATATAAAATATTTTATTAAATGTTATAAAATTTATAAAAACCAATATTCAGAAATATAATTGTGAAAAGTCCTAATATGTCATAAATGACTCTTTTATTGGTTATTTTTCATGTTATGGTAATTATATTAACCCACAAAGTGTAAATAACATGATATCATGATAAGATTAAAAAGGTTAAAATGAGTATTAAAACAAAATGATAAAGATTAAAAAATAATCAAAACATGTCTAATTTTTATTTGAAAAATTTATTTAGACCCATACTAATTTTATCTTTGAAATAAATCAATTTGGATTCTTTTGGAATAGAAAATGGATTTATATTAATTTAATACTTGTAATAATTCCAAGAGTGCCCCAGCCCTCTCCTATAAAAGGGAACACGTTCCTATCTATTCCTTACACTTAAAAAACCTTTTGTTTTGATCAATATCTACACAAAACCATTCCTAGAATCTCTCCCTACATTCTTGAAGCCTTATTTTAGGCAGAACACCCTCCTTAGAGGTGTTAAGGTGTTAAGAAAAGGTGATCGTCCTAAGGAAAGGTAATGTTTTTATTTAAGTGTTTCTATTTTATTTATTCTTCCACTTCCTTCAAATATTCTACAAACATGATGAAATAATAACTACATTTTCCTTAATATAATTAGATTTTATTATGTTAATATCATCACCTAAATCTATCCCCACTTCTATTAAATGGGAAAGGAATTAATCATTCGTGCATACGAGTGAACTATCACCTCCACGAACCGATCTAATTCATTTTCCATAACCATCTCTCATGACAGGTTATAATAATGTAATTAATGTTCATATGTGATATTAATGACATATTAATCATTATAATATAATAATATAACAATTATGTTCTTACTTTTCATGCACATAAAAATGATAATGTCGTTCGTGCGTATATGTGAACTATCACCTCCACGAAGCGATGTGATTCGTTTTTATTCACCACATCACTTGTATGATATATATGTGTGCGTCTATGTGTGTGTATTTAAATTATTAATTTGATATTAATGGTTTTATTATAATTCTGTAAATATAAAATAATACTTACCTTCTTTCCATAACAATCAATGAAAAATGGAAAACGTTACTCATGCGTACATACGGTCTACCGTCTCCATCATTATAACATTGTTTATTTTTAATAACCATAATTAATGGTTTGATTTAAAAGTATAATTGATATATAAAATTTATTATTATTTCATGAATATTATTCTAGAGATGATGAACTTATGACCACATGGACTATTGACATTGTACCAAGTTCATTTTCAACTCAAGTACCAAATATCAACAAAACATCCAACATGAACTTAAACAATTATGTAATTTTAATAACATGGTAATAAGTGATATAAAATTAATTATAAACATGAAAAAATTTATCAATAATTTATAAATTAAACTAATTTTATTATTTATTAAGATAAATATTGTACGTGACGAGTCTGACTCAAGGTAAAAGATTTCGTCTCAATTTACATTCCATTGAGACTTATTTGTTATGCACCAATTCACTTTTATATGGTGTATATACTTCAATTTGACATATTATATCATGAATATCCTTATTATAATTATATTTTGAGTTTTTTTAATGTTATTCTTTAATTATTTTTATTCAAGTGTTTTTCACGTGGTAAGGCACTTTTTAACTCAAAACCTCATTTTAATGTTTTGATGATCTATTCTTATAAATTTTTCTATTTTATGTCCATGTTTTCAAAATGGTTTTTATGAATTTATTTATATAGATATGAATGTTTTAAAATGGTAAATTTTTAATTTCTCTCAAATGTTTTCATACAGGGATCCTTGTAAGGTACTTTGTCTCAATCTCCTTTCATTGAGGCGTATTTTGATGTTATACACCACCTTCTTTTATAAGGTGTATAATCAACCCATTTGAATTTTAATTTCATTAAAAAAATTTAAAAAGGAATATTTTTATATGAATCATTTTACTTTATTTACAAAACAACAAAAGTAATGTTTTTTTAACGTATGCAGTGATAACTACTTCTTTATTGTCGTAACCGTTATTTGATATTTTCCTTCCTCTATAAGCCTTAATGTTTTTTAAAAGGGAAAATAAATCTATTAATATATTTTTTGGGTATTTTGGTATTGAAAATGGTTTTTTAAATGGATTGAATATTTCAATATCTTGAAATTTTATGAGTGAAATGTTGATAATTGCAATCTTTTATGTGTTGTAATTATATAATGGTACTTAGAAATTTGATGGGTGGTTATGTGATAAACCAAATATGGATGGTTCCATGATAAACCAAATATAGGTGGTTCCATGATAAACCAAGTATGGGTGGTTATGTTATAACCTATAGTGCATTGGATATGGAAGTCGATCGTATGGTTATTCCATTTATAAGAGTGATATGTATGGAAGTCAACCATATGGTTATTCCATTTAAGTATGATTATGTACCAAGTTACCTTTATCTATTATATGTTCTTTATATGAGTTTTATGGTAGTATTTTTATTATAAAAAAAGGTAGGAAATTATCTCACAATCAAAGTAAAGTATTTACTACTTCTTTAAGGTGAAAAGTATTACTTTATGATAAACTATTCATAGTTTACATGTTTTTTCAAGACTAATAGTTATCCTTATTTGTGTATACCTTAGAGAGATTTTTATGCTCATACCAAGTTTTAAAATTTTATTCATAGTATTTATGGTAAAATAGAGACAAGGATGTTATCAAGAGAAAAGTTGTGATAATTGAACATGAAAAGAAACCATGTTTCATTTTAATAGTTTTTGTTTTGTGAAAAAATATATAGAAATTAAAAGTGTCTAATTTATAATATTTGAGTTGTTATGTATAATTTATGGCCTAATTATCTAAATCTATAAACTTTAAAGGATCTTCAATGTGAAATAAATTCAAATTATTTACTTAACTCAAGATTATGTAATATTTAAGGTCGGGTCCTTACAGTTGGTATCAGAGGATGGTTTAGAAAACTTTGAATATTAGGATATTTTCTTAAAGAGTTATGTATATCATCATGGGTTTATAATTATTTGGTTTATCGTAAGTTTAATGTCTTAGAAACCCTTTTTAGGCTTTAAGTTATTAAATTTTTAGGCGATTATCAGTGTTTTAGAGCCATTTATTTTTGAGGTAATTATGGGTTATTACTTTTTGGGATGCAAAATGAAAGGTATGAGATAACCTTTGAGGTTAAAAAAATTATCGTTATTTTTTAGGATTTTATTTTGAGAATGTTATAATAATTATATAGTTTTTTAAAAGGTACAACCTACATACCATGTGACAACTTTTCACGTCAGACAAGGCTGTAGGAATTAAACCCACAACCAAAGGGAAACAAGGGTGCATCGCCTAACACTAGCCTATATAAAGTCCCTAGTTAGTATGACATTTTATTTTTTAGTTAAGAGAGTTTATAGAATAATAATAAGTTGATTTTGGGAACTTATGTTTTACCAAATGGATATCCTTGATATTGAAAAATGATTTGTGGACTTATTTTGGAAGACTTTCACTATTTTGGGAACTTTATATGATTAAGGTAAATATAATACTATGGGATTTTAATTGAGGAGTAATGGTTTAATTATATTTTGGAATGATCTGTGATTTTAATTATAGACTTATGAGGAATTACGTTATTTATGGAATTGATTAACCTATCATGGAGAATATGTGATTGGTTTAATTACTTTTTGGTATAAGACATTAAGAGTGGTTAATGTTATTTGGAGATAAATGTTAAAATTTATCTTGGAAGACTATGTGATCAAATCCTTATGAATTTTGGTTTTCAATCTTATTTTGTATTATTTTGAGTAATTTTAAGGATAGTTATTTGGTGAATGGTCCATGTTGAACTTTGGGTATCAATGTTGAATTTTAGATATTAAAAGTAGTTTTTTATCATCTTATGGTTTATTCTTTTTGGAGAATTGTTTTATCTTATCCTAACCATTTTGGTTTTGGTTAATTCCTAAAGATAGGATAAATATAAAGTTAATCTTTTGTGTATTATTTTATTCTTTAAAAGTTTATTCTAGTGCTTCAGGTGTGAAAAATCATCTTAAATACTCATCGTTTGGAGAGAGAAATGAGTTTATGGTAGAAATTGATTAAGGGGTGAAACTATACTTTTCAAGTAAGTATATTACATTATGATCTTAGTCCAGGTAGTAATATAATTACACAACTCGATGAAAGGTATCTTAAAACAAAAGCATTTTCTATTTAATTTTCCTACTATGAAATCAAAGACCATTTAATTAATCATAAATTTATCATTTTGTGATTGTTAAATTTCTCTTGATCATGTTTTTTATCACTCTCCATCAGAACATGATGGTCATTTTTTCTTCCATATTAATTTTTTCTTGCATGTAATCATACTATGTGTTATCTCGGGTGAAGTTTTTACTTCACTTTATTTATTTTAAAGTGGAGATTTTATTGAATATTTTTCCGATGCGGGATTTCAATGAAGTAATTTTGAAAAGTGAAACTTTAGTTACTAAGCCCAAATTTAAAATTGCAAGGGTGAAATTTCAAAAAAGGGGGAAGGATGTAACATCCTCGGTATTTATATAATAATAAATTTTCATTTATTAGATAGTAATTTTACCTTAAAGGTGGATCTATGTCTGATAGCGTACCTGACACACAAAAATGGGTTTCTTCGAAATCTTACGTTTCACGTAAGACTGAATTATACCCAAAAAAATATTGTAATATTATTTTTTTAAGTGGTAGTTACAGCATAACCATTAGAATGGAGGGAATGAACAACTTTAACTGAATTATTAAAATATTATTTACACATGTTTATATAATGATTCATTTCTTAGAAAATTAAATAGAAATGAAAATAAAAACTAATTGAATATGAATGATGTGTTTTTATAAAAAATCATTTAAGTGTGAATAATTGTGTTTATAAAATAATAAAATCACTCTTGATGGATTGTATTAATGAAATATAAATTTAATATAATGTTTAAAATTCATATTATGTATTTTCTAGTCCTAATATAAAAAAATATGATTTTAAGAGTAAAATAGGTATTTTTTAAAAAGGGTGTTTTTACCGCATTTTGATGGAGAATCCATTTTAAATCTAGTTTTTGTCAATTTTATAAATTATATTTGGAAAAATAAACTTATTATTTAGAATTGGGACATAAAATTTTACTTTGGATAAAGTTTTGGTATTTTTCTGATAATATTAATTTTTTAATGAATAGTGAAAAATACTGCATTTTTAATTCAAAATTGTTTTTTGTCTAATTTATTTATATAGTTAAATTATCCTTTTACTTGGTTTTAAGGTATAATTAGAATAATTTTTTATCATTTAATCCAATTTAGGTTGTTTAAATCAATTTTATATTGAAATTTGAGATAAAAACTATGTGAACTTTTGAATGTTTTACTTTAAAAACTCGTTTTCTCATTCCGTCAACGGGATTAATTTTTTATTTAATTTCTTCCAATTGTGTGTTTTGAATTTAGAAAAATTTATTCCTTATTTGGAATCATAAGTTACAAATTATGTAAATAGGTCTCTTATATTTTTTGGACATTATGAATAGTAACTTTAATAATTATTTTTATTACCACTGTTAAGGGTAAATCAGGTAATTAAAAATTAAAATAATATTATAAATATTATAAAACTACCCTAACACTTGTAATAATATTATTAGATGAGTTATTATTGACCAATAAAATCCTTGGACCAAAATTGTAGCCTTTGGAAGCCACTTGGCTGTGATTATGACACTTATAACATTTTATTTAAAGAAAAGAGAAA
The DNA here is from genome assembly GCA_963277665.1 of Viscum album. NCBI lineage: Eukaryota > Viridiplantae > Streptophyta > Magnoliopsida > Santalales > Viscaceae > Viscum > Viscum album. The sequence goes on from OY728161.1 coordinate 1,722,545,552, forward strand.
GATGTCATAATCATGTCTCTCATAACTATAATAATTTTAATATGGGGTTATATAAGTGATATATTAAAATATAAATATTCCTTATAAATATAAAAAAAATATCTACATCATGGTAATTTATTTATAATTTTTAATAAATAAAAAAATTAAATTAAATGGTGACACAATGATGATGCAGTAATTTCTTAATTAATGAAAGAATCAAATAAATGATATTATAAATATTAAAATAAATATAATTTTACATAATTGATTTCATCCACAAAATTTATGGATGAATTTGAAATTTTGGTGATTATTTAAAGTATTTGGTTCGAACTTATCTTGTTGTTATGATATTTTTAAGAAGTCAACTAATTAATAGTGTCAAAATTGACACTGTTGATATTTTAAAATATAAAATATTTTATTAAATATTATAAAATTTCTAAAAAAAAATTAATCCAAATAATTTTTAAAGGTCTTAATATGTCATAAATAACTCTTTTATTGGTCATTTGGCATGTTATGGTAATTATATTAACACACAAATTGTAAATAACATGATATCACTGTAAGATTAAAAAATGTAAAATAAGTATTAAAACAAAAAGATAAGAATTAAAAAACAATCAAAACATGCCTAATTTTTATTGGATTAATGGATTTAGACTTATACTAGTCCTATATTTTAAATAAATCAATTTGGACCCTTTTTGAAGAGAAATTGAATTTATATTAATTTAATACTTTAAATAATTCCAAGAGTACCCCTCCCCTCTCCTATAAAAGAGAATTCATTCCTCTCTATTACTTACACTTCAAAAACCTTTTTGTTTAACCAATCACAATAAAAAAACCTTCCTATAATCCCTCCCTGCATTCTTTAAGACTTATTTTAGGTAGAACACCCTCCTTAGAGGTGTTAAGGTGTTAAGAAAAGGTGCTCCTCCTAAAGAAAGGTAACGTTTTTATTTAAGTGTTTCTATTTTATTTCTTCTTCCACTTCCTTAAAATATTATTCAACCATGATGAAATAATAACTAAATTATCCTAAATATACTAATATGTTATTATATTAATATAATCATCTAAATACATCTTCACTTCCATTAAATGGGAAAGGAATTAATCATTCATTTGTACGTGTGAACTATCACCTCCACGAACCGATCTAATTCGTTTTCCATAACCATCTTTCATGACAGGTTATAATAATGTAATTAATGTTCATATGTGATATTAATGACATATTTATCATTATAAGATAATAATATATAGATTATCTTCTTACTTTTGATGCGAGTAAAAATGATAACGTTATTCGTGCGTACGTGTGAACTATCACCTCCACAAAGCGATGTGATTCGTTTTTATTCACTACATCACTTGTATGATATATATATTTATTTATTTAAATTATTATTATATTAATTATTTTATTATCATTATGTAAAGATAAAATAATACTTACCTTCTTTCCATAATGATCAATGAAAAATGGAAAATGTTACTCATGCGTACGTACGGCCTACCGTCTCCATGATTATAATGTTGTTAATTTTTCATAACCATAATTAATAGTTTGATTTAAAAGTATAATTGATATATAAAATTGTTTATTATTTTATGAAAATTATTCTAGATATTATAGACTTATGACCACATGGACTATTGACATCATACCAAGTTCATTTTTGACTCAAGTACCGAATATTGAAAAAACATCCAACATGAACTTAAAAAATTATGTAATTTTCATAACATGGTAATAAGTGTTATAAAAAGAATAATAAACATGAAAAAATTTATCAAGAAAATATAAATTAACCTAATTTTATTATTCAGGAATATAAATATTATATGTGACGAGTCGAACTCAAGGTAAGGGATTTCATCTCAGTTTACATTCCATTGAGACTTATTTGTTATGCACCAATTCACTTTTGTATGGTGTATATACTACCATTTTACATATTATATCATTAATCTACTTATTCTAATGATATTATAAGTTTTTTTAATGTTATTATTTAATTATTTTTATTCAAGTGTTTCTCAAGTGGTAAGGTACTTTTTAACTCAAAAACTCATTTTATTATTTTGATGATTTATTCTTATAGATCTTTATATTTTATGTCCGTATTTTAAAAATGGTTTTTATGAATGTATTTATATGTACATTAATGTTTTAAAATGGTAAATTTTGAATTTATCTCAAATGTTTTCATAATGGGATCCTTGTTAGGGACTTCATCTCAATCTCCTTTCATTGAGACATATTTTGATGTTATACACCACATTATTTTATAAGGTGTATAATCAACCCTTTTGACTTTTAATTTCATTAAAAGGTTTTAAAAATGAATCTTTTTATATGAAGTGTTTTACTTTATTTACAAAATGACAAAAGGAATGTTTTTTAACGTATACGACGACAACAACTTCTATGTTTCCGTAATCGTTATTTGATATTTGGCTTCCTCTATAAGCCTTAATGTTTTTTTAAAGGGAAAATAAATACCTTATTTAATTTTTTGGTAATTTTGGTATTGAAAATGGTTTTGAAAATTGATTGGCAATTTTAATATCTTGAAATGATTTCTTGTGATTGAAAATAAAATTTTATGAGTGAAATGTTGATCTTTGCAATATTTTATGTGTTGTGACTATACAATGGTACTTGGACATTTGACAAGTGGTTATGTGTTAAACTAAATATGGGTGGTTCCGTTATAAACCAAATACAGGTAGTTTTATGATAAACCAAGGATGGGTGGTTATGTTATAACCTCCAATGTATTGGGTGTGGAATTCGGTTGTATGAATATTCCATTTGTAATAGTGATGTGTATGGAAGTCGATCGTATGGTTATTCCATTTAAGTATGATTATGTCTCAAGTTACCATTATATTTTATATTTTCTTTATATGGGTTTTATGGTAGTCTTTTTATTACAAAAAAAAAGGTAAGAAATGAGTTTATAATCAAAGTAAAATATTTACTACTTATTTAAGGTGAAAATTATTACTTTATGATAAATTATTCACGGTTTACATGTTTTTGCAAGACTAATAGTTATCCTTCTTTGTGTATCCCTTACAGGGATTTTTATGATCATCCAAAGTTTTAAAAAAAATCATGGGATTTAAGGTAGAATAGAGACAAGGATGGTATCAAGGGAAAAGTTTTGATAATTGAACATGAAAAGAAACCATGTTTCATTTTAATATTTTTTGTTTTGTGAAAAAATGGATAGTGAGTAGAAGTGTCTACTTTGTAATATTTGAGTTTTTATGTATGAGTTATGGACTAATTCTCTAAATATCTAAAATTTAAAATATTATCAATGTGAAATAAAGGAAAATTATTGAATTAACACAATATTAGGTAATGTTTAAGGTTGGGTCCTTACAGCATGGGTCGTTTGTGAAAAAGTTTTCGGGGGTGAGAAATTAATAAAATAAATTAATTGAAAGATTTATTTTATTTTTCTTTGAGGTAGAGACTTGATCCTATATAAGTATATGGATATATCTTTTGTCTCAAGGTTGGAAACTAAACCCTGGAGACCTAGACGCCATTATAGGATAGTTTTCTTGGCGGATGACAAAAGATCATGGATCGTCGCGCCAATAGAGTTGGGGGATCTCATCAACAATGGCAATACAACCATTCTTCATCAATGATTGATCCAAACTCCAAGTAGGGTATTTTTCTTTGTGAATTTCATCCTTTTCTTAATCCTAGATGAATTCAGGTTAATTAAACGAATAAGAATTGATCCATGCATCGTCAGTAGATTTAATTGAATAGAATTTATTATTTATGGTTCATTGATTATTCCTCTTTGATTATCCTTCTATTTTAATGAATTTAGGCCAAACAAATGACGGTCGAGGTTCATTCCTCACTTTTATGATTTTGGATTTCTCCCCTCGTTCTTCACGAATTCGTCATGGGTGTTTCCTTTTAGCCCATAATTTGACAAATACCTATTTATTGACCATTGTGCAACCGTTATTTAGTGCAATGAATTGACAGTGCAAGTACGACTCATGATCGATAATGCGATTGAGATGTGACAATGGCGGTGGATGATCGGATGTAGATCTGAAAAGATTTTTCACATCCATTCAAGCCAATTTTTGATGCATGACATGTATGGCTCAGTGGTGGTGATTTCAAAGAAAATTCAAACCTAAAACCCACAGATCTGGTGACTAGAGGCATGGATGAACCCTGATCTTCATATTCCAACCAGATTGAAGGTTCTAGTGGCATGCAGATTGACACAGAGGAGATCCCCAATGGATCTGTAAATTCTTAAGCAACACTGTATGTATTTTAGAATTACACATCGTGTGAGGGGCCCTGGATATGGCACTAGGGTTTCAGCTGAATTCAAGGATCGCACGACATGTGACCCCTATCACATGGCGTGTAACCCTCCTCAGACGACTCAATGTGTACTCCGGAGATTACATGAACATGGGTAATAGTACATGACCAGATGACACGCCATGTACTTAGACACATAGATGACTTGACATGTACTCTAGAGAGTACACATATAAGGGTAATAGTACACAACCAGATGGAATGTTGTGTACTTATACATAGACACGGATTGGAATACACTGACTGGTACATAGACACGGCTTCAGTACACAGACACAATGTGGCGACATAGGCAGGGAATCATGTGTTTCTACGCACTATGTACACATACTACATGCCGTGTATTTTGAGACTACATGTCATGTGATGATTTACACATGGGAAGGAATTGGGATAATTGAACACATCGTGTACACCCTGGAAAATTCCATTTACTCCCATCAATAGTTTTTGAGGCTCTTCGTTTTCCTAGTTTGGACCAGTATAGGTTGATTTCATTACCTTGGTCATTTCCTCAAGGGTAAAATGCGGCATTACATCCAATTAGATTTTAATCCTCTCTAGAGTTTGAGTCTTAGATAGAGTTGTGGTGTCCCTCCATGAGACTGTAGTTTGGTCCTCTATCCTCCCTAGTGGAGTTTGTGAAATCAATGTGACCTCCCTAAGTAGGACTTTGATCCTTTATCTAGCAGGACTCGTTAGTAGGGTTTGTGGAATCATTAATTTATGATTCCCTATGTATCATGTTTATGCATATTGGGTTTTTGGTGTCCCACAATGGTTTTGGGTGTGACCCCTATCTATGTATCAAGGTTGATCCAGATCGGGTTTATGGTGTCCCCCAACAGTCCTAGGCATGACCCCCTATCTGTGTATCATAGTCTTCTTAGACCAATTAATTCTCTTTAGGTGGGGCCTAAATGAGTTAGACCTCTTATTTGAGTGTCTCTAATGATAACATGGCTCATGGAGTGAGTTCTCCCAGAATAAGCATTACTTCGAGCAGAATCCTATGGCTAGAAGTTGATTATAACCTCCTAAGAGTGTGGTGTCTTTCATGAGTATGTCTATAATTTTGTATTGCTTATATCTGTGATACATTATTACATATTTTATTAAGCTAAATATACTTGTTACTTTATGTTTAGTGCTTTCTGGGTTCCCTACTGAGTATTTTTGTACTCACCCCTACACAAGCTTTTCTCGCGCGTGTCATTTATTGTGCATATGGCGGCCCTTTTGATGGTGTTCTAGGAGGATAGGGAGTGATTGGAGCATAACTAGAGCTGGATAGACTGAGGTGTTTACCAGGAGCATACCTTTGACTTAGTCCTCAACCTTAGAGAAAGTTGGACTCTTTATAGTTTTAGTTGGACTTGTGTACAAACTCACTTTGTGGTGGGCTTGTATTTAGCCCTGTTTACTTTTACCCTAATTCTTATTATACTCTGTTTGTGGTATCTTAGTTATATGCATTCATTATTTTAGTTGTTTTACATTTCAGAATTGTGTGGATTATATGTGTGTGCATGTGTACAGGTAATTTAGGCTAATGCCTCCTATTTGTGGGACATGATTACTCGACATTGGTCGCCAGCCCTTGTCCTATTGGAGGTGGGATTGGGGTAGTTACAGTTCAGACCCTGGAGGTTTGGGTCATGACAGAGTGGAATCAAAGGAGGTCGGTTCTACTTTAGGACCAAGATTCTATGAGGTTGGTTTGGGGAAACATTATTAACTGTTTTGAGTTTGGATTTTAGGACAGGGACTCCAGTGTTGGTGCGGCAGCAGATGTATCCATACACCAGGACTCTGATCACCTTTTTTCAGCTCAGTACATGATAACACTAGTCACAGGGAAAAACAATGGTGCATGCATCATATAGGAATGGTTGTGTTTTCCATGTCCTTCTTGAGTCATCTCCCAAGATATACTCTTTTGAAAATGGTATATCTTGTTTTATTTCAGGATGTCTCCATGTAGAAAACTATCCAGGATTCCACCATGTGATCACAAGGATGATCTGCCTAGTGACGAGGCATCAATATAGGGGACCATATTAGAGATAGCACCTCTGTGTGGTTTACCAGCTATACCACCACCCATCAAGAAGCAACTACTACTAGCACTACCAGATGAGGATTCACTCAAGCTAAGTGTGTTTCGTGAGTTTCAGAGGTAGAAATCTCCTAGGTTTTGGGGTGAACCATACCCCTAGATATCTGAGGATTGGCTATAGGCAGTCACTAGCGCCTTGTGAGGATGTCTTTCGATCAGATGGTGATTCTTTCCATGAGCCTTATTTAGAGCTCTGCATGGCAATGGTGGATCTTGGTGACTCATTCACATGGAGAGATATCTCTCTCCTGGACAAACTTTGAGCATCTCTTCATATAAGAGTTCTATCCGACCACGTTGTGATCGGTATGCATACAGGAGTTTTCGCATCTGTAGTAGGGAAGTATGACTGTGACGAAGTATTCGGTGAAGTTTATAGACCTCTCATGGTAATCTTTATATATGGTAAAAGACTAGTTCTTAAGGGTTTGGACCTTTGAGCAGGGCTTACGTCGGGACATCAAGGCATCAATGGTATCCCTTAGCATTTCTACCTATGTTGGGGTACTTGAGCGAACCTTGTTGGTAGAAAGTTTTCTGGAAGAGAAGACACCAGTCATGGGAGCTAGTAGTGGGAACCCTATAGTTGAGACCTTGATAGTAGGTATCCAATGATAGTCATAGGGATCCAAGTGGGTTAGGCACTTCAGGAGGTGATCCCAGGACTCGGAGACAGCGGTTCCGGGCTCTTAGGGCGGCTCCAATCAGCCAAGGGACATGCAGTGTTTCTCTTGCCACGATTAGAGACATCTGGCATGAGATTGTCCAACCCATCATATATTTGATTGATATATAGTCAAGGTACCACCTATATAGATATAGATATAGGATCATGGTGGTACTTAGGGTGGCAGATGTGGCATAGGGGTTAGCAGAGCAACGGGAGGTGGACAGAGGTTCGACCTATTACCACCACCACCCCTAGGTGGTCTACACCAGGCTCAGGGAGCTGGTGGAAAGGGATGAGCCCAGCTACAAGATATGGAGGCCTATTTCCTCGAGGCTCTAGGGATGATACAAAGTGTAATCTATATATTTTTTATCTTAGCTATAGTTTTGATATACATGAGTGCTAATCATTCTTTTCTTTCCACAAATCTTGTTTGAGACTCAGAGATTTTGGTTGAACCATTGACTCGACCATTACAACTAGAGAATCCTACTAGAGGATACTTGATGATCACACACTAGTGCTGACAGTGTGACCTGACTCTTGGATATGAGAGTTTCTTTTGGGATTTCTTGGTAGCGACGTCGAGGCCTTATGACGTCATTCTCAGTATATACTAGGTATCCACTATGAATGCTCAGATTGAATGTTTTAGGTGAAGAGTGTGGTATTTCCATGGTGATGGGACCAAGTTTTACTTTTTTGGTGAAAAGTAAATCTAGACAGCACAGGATGGACTCACACATAGGAGGGTGCAGCCGATTACTTATCAGTTGGCTAGCCTGACCCTCAGTGTAGTGGATGTTATGAGTCTTTAGTTTCCTGTAGTGGTGTTAGAGTATGAGGATGTCTCTCTTGAATATGTTTCAGGTTTACCTCACCATAAGTAGATAAAATTATTTATTTATCTAAACCTTAGGATGACACTGATATCTACACTTTCATATCGAATGGCTCCTGCAAAGCTTCATGGTTTGAGGGTACAGTTGGAGGACTTGCAGAAGAAGGGCTTCATGAGACCCGGTGTTTCACCCTGGGCATCCCTAGTTTTGTTTTCCAAGAATGTATATAGTATCTTGAGGTTATGTGTGGATTATCGGTGCTTGAACTAGGTGAATTTTAAGAACAAGTATCCACTACTGAGTATTGATGACCTCTTTTGTCACACCCCGGCCTGAAACTTTGCGATTATTTTATTTATCTTTGAGTTTTTATTTAATTTTATTAATTTTTGTATTTTTTTATATTTAAATAAATTTAATTAAAAATAAAATTATAAAAAATATAATATGTATCCCCCCTCCCCCTTACCTCGCGACGCACCCCTCCCCCCTTGCCTCGTGGTGCAAATGACCTCCCCCTTTTTCCTCTTATCTCACGACGCTGACCCCCCCCCATCCTGGACCTTCGATCTCACTCCCTCCTCCCAATAAACCTCCCTCTCCATGGGCACTCCCTCTAGTGGCCTCCCCTCCCTTGCACAACCTCACTAACGCCTCCTTCGATAGGTATCTTCTTTGGTTTTTGTCTCAGCCAAACCCTAGGTCATGGGTTAACTGGGTTTTGGTAATTTCTTCCATTTTTAGGGTTTGTGGTGGGTCTCCTAGGTCTTCCTCAGGTGGGTTTTAGCATCTACTTCCGAAGTCGAAGTGCTTTGGTCTATTTCGATTCATCCGCTACCATTTGAGGTTGTTTGTTTTTACCCTCTTATTTGTTTAGTTAATTTTAATGTGTTCTAAATTTTATTTGGGTAGTGCGAAGTGTGCTTTTGTAATTTTTTTAACATGCTTACGGGTTAGAAATGAGTTTTTTCAAAATAAATGGCTATGTGTTGTGCATATTGTATTTTAATTTTTCTTGAAAATATTTTTATGCCTTGTTTGGAAAGTTTGAATTATATTTTCAAAGGCACTTGAGGTGCGTATTTGTTCGAAATGAGTTTTTATTGAATAATGGAGTGGTGTTGGCATATAGTCCTTATTGTGTAGTTTTACGTATGAATTTTAGATTGTTTAATCATAAAAAATCATGTTTTGGAAATGATTTTGGGTTGTGTTTGGATTTATAAAAAGGGGATTTTCGGGGAATTAGTTTAGAAAGTGTGTGTTTTTCTTGTGTTTGTCAAAGGGGAATTTATTAATTGTGTAAGTGATGGTAAAATCATTTGAAATGGGTTTTTGGTGTGATTAAAATGGAAATAATCTATTAGTATTGGCATGTAGTCATTTTGTGCACTTTTAATATGAGTTGTGAATTCTTAAATAATGGGAATCTATTTTGGAAATGAACTTATTTTGTGTGTGGGTTCCCTATATGTTAATTAAATTGTTCGGTGTCTCCTCGAATGGTTGTACACACATACATAGGTACATATATCTATATATATATATATATATCCTCCTTGAACATGTTCCCTCATGGCACGAGGAATATGTGTATTGGATTAAGGATTATATATATATATAGGAGTATATGTGTGCACAATTGTGGGGAAATCTTCGTTAAAGGCATCGAATGCTGAATTTTTCATCTTGGTCCACTCCCTTTTGAGGTAGGTTTCCCTATGCATTAGCGTGTGTTGGTTATTTGGTCTTTGAGTTTTTAGGTCTTGCCTTGGTTGTAAATCATCCTTTCTTTGATTTTGACTAACTAAATCTCTTGGTACTTTCTAGGGGCAGAAAGTGTCATGGTGGGGAGAATTGTCACACCTCAACCCGACACTTTGTGATTATTTTATTTATCTTTGAGTTTCTATTTAATTTTATTCATTTTTTACTTTTTTTTAAATTTAAATCAATTTAATTAAAACTAAAATAAAAATAAAATGAAAAAAAATCTAATTTGTATCTCCCTCCCCCCTTACCTCATGTTGTGACCCTCCCCCTTGCCTCGCGACGCGGCCGACCCCCCCCCCCCCTTTCCCCCTATCACGCGACATTGACCCCCCCTCCCAGACCTCTGGCTGCACTCCCTCCTCCCATCAAACCTCCCTCTCCATATCCTCTCCCATCGATGGCCTCCTCTCCCTTGCGCGGCCTCGCTGATGCCTCCTTCTACAGGTATCTTCTTCGGTTTTTGTCTTGGTCGAACCCTAGGTCCGGGGTTGACTGGGCTTTGGTAATTTCTTCCATTTTTAGGTTGTGCGGTGGGTCTCTCGGGCCTTCCTCATGTGGGTTTCAGCATCCACTGTCGAAGGCAAAGCAGTTCAGTCCATTCTGATTCATTCTCCGCCATTTGAGGTTGTTTGATTTTACCCTTTTATTTGTTTAGTTAGTTTTAATATGTTTTAAAATTTATTTGGGTAGCGCAAAGTGTGGTTTAGTAATTTTTTAACATTCTTATGGGTTATAAATGTGTATTTTCAAAATAAATGCTTATGTGTTTTGCATATTGTATTGTAATGTTTCTTGAAAAAAGTTTTATGCCTTTTTTGGAAAGTGCGAATTATATTTTCAAAGGAACTTGAGTTTTGTATTAGTTAAAAATGAGTTTTTATTGAATAATGGATTATTTTTGGAATATAGGCTTTGTCGTGTATTTTTACATATGAATTGTAGATTGTTTAATCATAAAAAGGCATGTTTTGGAAATGATTTCAAGTTGTGGTTGGATTTATAAAAAGGGTATTTCTGGGGAATTGGTTGAGAAAGTGTTTGATTTTATTGTGTTTATCAAAGGGGGATTTATAAATTGTGTAAGTGATGCTAAAAGAATTTGAAATGGGTTTTGGTGTGATTAAAATGGAAAGAATCAATTAGTATTAGCATGTAGGCATTTTGTGAACTTTTATTATGAGTTGTGAATTCTTAAATAATGGTAATCTAGTTTTGGAAATGAACTTATTTTGTGTGTGGGTTCCCTATAGGTTAATTAAATTGTTTGGTGTCTCCTCAAAGGGTTGTACACACATACATAAGTATGTATATTTATATATATATATATATACTCCTTGCACATGTTCCCTCATGGCACGGGGAATATGTGTATTGGATTAAGGGGTATATATATATATGAGTGTATGTGTGCACAATTGTGGGGCGATCTTCATCAAAGGCACCGGGTACCGAATTTTTCGTCTTGGTCCGCTCCCTTTTGAGGTAGGTTTCCCTATGCATTATCCCTTAAATTAGAGAATTATTTATTTTTTGTTTTCAATTTTATTTAATGATATTTAGTAATTTGTGGTTTTAGAATAATTTATTATTATTAAATAAATTAATACCCTCTTTGTATTTGAATTGTATGAAACTATTTTATTAAATGTGCTTACTGTGTGTTTGATGAAATTCCCCTTTGGCCCTTATAAATGTGCTTCGGATTTCAAGTGGTGAATTGGGTTTCTTAAATGGGTTTCCAAGTGCATTTATGGTTTTCAAAGTAATGGCATGTGTTGCTTCTTTTGGAAATGATTTAGTGTTAAATGGTTTCTTGAGGCCCATTTAGTAATTTTGTAAAATTAATTACTTTGAGAACCCTCTTTGGGATGAACCTCTTTCCTTGTTGGATGTTTATGGGAATGGGTGGTCCTCGGATGAGACTTCCCTCGTGTGTTTATGGTTGAAGGTAAGAGGGAGAAAATCCCTTAGAGTGATTTGGGGGTGATTTTTTTGTGTGTGCATTGATGGTGTAAGATGAAAATGCATGTGTTGGATTTCTTGGTTAGTATTTATTGACTCACACCCCCTTTTTTATTCTGAACATGGGAACCTAGCATAGCAAGTGAATTTTCAATGAACGGTTATTGCACTAGTTTAGATTATGCTAGTGGCCCATAGCAGGGGGATATTTTTTTTTTCTATGGTATTGGGTCCCTTGATCAGGCCAGGTAGGGAGACGATCAGGTGTTTGGGAATTATGATTTCATCGGTTAGGGAATTCCTTTGGGATGAGTCACATGTATAGTATGTTCTAGACTATTCATGAGCTCCTGAGTTTCACCCATGTCTACTGGCACAAATGCATTGATTCATTTTTGGCTAGATACTCTTGTGTATTATTTCCCATTTCCCTTGTTTTATGATTATTGAGATTTCTTCTAGAATATTGTGGATTATATCTAAAATGATAAAGTGTTTTCAAATGGTTATGGAAAAATGTTTTGTAAATGTTTTATACTCACTCTCTCCTTTATAACTGAAATGTCATAGCTCCTTTAAAATGTATATGGTTCCTTCTTGGGAAAAAATATTGTTTTGAATGGTAAAAAGGGTAATGGTCCATGATTTTCTTTAAAGGGAAAAATGTGTGAAAAAATTACTTTTATATATTTTAGTTCAAACCTAAAATTGATGATTATTCTGTTTAAAGGAAATGCATTTGGGAGTAGATTACTTGGGTATGCCTATTGAGTTTTAATACTCATGCTTATACTTCATTATTGTTTTTAGCCTCAGGTGCAGGTTTCAGTTTGATATCGATCACTATGGGTGATGTTGAGTCTTGGGATTAGAGAGTGACCCATGGGGTCACGTAGAGTTTTAGTGATCATCGAGTCCGGTCAGTTTTTCTTTTCAGTTCTTGCTTATTTGTTATGTTCTGTTTATTTATTTTTGGGATACTTTATTATTATTCCGCTACTTATGTTTATTTTTATTGGGAAAAATTGTTCTCATCGTCACTCTATTTATGCCCTTGGAACTTTTCACCAGCCCAGGAGGATTGGGAACACCTCTCGGGCCTTGTCGCGGACCTACTCGGGTGACCGGTTCAAGGTCGACTCGAGTTGGTTTGTGACATCTTTGATCAGTTGAAAGGGGTGTGATGGTTCTTGAAGGTTGACCTCATATCTGGCTATCACCAGCTACAATTACGATATGAGGATATACAAAATATAGACTTTAGATGTTGTTATAGTCACTATGAGTACTTAGTAATGCTATTTGGCATGACAAATTCCCTATAAGTTTTTATAGGACTTATGAACCAAGTCTTTAAACCTTTCTTAGACAGGTCTGTGGTGGTCTTCATTGATGACGTCCTAGTGTATTTGGTGTCTAAGGAGGAGAATTAAAAACACTTAAGGATAGTCCTAGACACACTCCAAGATCACCAAATTTACAATAAGCTCTTAAAGTACTAATTTTGGATTCAAGAGGTCCATTTTCTAGGACACATTATCTCAAAGGATGGAGTTGCAGCGGATCCAGCTAAGGTTGAGGCAGTTCTTGCTTGGGAGCCTCCCAAGAGTGTTATTGAGGTATAGAGTTTCCTTGGATTTTCGTGGTACTATCAGAGGTTTGTACTTGACTTCTTCAGAGTGGAAGCACCCTTGACAGCTTTGACATTAAAGGGGAAACCTTTCGTGTAGACAGAAAAAGTGTCAGCAGTGATTTCAAGATATGAGTTAGAGGTTGATGAGCGCTCCCATTTTGAGGTTACTGGAGGAAGGTGTTGAGTATCTGGTATTCTGTGATGCATCAAGAACTAGGCTTGGTTGTGTCCTGATGTAGAGGCAAGTGGTGATTACCTATGGTTCACATCAGTTGAGACTGCATGAGAAGAATTATGCGACCCATGATCTTGAGTTAGCAGTGGTAGTTTTCACTTTGAAGATGTGGCGACACTACCTGATGGATGAGTGATTTATCATCTACACTGACCACAAGAGTCTTAAGTATATATTATATCAGAAAGATCTGAACTTGAGATAGAGTCAATGGATAGAGTTTCTATAGAACTATGATTTTGAGATTGTCTATACTCCTGGGAAGGGGAACGTGGTGGCATATGCTCTCAATAGAAGATCTAGTTTGTAGTTGTTGAATGAAGCATTGAAACAGTCGACCTCATTGCAGTTATCCTTTATGGATAGAGATGGAATATTTTACCTCCAATCGATGGTTGTCACCCCTCCACTCTTACAGCAAGTCAGTAAGGCACAACTTGGGGATACCGACTATGAGACCCTTCATGCTCAGATATACTTAGGGTATTCTCCTGATGGATACTCAAAATGTGGGGAGAACTTCATTATTTTTAGAGTATTCATAGTAGTACTAGTGGAATTGTGGGAGGAGGTTCTAAGGGAGTTTCATACGTCCCCTTTGGTGGTACATCCAGGTGTGGAGAAGATGTACCAGGACCTCCGACGTTAGTCATTGTGATCAGGGATGAAGAAAGGAGTTGCAGAGTTTGTTTCTTGATTCCTTACTTATCAGTAAGTGAAGGTTAATCACCAGGTTCCATCAGGTTTAGCTCAACCCCTTAAGGTTCCATAATGGAAGTGGGATGTAATATCGATGGACTTTGTGACGGATTTACCACGTACATCCAGGGGACACGATTCCATCTAGATAATTATTGACTAGCTCACCAAGTCATTCCACTTCCTAGATATCTGAGATTAGAGATCAGTAGAGAGCTTGGGACGCCTCTACATTCATGATATAGTTCGACTCCATGGATTTCTATCAACGATTGTTTCTGATCATGATGTTCACTTTACATCTCGGTTGTGTAAGGGATTATAAGAGGCATTTAGGACCCAATTACACTTGAGCATATCATTTCACCCACAAAAAAATAACCAAACTGAGCAGACCATTAAGGTTCTGGAGGACATGCTATGAGATTACATGTTAGACTTTGGTCGTAGTTGGGAGGATCACCTACCACTAGTGGAGTTTGCATACGACAATATCTACTATTCTACTATTGGTATGGCATAATTCGAGGCTTTGTACGAGCAACCCTGCATGTCACCACTTTGTTAGACTGGCCTAGGAGAATCAACATTCATGAGCCCAAAGTTGGTAAAAGATATTACAGAAAAGGTGCAGATCATCCAGGAGTGGATGAAGACTGCACAGATCCATCATAAATCATATGCTAACAGGCGATAGAGGCCTTTGGAGTTCAAGGAAGGAGACCATGTGTTTCTTCAGGTTTCACCTTGATTTGTATTACGTAGGTTTGTCTGGGGTGGCAAGCTATCTCTAAGGTTCATCGGCCATTTCTAGATACTACATATATTTGGTGAGGTGGTGTATTGCTTAGCTCTACCTCCATAGTTAGATTGGTTACACGACATCTTCCACGTGTCACAGCTGAGGAGGTATGTGCATGACTAATCACACGTCATTGACTGGGGCAAGATGAACATTGAGGATAGAGAAATTTTTTATGAGTACCCAATGGAGATCAAGGATTAGTAGGAGAGAATTATTCATGGGAAATAAATTCCCTTAGTGTGTTTATGGTTGTAGCACAAGAATCTCTAAGAGAGCACATGAGAGAGGGAGGCTCATATTTGTGCTTAGCACACTCATCTGTTTGAGTAACCCTTATTTTAGCTTTTTAGGGACGTAAAACTCAAAGGTGGGGAGAATGTACCATCTTAGATTTTCCATGTATTATTTTTAGATATTATATGGATTTATTTTGAGACCAGGCACTAAGACGGCGTGTGATTCCAATGACCGGTGTTCCCGAACCATATGTTTGAAAAATATTTAAAATATTAAATAGCATGTGCGTGTAGTCTTCCTGAAAAGGTGGAATGACTCCTAAACGGGTACCCGGATCAGAAATATGAGGGAACTATTGAATCCATAATAGAATCTTTACCTTAAGTGTGACCTAACATTGGTCGATGCGGTTCATTTGTGAATAAGTTTTCAGGGGTGAGAAATTAATAAAATAAATTAATTGAAAGATTTATTTTATTTTTCTTCTATGTAACGACTTGATCCTATATAAGTATATGACTATAGATTTTGTCTTAGGGTTGGAAACTAAACCCTAGATACCCAGACGCCATTGGAGGAGAGTGTTATTGGCAAAAAACAACAGATCATGGATCGTCACACAAGCGGAGTTGGGGGTTCTCGTCAATGACGGTGACACAACTGTTCTTCGTCAATGAACGATCCAAACTCTAGGTAGGGTGTTTTGATTTGTGAATTTCATTATTTTCTTAATACCTAATGAATGCAGGTCAATTGAACAAATAATAATTGATTTACACATTGTTGGTAGATTTAATTGTATAGAATTGATTGTTTTTTGTTCGTTGATTATCCCTCTTCGATTAACCTTATGTGATAACGAATTGAGGCCAAACGAACAACGGCCAAGGTTTGTTCCTCACTTTTATGATTTTAGATTTCTCCCTCCATTCTTTACACATTCATTATGGGTGTTTCCTTTTGGCCAATGATTCAACAAATACCCGATGATTGACCATTGTGCGACTCTTGTTCGGTTCAATGGATCGACATCGTAGCTACAACTCGTGATTGGTGACGTGATCGAGATGCAATGACGATAGTGGATGATCGAATGTAGATCCGAATAGATTTTTGGCATTTGTTCAATCTGGTTTTTGACACATGGAATGTATGGCTTGATGGTGGCAATTTCAAAGCAGATTCAAACCTTAAACCCGCTGATCCGGTAGCTAGAGGCATGGACGAATCCCGATCTGCAGATTTCGGCCAGATCTGAGGTTATGGAGGCACGCAGATTGACACAGAGGAGATCCCCAAAAGATATAGAAATTATTAAGAAACATGGAATGTATTTCAGAATTACACACCATGTGGGGGGATAGCTACAGTGATAAGGTTCCAACCGAAGTTACGGATCACATGGCATGTGACCCTCCCCAGATGACTCAGTGTGTACTCCTAAGAGTACACGGAAACGGGTAACAATGCATGGCTAGATGGCACGCCATGTACTTAGACATGGACACGCCTCAATGTGTACTCTAGAGAGTACATGGATATGGGTAACAATACATGTCCAGATGGAATATCATGTACTTAGACATGAACACGGATTAGCGTACACAGACTAGTGCATGGACACGGCTTTGGTACACAGACATGGCCAGGCAACACAGGAAGGGAATTGTGTGTCTCTATACATCGTACACCCCTTCTAAATGCCTTATATTTTGAGACTACATGTCATGTGGTGATTTACACATGGGAAAGACTTGGGATAGTTGAACACATCGTGTGCCCCTTGGGATATGTTGTGTACTCCCATCAAGAGTGCTTGAGGCTCCTCATTTCCCATGTTTGGACTGGTATAGGTTGAGTACGTTCCCTTAGTCCTTTCTTAGAGGGTACAGTGTGGAATTAAATCCACATAACTATATTTTAATCACCTCTATAGGTCGAGTCTCAGATAGAGTTTTGGTGTCCCTTTTCGAGACTGAAGTGTGATCCTATATCCTCCCTAGTGGAGTTTTTTGGAATCAAAGTGACCACCCTGAGTAGGATATTGATCCTCTATCTAGTGGGTTATATCAGTAGGGTTTGTGGAATCATTAGCATATGATCCCCTACATAGCGAGTTTATACAGATTGGGTATGTGGTGTCCCACAGTGATTCTGGGTGTGACCCCCTATCTGTGTATCAAGGTTGATCCATATTAGGTTTGTGGTGTCCCCCAGCGATCCTGGTTGTGAATCTCTATCTATGTATCATAGTCTTCTTAGAACAACATGTTTTCTTTAAGCGGGACCTAAATGAGTTAGACCTCTTCGTAGAGTGTATCTGATGATAACATGGATCGTGGAGTGAGTTCTCCCGAAATGAGCATTTCTTCAAGCAGAATCATGTGGTTGGCAGTTGGTTATGACCGCCTGATGGTATTGTGTCTTTCCTAAGTATATCTGGGTTTTTGTACTGCTTGTATCTGTGATACATTGTTACATATTGTATTGATATTACTATAATTTGTGATTCATGTTTAGTGTTTTTAAGGTTCTATATTGAGTATTTTTATACTCACTCAAGCACAGGATTTACCCGCACATGTCGCATCTTGTGCAGATGGTGGCCCTTCTGATGGTGTCCTAGGAGGATAGGGAGTAGGCAGAGCATAACTAGATCTAGACAGACTGAGGTGTTTACCGGGAGTGTACCTTTAACTTAGTCCTTTCACTTGGAGAAGGTTGTACTCTTTACAGTTTCAATTGGACTTGTGTACAAACTCTCTTTATGGTGAGCTTGTATTTGACCCTCTTTACTTTTCCCTTACTTCTTGTTGTACTCTGGTTGTGGGATCTTATTTGTATGCATGAATTATTTCAGTTGTTTTACATTTTAGCATTGTGTGGATTGAAGATGTGTTCATGTATACAAGTAATTTAGGCTAATGCCTCTCATTTGTGGGATATGCCTACTCGGCACTGGTCGCCAGCCCTTGACCTATTAGAGGCGGGCTTGGGGTAGTCATGGGTCGGACCTTGATGGTTTGGGTCATGACATACCCACTTTTGCGCACCCCCCAACCCCTCATTAATTTTTTTACAACTTTCACATATTATTATAAATGATATCTATTACAATAATTGATATTTATTTAGACATGGAAAACACTGTAGATTAATTTTTTTTAATCGAACATTTTCAAATAAATTATTTGGAATTTAATTATTTTATGAATTGGTCTATATTTTATATTTTTATTAAATTAAATAAAATATTATAATTATAATAGCTATGTGACATTGGGGTTGAGGGTTATTATGAAATGCATGAAATGAACAATTTAAAACATGTAAAATGATTGAAAATTAAATGGACAACATTTTAACCATAAAACGTTAATAAAAAAAGAAAAAAACAATTAAACATAATTATGTATCAATGATTTAACATTTATATATATATATATTAACAAAAAAATAACACTCATTCACTGGTGTTCGTGCAACCCCCCAACCTCATTATTTTTTTAAGTCTATTTGCGTATATTATATATATTATATATATTATATATATTATATATATTATATATATTATATATATTATATATACTATATATACTATATATACATATATAAATCTATTTAGAAAAAAAATTAACTCACTCACTGTTGCGCACCCCCATCCCCTCATTAATTATTTTTACAACTTACACATCATATATATAGATTCACTTGTATAAATCTATTTAGAAAAAATTAACATATCCACCCATTGTTGTGCACCCCCCAACCCCTCATTAATTTTTTTACAACTTTCACATGCTATTATAAATGTTATTTTGTACAATAATTGATATTTATTTAGACATGGAAAATGTTGTAGACTCGTTTTTTTTTAATCAAACATTTTCAAATAAATTATTTGGCCTTTAATTATTTTATGAATTGGTCTATATTTTAGATTTTTATTAAATTAAATAAAATATTATAATTATAATAGTCATATGACATTGGGAATGAGGGTTATTATGAAACACATGAAGTGAGAAATTTAAAACATGTAAAATGTTTGAAAATTAAATAGACAACATTCCAATTCAACTATAAAATGTAAATAAAAAAAGAAAAGGAAAATAAATGTCTTGACAAAGATATATTAAACGTTTATAAAAAGACACTTTAAAATAAAATTTTAAAAAACACGTTTAAAAAAAGTTAAAAAATGTTTAAAAATAAAGTAAAAAATGTTTCAGATTTTTTTTTTAAAAGAAATTTAAAAAAAAGTTAAAAAAAACTTTTCAAAAAAATATTTTTAAAAAAAACATTTTAAAAAAACGTTTCAAAAAATAATTATTTTTAAATTAATGTTTTAAAATAAATGTTTAAAAAACATTTTAAAAGAGATGTTTTAAAATTATGTTTTAAAAAAATGTTAGCAAAAATGTTTTAAAATAAATATTTAAAAATAAACATTTTAAAAATCATTTTAAAAATATGTTTATAAAAATAAAATAAAATTTTAAATAAAATGTTCAAAAAACATTTTTAACTCTATATGTTATTTTATTTTGAAAATAATAAAATCTGGCTCGTGGCCCGGCCCTATGGTTTGGGTCAGCCCAAGGCCAGGCTCGGGCTGCCACATGGAGATGTTTGGGTCAGCCCGGCCCGACCCAAATAGTGATTCATAGCCCAGTTTTTTGAAGGGCAGGCCCGACCCAAAATTACACCCTTACCTGGGGCTTGCAAATTCCAAATGGAATTCTTCGGTAAGTAAATGTACTGAATGGGAGATTTGATGTTGTCTTATCCTGATCATCTGGATCTATAAGAACCTAAAAATATCTAGAAAATTCATCCAAGAAAAAATAGTGTGTCTTCCCATCTAGTCTCTCAAACATTTGATCTAAATGGGAGGGGAAAATGGTCATTACAGGTGGATTGATTTAGTTTTCTATAATCAATACGCACGTGCTAATTGTTTTATACCCTTATTGGAACTAACTCCTCTCTATCATTTCTAACAATAATAGCACCACTTTTCTTTGGCATAACCTAAATAGGACTCACCCACTAGGAATCTGAAATGGGATAAATGATACTTGCCTCAAGCAATTTTTTAACTTATTTTTTCACAACTTCTAGAATAGCTGGATTGAGTATCCTTTATGGATGCCTAACCGGTTTAACCCCATCCCCCAAAAGAATCATATGTATGAAAATGGAGGGGTTAATACCTGATATGTCAGCCAAGTTTCGTCTGATTACCCTAATGTTCTCCCTCAAAAGATTCAAAAGTTTTTCTTCATGTTCAAAAGGGGGATTGTTAAGTAATGATAATAGGTAATCTCTCACCACTCAACAAGTATGAGTATTTGAGATTTGGTGACAATAGTTTGAGTTTAAATGAAGGGGGTGTTGTATGGATGGAGACATTAAAGGAACTTAAATATGTGCACAATAAATATCAATATTAGAATAGAAATCATCAAAATCAGATAATAATGCATCAAATCCATCAGTATACTCAACAGTAATATCATAATTAGAATGAACATGATAAAAATAATAATATGAATCCACATTAAAATCAAATAGAAGAGAGGTTTGTGCATTAGAAACAGGTGTGGAAGTGATTTTAGACATCAAACTAGAACCAATGATCATAATATATCTAAGAATAGGATAATAAAAATCCATGGGGTTTTTACTTGGTGGTTCAAAATGGGAGATAAAAAAAGTAGAATGGTCCTCTGAGGGGTGATTCATGGACTCCATAACATTAAATATCACTACTTCATCTCTAAACTCCATGGAAAGTGTAACCTTGTGGATAATTATGATTGTTTTTGCAGTTTTAAGGAAGGACCTACCTAAGATAATGGGAGCACAAGGATTTACCTGATCATCCTCCATGTTATGTAGAAATATACTGGAAATATCATGTCTCTTACCCAAACAAGTACATCCTCAAGGAATCCCGAAGGATATGTTGTAGCTCTATTCACCAATTGCACCACTACTCTTGTCAACTTCAACTCACCAAACTATAAAGAAGATAATACAGAGTGAGGAATCACATTAATGGAATCTCTCAAATCACATAAAGCATCAAAAAAGTATAACTACATTGTGTTTCATGGGATAGTGAATTTCCCGAGATCCCTGCACTTTTTTGGCATAACTTGAGTTGGTGTAATGAGTGATGACACATTCCTTCCAAGATTTATCCTTATATTTTCATTGATCCCTCTTTGATTGGTACAAAGTTCTTTTAAGAATTTATCATACCTTGGGATTTTCTTAATTGATTCAAGTAGAGGGATGTTTATCTCCACATGCTTGAATGTGTCCAAAACCTCTTTTTCCATTACCTCTTCAGCCATATTCTTGGTTTGAATAACTTTATTTGAAAATTTAAGGGGTTTAGGATAAACATCATCAATATTTTTCTTACCTTTCTCTTTCTCCTTAGGTTGCTCGTCAGTTGGTCTTAAATGGGGCTTCTTTGGAGTTGTGGTGAATCCTGGTGTAATGGTAGGTACATATGTATCATCCATTTTCTTCCTACTTCTCAATGTGATGACACTGACATTCCCTTCAGGATTTTGAGTAGGTTGGGAAGTAATATTTCTAAAGTTATTACTTAATAGTTCATGGAGGGTAATGGCAATCTAAATCATTTGTGTCTTCAACTCCCTTAACTCTGAACCTTGAATATTCATCTCATTATGTTGATTAAGAACAATTTTTTTAAAATATTATAAGTATTAGAATCTTCATTTGGTTTATAATTCCCTTATTGTTGACTTTTTGATTCTTGGTATTCAAATATCCTTTGGGGTTATTGAAATACTTATTAGTAATGCAAAGGCTGCTAGAAATTTTATTGAAAATGGGGTCTTTGTTTTTGTCCACAACCATACCTAATGTCTGATTTATCCTTCCATCCTTGGTTGTATGCTGGTGCAAAGGAATCATACTTCTTTTGGGGATGTGGTTTTTGTTGATGTTGATATGGTATCCCAAGAAATATGGTTGTATAATCTTTTTTTCTTGTAGTTGGGGACAATAGTCAGTTGGGTTCTCTATTTTAGTGAAAATTCCACAAGGCCTTGAAGGTGTGGGTTTTGATGCCTTTTGATCCAAAGAAATATATCTCACCATTATGGTTAATTCTACCAACTTGGTGTTAATTAAATGATTTTCAAGAGAATATAGACTTACCTGATGTACTCCTCTAACATGTGGTGTACCTAGATCACCAAATTATTGGGAGTTTTGTACCATATTTTCAATCAATGCACATGCAGTTAATGGTGTTTTTTCAACCAATACTCCTCTAGCTATGGAATCCACAATGATCCTCTCCATAGGTGTAAGGTCTTCATAAAAATATCGGATGAGGATTTTCTCACTGATTTGGTGATGTGGTAAGATTGCACACAACTTCTTGAATCTCTCTCAGTACTCATACATTTACTCCCCTTATAATTGCTTGATCCTTGAGATATCCTTTCAAATGGAATTGGTCCTTGATACTGAAAAAAATATCTACAAGAAAATATGTTTCAAATCGTTTTAATATGTTACATATTCAGGTTGTAAATAATGTATCCAATCCTTCACAGTTTAATCAAGTGAAAATGGGAATGATCATAGTTTGATTTAACCTTCAGAGATGTTTCTTGGTTTAATTATTGATCATACCACATTTAATTCTTTAAGTTGTTTGTTTGGTTCCTCACCAAATAATCCATGAAATTTTGGAAGAAGGTGAATTAACTTAGATTCCAGTTTAAAGTCTAATTCAAGAGTTAGATATGCAATGTATATAGGTTGATAATTAATATCAGGTGTAACCAAATTTTGAATGGTTCTATTGAGTTCATTGTTATTATTTTTATCCATTATATCTGGTTTAATATTTTTTTTAGATGAGATTCTTATTTGAAAATTCCTATAGTGGAGGAATTCCCCAATTGGGTAAATGTCGACACTTCCCATAGACCGAGAATGTATGATTTGAACCCAAAGGTTGTGTTTAATCTCAAGGTCTAGATAAAAGAGATCCCCAGGATGTTATAATGTCATAAATCATATAAATTAATAAGATTAGACCATAATATCATGATAATAAGATTCAATTGATGGTATAACAGAGAAGAAAAGATAAAGGAAAGAAAAAAACAAACAAAAATTGAGAAAGGGGAAAGATGAAAGAATAAAGAAGATAAAACAAAAGGATAAGATAAAAGTAAACAAATACCTCTAATTAGTTTAATAAAATACTTTACTCCCCAGAAACTATGGTAATATTAAAGGTTTTGTCCTAGGCGCTCTCAAATGATGTTCATTTTTGGGTTATTTATGTGCAACAGAGTGGCTGACCAAGGTCATATCTCAAAGGAGGGAGTAATTTAAAAAAACATATTAAATTTATTTTTAAAATAAGATAAGATAACATAAAAACACTACTTAAAAGTATGTGGGTTGTTTATAAGACTATAATAAGTATGCTAGAAGAAGATTGTATTTTTTTCTTTTTGTTTTTGAAATGATATTGATAAAATGAAACAAGAATATATTTTTTAGAAAATTATTTTTAGAAAGAATAATTGATCTAACTATACCTATTCACTTACTTATTAATCATTATCATTTAGATTAATCTCAACTTAATTATTATCCCCTGATTTTTTAACCCTTGAACCCTATGAGAATTAACTTTACCACACAGATGAAAAGAATTAAACCATGGGCTATATTTGAAACATGCAATCATAGAACCCTAATTTGATTGATGTTATAAGGCCAAATTATGGTTAGTGGTAAATTAGGGAACATATCCACTCTATAAATGAGGATTAATTGAGTTTATAGATTATATTTGAACTCTATAAATCTATCTCATGATGTTTTGTTTTACTGATTAAGATTGCACTCTCTCAATTCACACATTAATTGACCTCACAAGTTTTGTATTAATTGTTCAATTTCTTGCTTAGTTTTATTTAATTTAAAAACTCAATTCATGGATAATATTATTTGAATTATAGTAGCTTATTTATTCAAAACAAATAAGTGAAGAAGGTGATAATTAGATCAATTACTAAGAAAAGTTACTCTTCTATGGGTTGTGTAGTCATCGTAGAAACGTTTTGTATTCGCAAAGGTCATGGAAAGGGTATAACCCAATCACATTTCTACTCTTTATTTACATACCAAATAGGATGAGTGGATAAGAATAAAATTTAACAAAACATAAGAATTTTAATAGGAACTAATAAGTTTATTACGCAAACACGAATATTACAACACGAAGAAGAAGAATAAGGCTTCGATGAAGGGGTCCTTACTTCAAGATATATACTTCTTGAAATGCTTGGATAATTTGAGTGGAACCACTTATTATCTTCCTTTAACTTCTTAATGAATTTCCCAATCCCTCCAAATTATAAAAATACATATTTATAGAGTAGAGAGGAGACTGGTTTTATAAGAGGTTTCAAGTGTGAATGGGGAAATCCGACCAATTAATTTAATCCAACTTGCACCAACTATTTGACATCTAAAACACATGAACCATATATAATTATAGAATTATGATTCATATTAAATTGGTATCTCTATATTCTCTCAAAATATGGGACAAATACAAGAAAAAAATGAAGAATTTATGACACAAATACTAAACTGGTGTCCAATCTGGTGAGTCCATCCCATCTTTGACTTCATGGCCCTTTTACTCCAATAAAATACATGATTTATCTTTGATGTCCACAATTAAATTTGTATCTCATTGAGTTAGTAACACTATTATTAAATTTTAAGTTTAAATAATTCATAGAAAAATATTTATTTCTAAAAATACTACAGTGCACTTTAAAAAGGAAAAACTAGAATTTTCATCAAATTTTCAAATAAATTATCTATTCCCAAATATTCTATAAATAAACATATTTAGAACAATGTGGAGAAATTATATCATTTATTATCAACAAAATATTCAATAAAATTGTGTTTTATCAGAATACATCATCTGACCATAGTGATTTCTCATCCCCATATTCTATTCTTAGGGAAGCCCTCCTGATAAAATTGTTATGCATCATAGTATTGAAACATACACTTATTAAATTTAGTTAGAAAATAGATCCATATTTCATCCAATTAACTAGATTTTTAATTCCATTTTTCATTACACACAAATAAAGTGTCAAGTTCTGAGTAAAACTTCAGAAATGGATTTTTTCATTGTTGCATCTTGGCCAAAAAATAAAGTTTGAGGCAAATTTATGTGATTAAATTTTTTTTTAAATAAGTAGCAAAAGGAACTCATTAATTCATTATATAACAAAGATGTATCCAAAAGTAAAATATCATGATGATGATTGAATACCACAAAGACACTTAAGGTACCGTACTCTTTATTAGTGATGAAAGTGGTGTTAGATACCACAACATCTCCAAATAAGTCATAATTTTTCCTTATCTTTGAATCAACACAAAAAATATTTGTAATTTACTTGGTTAAATCAAATTTCATAGTATAGATTATTGGTGTATTGCTCTAACATTGTCTTTTTAAGTACTTTAACATGCAACATACATCCCCATGAACCAATTTCATTTGTCATTTTGACTAAAAAATCAATTGATCCACACACATATAACCAATAACATGCTGGCCTTTTGTAGTAGTTATTTCTAATTAGAAATAATAATTTGGTTTGATACCCATTAAATCATTCACATATAACTCAACTGCTCCTACTTCTATTATTTTTGTGTGTGACCACATCATATGAGTGGGTTTGGGATTGTGCAATGGATTATTATACTCTTCCATAAATACATTATATACATATTGCGCACAAGATAACAAATAGACCCCCCCCCCCCATTCATGTAATGACTCAAATTTTTTCATTTATTATTTTTGGATATTGTATGAATTATTTTTGAGACCAGGAATTGAGATGGTGTGTGATTCCGAGGCTCGGTGTGCTTGGAATAAATGTTTAAAATATATTAAATATATTAAATATCATGTGCACATATTTTTCTTAAAAAGTGGAATAACTTTTAAAGAGGGGTAACCTAATTAGAAATATGAGGTTGATGTTGAGTTCAAAATATAGGTTTTACCCTAGGTGTGACATAACCTTTTTCGATGTGTGGATTTTGTGGAAAATTCATCGTGGGTGTAACATAAATAAAATAATGAAATTATTTTATTATATTTCATCCATTGGTGAAACAACCTAATTTCTTCTATAAGTATATGATTATTCCAATTCCTCGGGGATAACTGCATGACCCTATAGCCATTGTAGAATTGTTGGAGAGAGTGTTGAAGGATATCTCTCAAACGAACACCAACCAGATCGTAGATCGACAATCGGTATGCAATGGGATTCAGATATCTTTCCAATGACTCAGGATCATTCTTCGTCATTGATCGATCCATCTCAAGGTAGTATGTTTTTTAATTTGTATTTCTTCCCCCATTTTTATTTCTATGATGAACATGAATCAATCGACCAATATATTGATCTATGGTTTATGCATATTGTGGGATGGCATTATTGTGGGGTTTTATTGGGAGAAATTATTTGTGATTATTTGTTATCTCTTCGCTTGTCTTTCTAATGGCAGTAAATCAAGGTCGACACAAACACCGATCGAGGTCTGTTCCACACTATTGTTGTTGGTGATTTTCTCCCCAATTCTATATTTAACATGGGTATTTTTCATTTGGAATGTGGTTTGACATGTACTAAGGAATCTATCATCGTGCACCCATTTCTTAGTGCAATGATTTGAAATTGTATATCTGGGCTCATCACGATATGATGGTGGTACGATAATGAAAGTGACAGCAGATCGGATGGTGTGGATACTCAGTTTTCATGTTCTTTAGTGCACAATGAAGAACAGTGTAT
Source organism: Viscum album (assembly GCA_963277665.1). Taxonomy (NCBI): domain Eukaryota; kingdom Viridiplantae; phylum Streptophyta; class Magnoliopsida; order Santalales; family Viscaceae; genus Viscum; species Viscum album. The sequence goes on from OY728161.1 coordinate 1,722,572,835, forward strand.
GGGACCATTTTCCAAATGGATTCAAGGGATGAATCTTGGTGTTCAACAATGACAAGATTCAGATGATGGTCCTCTTGGATTCCAACATGGGGCACGATCGGATTTGGTGACCAGAGAAATGAAAAAGGCATATGAAATCTAGATCTAGGATTCTGGAAAATCTTGTAACATGTGGCATGTAATCTAGTATTACACGACATATGGGACCCATCTAGTGGTGTCTAGGGTTTTGGGTTATAGATAAGTATCACATGACATGAAACCTTGTCACATGGCGTGTGACCCCTCCCTGAAGGCTCGGCATGTACCTCAGAGGGTACATGGACACGGGATAGAGTAAACGGATATAGGTATGTCGTATACTCCTACATGGACATGGCCAAGTTGGGAATATAAAAGCAGAGGTACACAGGCAGTAGTATGTTGTGTACTTCAACACAGAAATGGATACGGTTCATTTACACGGGAAATACCCAGTGTCAAAGGTACACGACGTGTACTTATACTAAAAATCATGTGCTCCTTAAATTTTGGTTTGGATCCCTTGTCCTGTGTATCTTGGACATGATTCATCAGGGTGAATTCCCTATATCCATTTACCTAAGGATTAGTATAGAATTGCCTCATGCATATAAGACAGTGATCCCTTAAGCATGTCTTCTTGGATAGAATTTTTGGAATCCTTCCGTAAGTCCTGGAGTAAGATCTTTTGCCATATTCTTTACCTAAGTGAAGTTCTTGGTATCATCATGACCAACACTATGCAAGCACCAATCCTCTACTTAGTGGGTTATTCTAGATTAAGTTGTTAGTATCCCCTATAGCCCTGGGTGTGGTCCTCATCTATGTATCATATCTCTTCGGACTTCTAACATGTACTTCTAATGGAGAGACCCGACGAGAACTACCTCTTGGACATACGTCATCAGTGCTATATGACTCATAGAGTGTGTTATCCCAGATGAGTGCTATGTGGAATATTTGAACTAGAAACCTATGTTGGCATTACAGTTGTGACTTTACCTTTGAGACTATGTGTCTTTGTTTAGTATATCTGGATATTCTTGTTATATTTGTTATAAATATATACTTTTGTAGAGATGACTATTATTCCTTTGTTGTATTCTTTGTGGTTTCGGGGTGTCCTACTAGGTATCATCATACTCACTCCTGAATGGGCTTTTCCTGCACATGTCGCGTCTTATGCAGATGATCGGCATTTTGATAGAGTACTGGATAGACCAGGACTAGACAGTGCTAAGTGAGACTGGAAAATCGAGGTTTTTTCCTGTGATATCTTGAAATCAGTCCCTATCTTTATTTTTAGGTTGGACTTATTTTCAGACTCTTTGTTGTGGGCATGTATTTGGACCTCTTTACTTTTCTTTACTTACTTTCATACTCTGGTTGTGGGATTTAGATGCATGCATGCATGATTGTTCATTGGTTTTTACATTTTAGCATTGTATGGACTTGGAGATGTGTGTGTGTGTGTGTGTGTGTACTTAGGCTAAGGTCTCCCATGTTAGTGACATGCCTACTCAGCGATAGTCATCAGGCCCTGGACTATTGGAGGTAGGCTTGGGGAGTCACAGTATAGGCCCCATTGGGATAATTCATGACAGTGGTATCAGAACATTTGGTTCTACCTTAGGACCAGAGCCTGTGAGATTGGTTTGGGGCAACAGTGTTAAGTGTTTTGAGTTCGGATTTTAGGTCAGGGACCCCTGTGTTAGTGCAGCGACCGAGGTATCTATACACCAAGACTCTGATCACCTGCCTTTTGACATAGTACATGAGAACATTGGTTGCAAGGAAAACAATGGTACATGCATAATATAGGATTGGGTTTTGGTTTACATGTCCTTATTGAGTTAGCTCTCCGGATATACTCATTGACCATGGTACATCTTGTTTACATTCATGATTTCTCTGTGACATATGCCAAATAGGATTCAATGTCAGGATCACAAGGATGGTCCCCTCAGTAATGAGGCATTGATATAGGGACCAGTTCCATAGATGTTACCTCCAATTGGTGCACCAGCTATACTGTCACCTATAGAGCAATAGATGGTACCTGTAGTACCAGCGGATGATGTGCATGGGCTGAGCACACTTCACGAGTTTTAGTGATAGATACCCCTCAGGTTCCAAGGCAAGCCCAACCCACAGGCAGTTGAGAACTGGCTTGAGGTGGTGAAATAAGTTTTCAATCTGTTCAGAACACCAACAAACTAGATGGTGGTCCTGGCAACGAGCCTTCTTCATGGCTCAGTAGAACAATTGTGGGGTTTGGTGACCTAGTCTTATGATGAGGAGACTCTATCATGGTTAGAGTTTGAGCACCTCTTCATAAAGTATTTCTCTCTAGATACACTTAGGTTTTTATGTATCCAGGAGCTTCTACAGCTCCAATAGGGTAGTGTGACGGTAATTGAGTATTTATCGAGGTTCACCAACCTCTCTAGGTACTTGATGAATATGGTTTGAGAACAATTCTTTCGGGCTCATACCTTTGAGCGAGGACTTCATAGAGACATACAAGACAATGTTATACCTTTATGAATTCCTACTTATATTGGGGTGCTAGAGTGAACTTTGGTGGTTGAGAGTTTCTTAGCTGAGAAGACACAACCAGTGGTTGCCAGTAATGGAAAATTAGGAGCAGAGACATCAGTAGCAAGGAGACTATGTTAGTATCAGGGACCTAGACGTATGATGCATTTTTGGAGGAGGTCCCAGGATAAAGGTTTTGCAGTTTAGGGCTCACAATATGGGTCCAGTCAGCCTAGAGAGAGGTGGTGATACTCATGTGAAGATAGGGAACATCTTGTATGAGATTGTATAACCCACCGTATAGCTAACAGAGAGACCATGGATGTGCCTCTTAGGTATATTCAGTGGTGGAAGAAGACATGTCCATAAGTAAAAAGGCATGATAGAGGAGTTGGGAGAGTATCTGGAGATGGTAGACGATTTGACTTGTTACCACCACCACCCCCAGGTGGTCCACACTAGGCTTAAGGAGATATAGGATATGGGTGGGGGTAGCTATAGGTGGTTGATACTTATGACCCAAAGTCTATGTGAATGATTTGAGGTATGATCTATGTATTTTCTATCTTATCTATAGTATTGACAGATACAGGTGCTAGTCATTCCTTTCTTATCGCCTATCTGGTTTGTGACTTAGAGATTTTGGTTGAGACCTTAGCTCAAACCTTGCGCTTGGGGACTCCTATTAAAGATGATTTAGTGATCACACACTTGTGAATATAGTGTTACCTAACTCTTGGAGGTGAAAGTTTCTATTTGTATCTATTTTTAGTAGCGATGAGGCCTTACGGCATCATCTTGAGTATGGAATGTTCATTTATAGTTCATGCTTAGATTGACTATTTCAATAGGAGGATGTGGTGTGTTCATAATGTTGAGACCAAGTTTTCCTTTGTGGGTGAAAAGGAAACCTAGAAATCATAGGATGGACTCATTCATAGGAGGGTGCAACCGATTACTCCATAGTTTTCTAGCATGAAACTTGGTGTAGTGGATATTGTGAGTTTCCAATTCCCTATAGTGGTGTAAGAGTAAGAGGATGTATTCCCTGAGGATGTTCTAGGATTAACTCCCCACCAAGAGATATACTTCTACATTTATCTACACACCGAGACAACACATATATTTGTGTCAGTATATCAGATGGCTCCCACAGAGCTTCATGAGCTGGGGGTGTATTTGAAGGACTTGCAGTGGAAGGGACTTATTATACCTGGTGTCTCACCCTAGATGACCTCAGTTTTGTTCTCCAAGAAGTTGGACGGGAGCTTGAGGTTATGTGTGGACTATTGATGCTTGGAACAAGTGACTGTGAAGAAAAAGTATTCACTACCAAGGATCGATCACCATTTTGATCAGTTTATAGGGGCACGATGGTTCTCGAAGGTTGACCTCAAGTCAGTTTATCATCAGTTGTGAGTATGAGATGAGGATATATCGAAAACAAGATTCAGATGTTGTTACGGTCACTATGAGTACTTGTTGATTCCCTTTTGTGTGAAAAATTCCCTAGTAGTGTTTATGGGACTCATAAACCATATCTTTCATCCCTTTTTAGACTGGTTCATGGTGGTCTTCATTGACGATGTCTTTGTGTACTCGGTGTCCAAGGAGGAGCACGTGGGACACTTGAGAATGGTTCTGGGCGTACTCTAATAGAACCATCTTTAAAAAAATCTCTCAAAGTATTAGTTATGGATACATGATGACCACTTCTTGGGACATGTTATCTTAGTGGATGGTGTGGCAATGGACCTGGACAAGGTCGAGGCAGTGTTATCTTGTGAGCCACCTAAGAGCGTGATGTAGGTGCAGATCTTCCTTGGGTTGGTAGGCTATTATCAGAGATTCATACATGATTTTTCCAAGATATTATCACCCATGATAATTTTGACCCAAAAAGGGCATCCTTTCATGTGGATAGAGAGGTTTCAGAAGACTTTTTAGGATTTTAGGAGGAGATTGATGAGTGTTCTCATCTTTAGATTACCAGAGGAGGGTGTCGAGAATGTAGTGTTCCGCAATGCATTAGGGACCGAACTTAGTTTTGTTTTGATGTAGAGGTAGGTAGTGATTAACTATGATTTATAATAGTTGAGACCACACGAGTAAAAATACACAACCCACAATATTGAGTTATCAGTGGTAGTCTTTGCACAAAATATGTGGCGACGCTACCTGATGGGCAATCAATTTATCATCTATTCTGACCACAAGAGCCTCAAATATATCTTCTCTTAGAAGGATCTTAACTTGAGACAGGGGCAATGTATAACGAACCATACTTTACATACATAGATATTAATTCAAAATTGAAGAATATCCATTACAAAATATAACAAATCCATGACAAGATTGTATAGGTATAGTGTCTTTAGAAACTAGGAAACATAAACAACTGGTTTATAAAACATCTACATTGTCTCTCACTTATTCCTTCATAACTGGACCCCTTTTGACATATCTTAATTAATACTATTATTCAAAACCTAGGGAAATGAAACATAAGAAAGGGTGAACTCAGATTCTCGGTAAGGGTAAACAAGGGAGATATCAATAATATCATAATCATAACACATAAGAATATAACATTTGAAAATTTTATCATGTATATGAAATATCGTGATATCATGCGATGGGATAAATCATAAAAGTTTATAAAAATCAATGAATGTAATCCCAAAATCCATAACATCATACATTAATTTTTTTGGAATACACATAATCATATAAAATCATTTCATATTAGTCAAGTATCATTGTCAAGACCATCATAGCAAACATAGTCCATTACTGAACCGAGCTCACTTCTTTTTCCAGCCCTATATTACTGAACTGAGATCATTTCTCATTATAGTCCTATCTATATCATGAGATATAAATATTTACCCAATGTATTGGATGGAGATATATGTCCCACCCATCTCATAATTAAATCATTCTTACATGTTCCATGAAAACATAAATCATTCATCATAACATAACCTAAGGAATAAAATGGGTTTCTTAAACATCATTTCATCATAATCCATATAAAACAAATGGATTTAATAAATATAATTCCATCATAAACACAATAAAATCATAGTGATAATAGGGATATAAACATAACCTTGTTTAAAGAATGTCATCTTGGATGGAAAATAATTTTGATAAAACACTTGAAATTAATTATTGAGGAAAATATCCTTTCTTCTTCAAAAAAGTTTTCTTTTATTAAAATTCCATGCAATTAAAAAAAGAATTTATTTGAAAATAAAATTGAAATATTATAAAGGAAGCTTCATGGAAATAAGGCATTATGAAAGCATAAAAATCTGTTCATGCCTTATAAGTTAAAAGAAAATATTTTTCTCATACTTTTGTTGGAAAGTCAAAAAGTACCTTGTATTGAAAACGACAAAAGATTCCTTTCATACCATTTCATAAAAAAATCACCAATAGGTAAAATTGATTTTAAATAATAATAGAAAAATATAAAGAATATTTTATAATACATATGTATAAAACATGGACATTGATGATAAATATACCTCAGTAAATACTTACGTATAAACAATCTCGGATAAAAATGGTATTGCGAAATTATCCCTTACCTTAGGTATGGGTTCCTCCATACGTATCTAAAACTCCTGTATAAGGGTTTTTAAATAGTTTCATTAACTTATTCCAGAATCATATTCATTTTTATAATATCATTTGTGATTATAGTATTACTCTTTTGTTAATAACATTATTACTCGTCCATTGGGTATTAACTTCTTTATTTTCTTACGCATGTTTTGTCATATAAGTTCTTGTTCCTATTCTTAGGTTATCATTATATAATTTAAAGAATTATATTAGTATAATATATTTTATATTTATTTATTTTATATTTATTTATTTTATTCATTTATATAATCATTCTTTAATAAATATTGTGTAGAATGAATCACATCGCATTGTGGAAACGGTAGGTCGTACGTACGCACGAGCGACGATATCATTCTCATAATTATTGAATGGTATTGAAGTGGATGGTGTATAATATTTTAGAATTAATATAATTTTATAATAATAATATATAGTTATTATTTACATCATTATACCAATCCAAGCAAGGTGGTGGTGAAAAATAGATGTCACCACAACGTGAAGACGGTAAGTCGTACGCACGCATGCGTGGTGATTTGGTTTTTCGTAGGATGGATATAAGGTGGAATATGGTTTTTTCATAATCATAATAACATATTAGTATATAATTGATACTATAGTTATTAATTTATAATTAAACAACTCATAAATAGGAAGCAGAATAAGAAATAAGTTTGAAAGAATCGATAGAGGAGATTACCTCTTCTTTGACATGCTCCCTCTAAATCTCCTCTTAAAGCTCTAGAGTTGGTCTTTGAAGAAGACCAAAACCTCTATAATATTACTAGGGAATGTTATAATGGAAAAGGGTAGGGTATATCCGAGCTTTAAGTCTTAATAAGTTGTGAAGAAATGAGAGAGGAGGTTCTATTTTATAATTGAGGTGAGGGGCACCTTTGGAATATCCAAAAATATTAATTTATAATAAAATAAAATCCCATCCAAAAACCTATAAAATGTCTTAGTTTTGAATATGAGATGATATAATGTTGTAATATCATCAACCAATAATTTTTAGATATATTTTGATTTCATTTTAAACATTATCATTTCGTTTTACCCTTAATTATTCTCTTTTAATTTTAACTAAGGTAACAAATTATTCAATATTAAAATAGTGTAAGTTTTACTTATTTGATGTCTATTAGATCATAAATGAATAATGTAAAATATTTTAGAGTAAAACATAATTGTTTTATATTTTTTAAATATTTTTTTATTTTTAAATAATTTAATAAAACATTATTTTGACAAAATATCAATAGTGTCAATTTTGACACTATTCATTTAATAGTTTTTTAAAAATATAAAGATAAGATTTTAACCTCAAAAAAAATATCTTATTATATATATAATGCGTCAAGGTAATCTATAAATTTTTTTGAATATATTAATTATCCAAAATTATATTTATTTTAGTATTTTTAATAACATTAATTTGATATTTCCATTAATAAAATACTTATTACATCAGTTTTGTGTAATTATTTAATATTATTATTTTTTGGGTAAAAATTAAAAATAAAATAATATGATGAAGATAAATCATCTATATTTCGTAATAATACTTATATTCAGATATATCTCTTGTAAAATCCTACATTAAAAAGGTTATATGTATTAAAACTCGAATGTGACAACTTTAAGATAACTTTAAATAAAATAATATAAGTGTCATAATCTCTTCTATAAGGCTCCAAATGATCAATAACTCGACCCTTGGATGGTTATGATCGATATATACTCAAAAAATAAGATCTGGTCAAGTTTTTGTGTCTTTTAATGGTTATTATCATTTTAATAAAAATTAGTTTATTGATTTTTCATCAATTAAATAATTTCTGCATCATCAATATATAAACCTTTAAGATAATTATTTATTTCCTAAAAATTAAAAATAAATTACCATGATAAATAAAAAAATAGATTTCAAATGAATATTTATAATCGAATTTATCTTTTGTATAACCTTATATTAAAAATGATTTAGTTATTAAAATTTGAGTAAGACATATTTAACTTTTCTTTAAATAAAGTATATTAAATGTCCTAATCTCATCCAAGTGGATTACAAAGGGTATAATTTATACCCAAGGATGTTTTAGGTCGAAAATCACTGATTAAATCATATTAGTACAAGTGTTAAGGTAATTTTATAATATTATATTTATTTTTAATTACCTGATTTACCTTTTTATCGTATTAATAAAAATTACTGAAATTACTATTCATAATGACTAAAAATAAAAAAATTGATATTAACATAATTTGAACCCACTAATTTAAAATATAAAACCCATTTTTTAAAATTCAAAACATCTAATTTTTAGTAATTAATTTAAAATTAATCTCGTTGTTAAAATGAAAAATGAGTTTTTTAAAGTTAAAACATTGCAAAAGATTGAAATGTTTTCACATCAAAATTCATGGTGAAATTAATGAAAATGAAATATATTATATTGAATGGTAAAAATATATTCTATTTATATTTTTAAACCATTTAAAAATATAATTTAACCATATAAATTATTTTGATGAAAAAATTTATTTTCAATTAAAATTTAGTGTTTTTTTACTATTCATCAAAACCTGAAAGTTATCGGAAAAATATCAAAAATCATTCAAAGTAAATTTTTATATCTTACTTCCAAATAAGAAGTTTATTTTGTTAAATATAATATATAAAAATGTCAAAAACTATATTTAAAATAGGTACGCCATCAAAAGGCGATAAAATTGCATTTTTTGAAAAATACATCTTTTATCTGAAAAATCGAATTTGTTCTTATATCATGTCTAGAAAACATATAAGATGAATTTTAAACATTATATTGAATATATAATATATATATTAAATTAATAAAATTCATCAAGAGTGATTTTATTATTTTATAAACTCACTTATTTTCATTTAAATAGTTTTTTAGAAAAACATTTCATTTTATTTAAAAAAAGGTTTTATTTTCATTTATAATTAATTTTTCACCAAAGAATTAATTATATATGAATATGTAAAACATATTTTCATAATTTAGTTAATATTGTTCATATCTCCAATATAACAGCTAGGTTATAAGGTAACATAATAATATTTAGTTATTCTCTTAAACTCAGTCTTACATGAAATGAATTCTATCAAAAGAACTTGAAATTGTGTGTAAAAAAATCCAAGCATAGTGTTTCATATATCTCAAGTTGAGCGCAAGTTTATCTTTTTGTATCTTACAATATAATACATCAAATAAATTTAAGAAAAAATCTATCTCATAAAAATATTGAGGTGTTACACGATGGATAGAGTTTCTTCAGGATGATGACTTTGAGATTGTCTATACTCCTAGGAAGAGGAACGTGATAGCAGATTCTCTTAGCATAAGATCTTGTTTGCAGTTATTTAATGAGGTGTTAGGGCAGTTAGTCTCATTTTAGTTATCCTTTATGGATGGAGATGAAACATCTTACCTCTAGTCGATGGTTGTTACCCCTCCAGCGAGTCAGGGAGACACAACTTTAAGATACTAACTGTGAGACCCTACATACTCAGATATCCACTAGACATGATTTTAATGGATTTTCTAAAAGCAGGGATCATGTCATTCTTTTCAGAGGACACACAATGGTACTAGTGATGTTGAAGGATGAGGTTTTGAGAGAGTTTCATACATCTCCTTTAGCGGTACATCCAGGGGTGTTAAAGATGTATCAGGACCTCAAACATTAGTTTTGGTGGTCAGGGATAAATAAGGGAGTTACAGAGTTTGTCTCTTGATGTTTTACTTGTCAATAGGTGAAGGTTGAGAACCAAGTTCTAGCAGGTTTAGCTCAACCCCTTGAGGTTCCAGAATGAAAGTGGGATGGGATATTTATGGAATTCATGATAGGATTACAACGTACGTCCAAGAGACACAATGAAATTTGGGTGATTGTATATTGACTCACCAAGTCAGATCACTTCTTAGTCATCCGAGAGTAGAGTTCGGTAGAGAGTTTGAGATGCCTATATGTGTAGGAGATATTCTGACTCCATGGAGTTCCATCGATGATCGTTTCTGGTCACGATGGTCGCTTCACATCTCGGTTATGGAAGGGATTATAGAAGGTGTTTGGGAATCAGTTACACTTGAACACAGCATTTCATCACCAGACTAATGGCTAGACTGAGTGGACCATTCAGGTTCTGGAGTACATGCTGCAAGCTTGCATGTTGGACTTTTGTCATAGTTGTGAGGATCATCTACCACTAGTAAAGTTTACATATAACAACAACTAAAATTCCACCATTGATATGACACCATTCGATACTTTGTACAGGTGACCCTGTAGTTCACCACTTTGCTGGACTAACCCAGGATAGTTGACACTCGTGGACCCAAAATTGGTGTGAGCCACTACTGAGAAGATGCAAATCATCCAAGAGCAGATAAAGGTCACACAGAGTCGTCAGAATCCTTATACGAACATATGACGAAGGCATTTGGAGTTTAAGGAGAGAGACTATGTGTTCCAATGGGTTTCACCTCTACATGGATTACAGGGGTTTGTCTGGGGAAACAAACTATCTTTGAGATTCATTGGTCCTTTCCAGATACTACGTAGATTTGGTGAAGTGGCGCACCTCTTAACTGTACCACTGCTGTAGAGACCTTGTTTTTGGCCTAATAAGACTTTGAAATATTTATAAGAATATTTCTAAAGTTGGGCACTGAGACGGTGTGCAATTTTGAGGCTCAGTGTGCCCGAAATTAATTTTATAAAAATGTTAAGTGTTTTTATACTATGCACACGCGGTTAACTAAAGAAAACAATATATCTCTTAAATAGTTGATTGGATTGGAAATCTAATACCACGGTTGGGTCCGGAATGCATTTTTTCCCCTAGGCGTGACATAAAATAAGTCGGCACGGGATGTTCGGACCCATCGCTCGTTGACGATGTATTAAATGGATAAATTAAATTATTAATTTATTCATTTAATATCTCAAACCTGAATATCACTTGAACAAGGACTCGGATGAAAAATCTGAGGCCACCGATGAGCTCAGAATGTAGGCTTTACCCTAAACAGGGTGTAACCTTTGTTGGCGTTGGGTGTTCAACTTATGCGCCATCATGATAGAATAATTAAATAATTAGGTAATTTTTTATTTAATTATTTAATTAATTTCATTTAACCTGATGGGAGGATGGCCTGTGGGCCAGCATGGATGATTAATTAAATAATTAAATAATTTTTTATTTAATTATTTGATTAATTTCTTTTAACCTAGCGAGAGGTTATAAATTCTTTGTTTAGAGGGGGTTGGCCTTATAATTCATTTTGGCCAATGACGGTAAACCCTCCCTTCCTCTCATCTCCTCCTCTTTCCATTGACGAATGAATATGAAGCCTTGGATCCAAGCGAATCGAAGAACGACAAACACAACATCTTATTCTCATCGTTGTGCAAGTGCGATCTTCGTCAACACTGAACGGATCTTGATGAATGTGATCTTCACCAACGATCAATCCAAACCTGAGGTAGGATTTATCTTTGTGGATTCCTTACCCCAGTATAAATTTCTCATGGTGAACACGAATTAAATAAATTAATTCACGGATTGATAAACAATTGATTGAATCAATTTTATTCGTGTTTATCTTGAATTTGAGATTCTTGAAGCATGATAAATATTTAATTGCCAATTCCCCATGTTCTTGATTCTCAAAAACGATGGCCAAACTAACACGGTTATCGATCCACACTTCGACCGAGATCTTTCCTTATTCATGGCCCGTTCATTCTTCGTGTGTTCTTCATCGCAAAATAATTAAGCGCGTTAAAACATCAATGTTTCGTTGAGCGCAACATACGAACGTGGAGACCTCAACCTGAGGATCGTGAATCTACGCTCGTCATAATTTTCAGGGTTAAAACGAAGATGCAGCAGACTGCGGAAGGGGAAACATAATGGTGCAATTTCAGCGTGTCTTTAGGGTGCGGTTTCGGTGCAGCGAGCGGATGGGGACCAGGCGATGTAGCTGGCTTGAGGCGTGCTGGCATGGGTAGCCGGGGGTGGTGGCGGTGGTCTGGCCGTGCAGGACACCATGCGATTAGGGTTCCAGTATTAAAAACCATGGATGAGGAGATTGGTTAGAGAAAGAATTTGAAAGGATAAAAATTAAAAAGATTGAAAAAAATTAATTAAATGGAATGGTTTTAATTTAATATGAGAATAACCATGGTAAACTAATTTAATGGGATTAAATTAGAACATTAATGATGGGTGTTATTATTATTAATTTTATTAATAATAATATTGAAGTGAGAAAGGAGTTGGGTCATGTTGGGCATGGAGTATAGGCAAGGGGAGGCGCCACTTTTGTTGGAGCATGAAGGAATTGTGGAAGAATAAATGATATTGGAGGGAGGGAGGAATTATAAGATAATGGTAGGAATAAAATTAAATTAGAAATAAATGATGAATGGGGGATTTGGTGATGAATTCTAGCACACAAGGGAGTCCCAAATCGTGATTGATTTTGGGGTTAGAAAAATAAATAAATAAGTAATTAATAATAATAAAAAAATATTTCTATTATTAATTTTGATGATAAAACATTGTTTTCACTATAACTCCTTCATGCGACCCTGGTTTTACGAACCGTCAGCGGTAGTGTGACCCTGACTTCAAGACAGAAATTAGGAGTCCAATATTAGATGTCTTTTTTGGGTTTTCAGATTGTATACTTGAAATGCTCGTGAATTAATAGATTTAATATCATTATTAAATCTTTGACCCGCTATAACTCATGTGTGTGACATTCGATTGACTTGCTGCCAGTGGCGATGTGACTCTATCTTTAATACGGTTGATTCAAGTCAAATGTTGGATACTAAATTCTGGTTTGTGGCTTGGGTCCACGGAACACCCAATAATAATATTATTATTATTATTACAAGATCTTGTATCCGACATACCTCCCTCATACGGTGTCGGAATGGTGAACCGTCTGTGACGTTGCGACCCTGAAATTAAGATGAATGTTTCAAGACCAATTTTTGATATTTAAGTCAAGGTCAAGGCGTGGGCCCGACGAGGCTCGGTTCGTGCGTCTTACGGTGAAATGCAACTTTTTCACCGGGTATCCGTTTGAACAAATGGGTATTCCATCTCGTGTGTTTTTTCATGTAGATTGCAAAGGTGTGCCCCATTCAGTTATATGATGTCGTTTGAAGTACGGCTAGGTTGGATCGAACACGAATCCAACCGGGCCCTCGACACTAAAATGCCTATAACTTACAGACTGGGTGTCCGATTGATGCACTGCCTATCATGTTGGAACCCTTATGACATGGAGGTCCTTCAGGTTACTCCCTTGAAGAACTTTGTGGTGGTTGAGGTATGACCGATTACCGGAGGATTAGAACCATGGCGTTTCTTTTAGTGAGAGTTAGGATGGCTACTCCCTTGACGACTCAAGGTGCGGGTATTCCTTACCCCCCTGCTCCGGTAGAGATGGGACTCCCCACCTCATGAGTGCAGGTTTGTTTTCCTCTGAGATGGGCTTGAGGATTTTTAAATTCCTGAGACGGGGGCTCGGTGGCACGACACACCTGTTAAGTGTTATTTAGCGTCTCGCCGAGATTCTTGTTTCGGATGGCGCAAGCACATCCGGAGTCCGTTTTAGGCACCGTCAACGGCGTTGTGATCCTAGCATCGAGATGAAGTCATACAGGGTGGTTTCAGGAATTGAAGCCAGAGTTGAGGTGTGGGCCCACGGGCTGTCATTCAAGCCGTGTGCAGCATTTGCGACTTTTTCATCAGACGTTTGTTTGGGGCGAATGAATAGTTGATTTGGCATGTTTTTCTGAGAGCAACATGATGGCGCAGTTCACCCGACCTTTTTCGGGACCGAGGTGTGGGCCCCATGAGATGTCGTATGGGCATAAAGTGGTGTTGAATAACTTTTTCGTCGGGAGTCTATTTCAAGCAAGTAAATAGTCTATCTCGCATGTTTTTTCCACGATGATTGCAATGATGTAATCTGTTTGGGCATGAGGAGCCTCATTAGAGATCTCATTAAATGTGGAAACATGAAAGGGCATTGGTTGTAGGTTCCTTTGACGCACTCTGAACCAACACACGGTAGCGATGTTAGTGACACCCAGTGATGGCACGGGCAGTACGGAGTTATCATACCAGTTCCAGGTTTACCCTCCAACGGGGCCGGGTAGTGGGTTACCCACTTGCATATCAGGGTTTACCCTCCAGTAGGGATGGGCAGTGGGTTACCTGTTGACCTTAGAGTTTACCCTCCAGCTGGGCTGGGCAGTGGGTTACCCGACGACCTCTTAGGGTTCACCCTCCAACTGGGCTGGACAGTGGGTTACCCGACAAATTCTTTCAGACTCATCCCTTTTTATGAGGCTAGTCAGTGACTTTTCTCTGTGATTATCAGAGTAGGACCCTTGGTTGTATGGTTCAGCGATGATACAACTTTGACATGTAGGACATTTGGGCATCAGTGATGGATATCCTTAGAACTGTTGGCTACTTTTCCTGGGATGAGCTTGAAGATGGAGATCCCCTTACAAACTCATTCAGGTTTCTTATTGAGCATATATATATATACACCCTACTTTTTTTCCCACTCCTTGGGTTCAGTTACTCTCCTTCTAGGAGGGTAGAAGACGCACGGGGTATGTCATGTGCTTTCCGTGTCTAACTTCTCTTGGTTGGATGAGTCTACTCTCCTGTTATAGGCAACGAAGACTCGACGAGAAGTTAGTCTTCTCACCATTTCTAGCTCCTTGCGTTTGGACAAGTCTGTTTCCTTTCTATTGTTGGGTTGAGATGCACTCTATTTACTGTACTCTTTTTGTTCACTCTTGTTGTACCTTGTTCTCTCTTACTACTATCCTCTTCAGTACATCTCTTGCTACTCCCTCGAGCCTTCGGGGCATCCTACTGATTATTCTTATACTCACCTCTGCTTGGGCTTTGCCCGCATTTGGCGTGCCCTTGCAGACGACGGACAAGTTGATCATGACATCAGAGGAGCTTCAGGATACGGGGTGCTTGGACCGCGTGTGGTGGTCATATATTGGGATTTAGGAGTGGTACTCTTCCGGCTATTTTACTTTTTCACCTGTTGTCGGGTTGTGGCACTTTTCTAGTTGGGTGTGTATTTTTTTGACCTTTCCCTTTCAGCTTTACTTTTCTTGTACTTGTATTGTTAGAGGTCGATGCATTTTTGTTTGGTTCCCTTTTTATAGTAGTGTGTAACCTTGCTTTCTTCTTTTTCTCTGCACTTTTTCATTGAGTTAGTTGCGTGTGTGTGTACAGGTTCTAAGGCAAAGGCATCCTCGAGTTTGTTGTGCCTTCGACGCTAGTCGCCAGCCCCTGGCCTATGGAGGCGAGCTTGGGGTAGTTGCGGTTCGAGCCCTGGTATGGGTCGGGTCATGAAAACTACAGTAAGATCAGGTACATGACGTCTTCCACGTATCGTAGCTAAGAAGGTATGTTCATGACCCATCACACATTATTGATTGGGGTGAGTTGGACATTGAGGATGAAACTACCTTTACTGAGTACCCAGTGGAGATCGAGGATCAGTAGGAGAGAATTCTTTATGGGTGGATGATTCCTTTAGTGCATGTATGGTGGTAGTATGAGAATCTTTAGGAGAACATCTAAGAATGGGGGGCTCACATATGTGCTCAGTATCCACATCTCTTTGTATAACCACTTTTTTTATTTTTTGGGATGTAAAGCCCTAAGGTGGAGAAAATGTAATGAATCATATTTTTTGATATATTATTTTTGAATATTGTGTGGATTATTTTCGAGATCAAGTGTTGAGATGACATGTGATTTTGAGGCCCGATGTGCCTGAAATAAATTTTTGAAATACATTAAATATAATGTGCGTGCAATTTTCCTAAAAAGTGTACTAACTTCTAAATGGTGGGTTAGAAAACTGAGGGCATCGTTGAGTTCATAATGCGGGTTTTATCCTAGACGTGACATAACTTTTTTCGATGCGTGATGTTTGTGGAAAAGTTTTCACGGACGTAAAATAAATAAAATAATTAAATTATTTTATTTTATTTTATTCATTGAGGTATTGACCTAATATCATCAATAAGTCTACGATTATTCCAATTCCTTAGGGTTATCCACATAAACTTGGATCCATTGGAAAACTATTGGAGAGAGCGTTGAAGTATCTCTCTCAGATGAATGCCAACTAGATCATAGATCGGTGATCGGTGTGCAATGAGATTCGGAGATCATGCCAATGACAATGACATGGGATCATTATTCATTAGTGGTCGATCCATCTTGAGGTAGGATGATATTTGATTTGGATTTTTATGATGACCACATATCAAGCAACCAACAGATTGATTTGAGGATCGTGTGTATTGAGAGATAAGATTATTGTAGGGTTTTATTGGGAGAATTTCTTTACGATTATTTTTTATCTATTCACTCATCGTTCTAACAATAGTGAATTGAGGTTGACATGAACATCGATTGAGGTTTGTTCCTCATGATTGTTCTTGGTGATTTTCTCCCTCGATTCTAAATTCATCACAAGTGTTTTTTGTTTGGCTCATGGTTCGACATATACCGATGAATCGATTGTTGTGCACCCATTTCTTGGCGCAACTATTCGATATTGTAGATCTGGGCTCAACACGACATGACGGTGGTGCAGCAATGGAAGTGGTAGCGGATCAGATGGTGTAGATACCTGGTTTTCATGTTCTTAGGTGTGTAACAAAGAATGGTGTATGAGACCATTTTCTGAACACATTCAAGGGTCGAATCCCAGTGTTAGACGACGAAAAGGTTCAGACGATGATCCTCTTGGATTCTGGCATGAGATGTAGCCATATTTCAGAGCAACAAAGAAGATGCACAAAATCCAAATATGGGATTCTGGAAAATACCGTAACACGCGGCATGTAATCCAGGATTGTACGATGTGTGGGACCCTCCTAGTGACGGCTGGAGTTTCAGGTTAGAGATAAGTATCACACTGCATGTGACCTTTATCACATGGCGTGTAACCCCTCCCCAAAGGCTTGGCGTGTTCCTCAGAGGGTACATGGACACGGGTTGGAGTACACGGGAACGAGCATGTCGTGTACTCCTACACAGACACAACTAGGTTGGGCATACATGGGAAAAGGTACATGGGCAGCAGCACATCGTGTACTTCTACATGAACACGGACACATTCCATTTACACAGGCAGGACTTGGGGTTGAAGAGACACGATGTGTACTTATACTACACGTTGTATACTCCTTAAATGATGGCCTGGAGTCATTGTCATTTGTATCTTGGACAGGTTTCGTTAGGGTGCGTTCCCTATATCCATTCCCTATGGGTTAGTATGGAATCATCACCTACATATAGGGCATTGATCCCTTCAGTAGGACTTCTTGTAATCCTTATATGAGGCCTGGAGTGAGATCATCTATCATCTTCTTTCCCAAGATGGAGTTCTTGGTATCGTCATAACCAATACTACGCGGGTGTCGATCCTCTGCTGAGTATATTGTTCCATATTTAGTTGTTGGTACCCCCCATGGCCTCGGGTGTGATCCTCATCCATATATCGTATCTCTTCATACTTCAGTGCATACTTCTAATGGCGAGACCCGACGAACACTACCTCTCAGATAGACATCATTAGTGTTATCTGACTCATGTACTGTGTTCTCCCGAATGAGTTCTATATGAAATCTTCGAGTTGGAATCCTATATTGACATTATAGTTATGACTTTATCTTTGAGATTGTGTGTCTTTGTTGGGTACATTTGGATATTATTGTTATGTGTGATGTAGATATATACTTGTGTATAGCTAACTATTATTCCTTTATTGTATTCTTTATAGTTTCAGGGTGTCTTGCTGAGTATCATCATACTCACCTCTGCACGGGCTTTTCCTGCACATGTCGTGTCTTGTGCAGAAAATCGACCTTTTTATAGAGTCCTATATAGACCAGGACCAAATGGTGCTTAGTGAGATCGGACAGACCAAGGTGTGTTTTTGTGGTATCTTGACATCAGTCCCTATATTTCTTTTCAGGTTGGACTTGTTTTCAGACTCTTTGTGGTGGGCTTGTATTTGGCTCTGTTTCATTTCCTTTACTTCTTGTCGTACTCTGGTTATGAGATTTAGATGTACGCATTCATGGTTGTTTGGTTGTTTTTACATTTCTCCATTGTATGGGCTTAAAGATGTGTGTGTTTGTGTGTGCAGGTACTTAAGCTAAGGTCTCACATGTTAGTAATATGTCTACTCAGTGCTAGTCACGAGCCTTTGACCAGTTGGAGGCGGACTTGGGGAGTTGCGGCACGAACCCCATTGATAATTCGAGCAAGGTAACCTATATGTGTCTCAGCACGGGGAAATTTCATCGAGCTGTCGTGTTTGACAACCTTTCTATGACATTCTTTACTACATGCATAAAGGCATGATGTGACAACTAATTTATCTTTTCTCCTTTTATTTGAATATTGTCGGCATACACTAAACCCATTTAGACCATCATACGCAACAATAAAAAATGTGCATCCTCAAGTGATTAGAACTTCATCTTTGTACACGGTTTAATAAATGATGATGCAATATCAACATCACCAACACTAGAACCTGCAACATAGAAACCTCAGTTTAGGATACATAGGTTTCACTAGAACTCTCACTGGAAGTTTCGTTGTAACTTTCACTGGAAATATCATTGAAAGTTTCACTAAAACTTTCACTTGAAATGTCACAAAAACTTCCAGTGTAAGTTACACTGAAAGTTTTACCAAAACTTGCATTGAAAGTTTGACTGGAACTTGCACTAAAAGTTTCACTGGAACTTTCACTAAAAGTCACCGCATAAAATGAAATTCAACTGACCTTGAAAGTTCAATAACAAATTTTACATGTGCACTGCAAAACTCTATTTAAAATCAGAAACTTCAAATTAGGTAGCCATTAGCAAAAGTTTCACTAAAAATCATCGTGGGTAAATTTTATTGAAAGTTAGTAGACTCGATTGGTATACCTGTCAAAAAAACCACAAGTATGTGGGCCGATCTGCTAGCCCATGGATTTATGTAGGTTAGGGATTTGAATATTTAGGCTCATAAAAAATCAAACCGCATTTGATCCAACTCACAAAACCTGCATCCCGTACAGACTAGCCCGCCGGGTGTCTACGGGGCTCGTTTGACCCGCAATTATAAGTAGTTTTCCAAAAAATTATGTTTGAAAAATAAAATAAATAATGTAATACAATAAATTAACACGATTGTGTGAAATAAATAGTTCACGTTTAATACAACCATACATAAATCAAAGAAAATACAGTCTCATGTTGGGTTTTGAACTTGACGGTCAGATTGACAGTGGGATGGATGACGTGTGTGTTTATTTGGAGCATGACACTAGATTAATAAATATGATTGATGTATTAAAACATTGATGTAATAATTCTAAAAACGGACGTATAAGATTATCCTTTTGTTTCTAATACAATGATTTAATGATATTTTGATTTATGTATTTTAATTTTTTTATTTTAATTTTTTATTTATGTATCAATATATTTTTATCACAGTTTAAAGTTGACATTTCTAGTGGAAATTTACTGTAAAAGTTTCTAATGCAAATTTTAGATGTAACTATCTAGTTAAAATTTACATTTTTCATTTTCGTTTTAATGTATCTACATTGTAATTTTAAGTGAAAAATTGAACTACGGATTTCTGGTGGTAATTTGCACTGAGAATTTTCAGTGGCAATTTTCACTTAAAATCTCATAGAAAATTTATGGTTCAAATTTTCAGTTCAAAGTTACATTATTTATGTGTTAATATATTTGAACTGAAAATCTGAGCATGCGTTTATTTTAGAATTTTGTTAATCAAATTTTTAGTATGATTATAATAAAAATCAAATGGAAATTTTCACTGGAAATTTAAGTGGAAATTTGAACCAAACTTTTATAGTGGAAATCTGTACTAAATTTTTTCCTGCAAAATTTCAAAGAAAATTTCTAGTTAAAATTCACATTTTTTATATATGCATTAATATATTTTTATTTTAGTTTGAATTGTGGAAAATTTAATTTTTTTTATTTAGATTTTAAAATATCAACATTGTAATTTAGAGTGAAAAATTAAACTTCAAATATTCAGTGCAAAATTAAATTATTTATTTATGTGTTGATATATTTAAACAGAAAATTTAAGCATGTATTTATTTTAGAATTTTGTTAATAAAATTTTCAGTATAATTATAATAAAAATCAAGTGAAATTTTATACTAGAAATTTAAGTGGAGATTCAAATTATTTTTTCAGTGGAAGTTTGCAGAGAAAGTTTTTCAGTTCAAATTTGCATTTTTTATTTATGTATTAATATATTTTCATTTTAATTCTAAGTGAAAATTTGAAGTGTGAATTTTCTATTTAAATTTTCAGTAAAATTTACACAAGAAATTTCGAGTGGAAATTTTCCTATGTACATATAATAAATAATACATATTATATGTATTATATAAATTTATATAATAAATAATATATATCATTATATGTATATTTAATAAATATTATATATATTAGTTGCAACGTTAATGAGAAGCGTATGAGTATTGTTGTCTATAAACTGGTTTAGATGGTCAGGATAAATGACTCATCTGAGACAATATTAACCCCATAAATCATTTAAGATATAATTTTTTAAAGATTTGTTGTGTTAGTGTTATTGTTAATTGAAAACTAACTATTTTCATTCAATCTCAAACATTTTTATTTTTCCGTTCTATTTTATCATGATTCGTGAATCAAAAAAATATTTTTATATATTATTTTCTTTAAGTTCGTGGGCTTCCTCGTTAGTTCATAGGCCCCGCATGAATAGGGTTGGATTTTTAACCCTGCAATATTTGAAGATCGGGTGAGATTGGTCAATAAAATCCACAACCTGCATCATTCACCCCTATTACCGACCGGAATGCCCTAATAAGTCATCTATCAATCCATTAGGCATAAAGAAGCAAGTTCAACTTCAAAATTCACATGCCCAGTACACAAGAAAGCAACAGACACTGCAAGAGCGCACGAAAACCCGGGACCAGCATCGTCTCCAATACCCTGAATAACTGGAATATACAGTTTACCCGAGATGATGCCACGTTTATAAAAAAAGCAACCATTGGATTGAAATGCAATAAAAAAATGCAGCTGTCAGAATTTTTACAAAAATCCATTTATACCCTTTGTTGTTATTACCGTCATACAACTGTAATACACCATAAAAACAAATTAAAACATTAAAAAAACGTATCAAAAACATAAAAAAACATATCAAAAAACAAAAACACTGAATAATAAAATGCTATTTAAAATGCTATAAAAACTCTATAAATTACAAAAAAAAAACATATAAAAACATTGATATAAAAAAACCATAAAAAAGCGTTGATACAAAACATAAACATATTAAAACCAAAAAATAGATATTAAAAATGCAGATATAAATTACTATTTAAAACATATCAATTTATAAAAAAAATATAACATTGAAAAATAAAATTTTTCTATAAATTGTTATTTTTAAAAATGTATCAATTTTGTATTTCTTAAATAATATTGTAAACAACTATTAATCTTTGCAAGTTTAAAAAATATTTTTTATGAAATAAATTAAAAATATGTACTTAGAAAAATGTACCAAAACATTATTACATTTAAAATTTAAATAAAAATATTGTTTAGAAATAATAAAATTTTCTCAAATAAAGAGAAACTCGTTATTTTATAAATGCATAACCATTTTTATGCTGTAATTTTTTAAAGGCATAAAAGAAATATATTTTATAATGTAACTAAAAATAAAAAAATACCAATTTCAAGAAAAAAATCAAATTTTTATTTAAAGGGTAAAATGTCAATGAAGAATTTTCATTATAAAAAACAGAGAAATAATAAATAATAAAAGGAAAAAATGTAAATTAAATTTTAATGAATGTATTTATATTAAATGAAATTACATATAATATGTATTAAATTTTTTACATAAATTATATAAAAATAATATAATTTACCATTTAAAAATATATATAATACATGAATAAAAATGTAAATAAAATGTACATATTTAGGAAGTTCCAGTGGTGGTTCCAGTGGAAGTTCCAGTGAAGGTTCCAGTGGATTTTCCAGTTCTAGTGGAGGTTCTAGTGGAGGTTGTCACGACCCAACCCTACCCGGGCTCGAGCCACAACTACCCCAAGCCCGCCTCCATAGGCCAGGGGTTGGCGACCAGCGCCGAAGGCACAATAACTCGGGGAGGCCTTTGCCTAAGTACCTATACACACACACGCAGCACACTCAATGCAAAAGTGCAGAGTAAAAAGAAAAGCAAAGGGCAACTGCTATAAATAAACCTCAATGTGCATCGACCTCTAACAGTACAAATAAAGTGATGAAAAGGAGAAAGGGGGAAAACACGCGCCCAACCAGAAAAGTGCCACAACCCGACAACAGGTAAAAAAAAATACAGCTGACGGGTCTCCCACTTGGAACCCGGCTACGACCACCGCACTCGGTCCAAGCTCCCAATCTCCTATGCTCCACTAAAGTCACGCTCTACCTGTCCGTCATCTGCAAGGGAACACCAAGTGTGGGTAAAGCCCAAGTAGGGGTGAGTATAAAAATACTTAGTAGGATACCCCGAAGGCTCGAGGGAGCAACAAAGGAGGTACCGAAGGGGTGAGCAGTAGAGCGAACAGAGAAAAGTGGAGAAGTACGACCAAGAGTGCAGTAAAGAGAACAGTAAGAGTCCAGCTCAACCCAACAATAGAAAAGAAGTAGACTCGTCCAGACACAAGGAGCTGGAAACGGTGAGAAGATGAACTTCTCATCGAGTCTTCACTACCTACAACAAGAGAGTAGACTCGTCCATCCACGAGAAGCTAGACATGGAAAGCACGTGGCATACCTCGCGCGTCTTCACCCCTCCTGGAAGGAGAGTAACCAATCCCAAGAAGTGGGTCCTGAAAACAAGGTATATACATATACATATGCCCAGCAAGAAGCCCGAACAACGTCGTAAGGGGATCTCCGTCCCGTAGCTCAGCCCAAGAAAATGAGTCGCCAACAGTCCCAAAAGTAAACTCCATCGATGCCCAGCATCCCACACGTCTGCCCCAAACCGCAAGCTAAGGGGATCAATCACCACACCTCGACACTATCCGCTTTGGGCGGCACTGACTCGCCCGCATGGTTTTAGATCGCGTCATAAGAACATGTCTCGGTGGGGAAAGTGCCCCTCGTACTTGAGAGTTCTAGGGAAAGTCAGACCACACCTCATCACTGCCCTGCAGTTGAGAGGTCTCCTCAAAGTCAAAGTCGTCACAACACTGACCCGTATAACCAAGGGTCCTGCTCTGGTAATCACGGAGGAAAGCCACAGGCTAGCCTAGTAGAAAGGACTGAGCCTGGAATGCCAACAGGTGTCCCACTGCCCAGCCCTGCTGGAGGGAAATTCATAACCAGATATCAGGTGACCCACTGCCCAGCCCTACTGGAGGGTAAACCCTAATACATCATCAGGCAACCCACTGCCCAGCCCCACTGGAGGGTAAACCATAATACATCATCAGGTAACCCACTGCCCAGTCCCGCTGGAGGGTAGACCTGGAATAAGTCGACAGGCGACCCACTGCTCAGCCTTGCTGGAGGGTAGACCTAGAACTAGACGACGGACGACCCACTGCCCAGCCCTGCTGGAGGGTGGGCCCTAAGAGGTCGTCGGGTGACCCACTGCCCAGTCTCTGCTGGAGGGTAGACCCTAAGTGCGTCGGGTGACCCACTGCCCAGTCTTTGCTGGAGGGTAGACCCTAAGAGCATCGGGTGACCCACTTCCCAGTCTCTGCTAAAGGGTAGACCCTAAAAGTCAGTGAGCAACCCACTGCCCAGCCCTGCTGGAGGGTAAACCCGAAGAATTCGATGAGTAACCCACTACCCAACCCCGCTGGAGGGTAAAACTCATAACTGCTCTGTCCATATCTACATGAGGGCACAACACTGGCCAACTGAACATGGAGTGGGTGTCGCGCAACCACACAACTCGAGAACAACTCTCCCAAAAGAGGTTCAATGCATGTTCCATCACCGGGTGTCACTGGCCCCGCTACCGGCCAATCCATCGAGAACGAAACCAGGGGGAGACCACTCAACCCTGCTGGTCAAACAAACGAGTACCGAGCCAGGGGAAGAACTCCACCCTACTGGTCAAAAAAACACACAGAGGGACCCTCTACGTCGCGAGAGGTCAAAGTACGTAAAGCAGAACCCGGCACGCACGTGGGGCCCACACAATGTGTGGCCCCATCTCAACCCCAACTGAACGCACCAATGTTCTCAGGTATGAACAACCACATGTACCTCCAAGCATTTCTGTATACTCCCAGAGTATACACAGTCTCAGCCCAAGGGACATCGTGCACACAGCACCCAACGTCAACGCAAAGGCGTGACGTAACATCTCCAACTCAAAGGCCCAGGCACGGCCAACCATATCTTGTGAACCATTTATATCACTCTCCCAAGAGTGCGCGATCACACGCCAAGGGTCCGCTACAAACATGGTAGGATGAACCGTCACCGGAGCACCTTTCATGCTTCCACATTTAATAAAATCGCGTATAAGGCTCCACACCACCAAACGGATTGCACCGTTGTAATCCTCGCGGAAAAACACGCGAGGTAGACTACTTACTCGCCTGAAACGGTCAACTGGTGAAAGGTACTATTCACCGTAGCCAAACCCGTGTGGGGCCCACCCCAAGATCCCGAAACTGAACCAACGGATCATGCCACTGCGATCCCCTCAGAAAAACACACGGGATTGAGTACTCAATCGCCCAAAACGGACACCCGGTGAAAAGGGTACTATTCACCGTAGCCAGGTCGGGTGGGACCCACACCACGTCCCCGAAAAAGGTCAAGTGAACTGCACCATCGCAATGCTCTCGAAAAATCACGTCAAATTGACTGCTTACTTGCGTGGAACAGATATCCGGAGAAAAAGGTACATTCCGGCGCACCGCACACGAGCGGT
This sequence comes from Viscum album, assembly GCA_963277665.1. NCBI lineage: Eukaryota > Viridiplantae > Streptophyta > Magnoliopsida > Santalales > Viscaceae > Viscum > Viscum album. The sequence continues at coordinate 1,722,598,153 of OY728161.1, forward strand.
GCCACGTGGGACCCGCATCCCGGTCTCGAAACTCAACGAACGAATCGCACCGTTGCGATCCTCTTGAAAAAGCACACAAGATGGACTATTCAATTGTCCAAAACGGTCGTCCGGTGATAAAGATGGAAAATCACCGTCAACTCCCGAAACGGCCCTCGCGGGGCCCGCACCATCGTGCGGACTTACAGCGGGCAGACTGCGCCAACGCGATGCCCTTGGAAAAACACCCAACATCGACTGCTCGCACGCCCCGAACGAACGTCCGAGGAAAAAGTCATGAAACGTTGCACGCAACTCAAAAGACGGGTCGTGGGGCCCACGCCTCAACTCCGGCTTCAACGCCCAAAACCACTCTGGAAACCTCCACTTCGGTGTCAGGGTCGCAATGCCACTGACGGCGCTCAAAACGGACGTCGGATGTGTCTGCGCCGTCCAAAACAAGAATCTCGGGAAAAACGCTCTTCCACTTAAAGACGTGTCGCGCCTCCAAGGCCCCTCGTTTCGAGAATTAAAAATTCCCGAAACTATCTCAAAACGTTCCCCTCGACACAAGGTCTGCGCTGCCGCTGACGGCGTGCAAAACGGATGCCCGAAGCCCGAAATATGGGCGTCCGAAGATTTAAAAAAAAAAAAGGAAACCCTCTTGGGCCGGACCGGCCCGGACCAGCCGGTCCGCCCACAGCCGGCCCGCGGCCCGGCCGCGGGTCCGGTTCGCTCCGCCGCGGCCAGCTGGCCGCGGCCTGTCGCCACCGACCGGCCATCACAGCCGGTCGCTTTCTCCGCAGCGACCCGCGATATGCGGGTCGCGGTCGCGCCACATGCGGGGTCGCGCACCCTGCGGCCCCTCCTCCTTCGCGCTACGCCGGCACCGCTGCACGGAAGCCCGGCCGCCCGCCGTCTCAGCTAGGGAGCTCCGCCACCCTCGGCCTGCCGTCCGCAGCCGCCCGCTGCCGCACACCGCCAGCGCCGGAAAGCGCCGCCGCCAACCGACCGCCGCCGAAGCCCCTGCCGCCGTCTCGGAACCACCGTCCGCCGCCACTGGAAACCGTCGGACCACCGCGCCGGCCGGAGAACCCCAAAAACCCGCGAATCTTCGCCGGACCGCTGCGGAGGCCTCGGAGGTCGGATTTCGAATCTGAAATAAGATTTTGAAAGCTCGGAGATCGTACTACGTGATCATGGGCATCAATCGATGATCGGATAACAATTTGATGCTATAAACTAAGCTCAAAGATTTCGGGAAATTAAAAACGAAACAAAAACGACTCCTACCTCTTGGGTGATGCTCGGAGCTTCACGGGGAGTCCGCCGCCGCTCTGCTGCCTTTTCGGAATTGGCTCTCCGGAGGTGCCTCGCCGGAGTGCTTCGCCGGAGCTGGAGGAGTGGGGGAGGGTTTGAGTTAGAAGGAGAAGAAGAAGAGGGTGGGGGGAGAAGTGTTTAAAAACAAAATACTTAAACTCCCGCCCGTGGGCCCCGTACCCGAACTCCCGACGGGGTCGGGATTTAGCCTACCCTAGGCTAAGAACCACACTCTGAGCACAACGGTGGTCTCAGAATTTTATTCTGAGACCCCGTTCAAAAGTTATTAAACTTAGCGCCCAAGGCCGCCAAATTACGAAAACGCCCCTGGGGCCATTTTTTACAAACGACCCACGCCCGCGAAACTTATACCCCTACTAGGGTAAACGACATGCTTCGAACTCAACGGTGCTCTCGGTTTTCCAATCTGAGCCACCATTTAAGAGATACTAGCATTTCTCCATTAAACGAATTAATTTATTTATTTAATCCGTTTAACGTTCCAGAAGCGGGCGAGGGGTCCAAACATCCCGCGCTGACAAGTTTTATGTCATTCCTAGGGAAAACACCCCATTCCAGACCCATCTGTACACTCAGATATCTGATCCAGAACTCTGTTTAGGAGTTATCCCATTTATTTGGAATTTCCTGTGTGAACGCACTGAAAATTTAATTCCGGCCACTCCGGGGCTCGGAATCGCACGCCGTCTGAAGGCGCTACTCTGGAATATCATTAAGAATATTCCAAAGTCTTTCAAAGCAAAAAACTAGGTTCTTACATCATTCCATCCTTCAAGCTTTTCGTCCCTGAAAAGCAAAACTAAGGAGCAACACAGGGTTCTAAGCCCACACTTGGCTTCCTCATAACCAGAAGAACCCACGCGCAGCTCTGCGTCACCGCACACAGACCAAAGGATTGATCTGTTCACGCTAGGTCAGCCCTCATCGATGTCGTGCACCCACTCCAGACTTTGGGGTTAGGGCAAGGTGGTAGGGTACCTCACCATCCCTTTGCACGGTCTCAAACGGCCCGAAGGCCCTCGGGGGTAGCTCACCTCCCCGGTCAAACCTCTACGTCGCACGCCGCGACTGGAATCACCGCCCGCACCTAGAATAAGGCCCGATGATTACCTCCTTCAGAATATCCATATGGTGAAACACACAAGGATATATGGTCACGCTAGGTTCCACAGTCGATGCTCTCTTACACGCTCAAAAGGTGAAGGAGTCAACACCATCGACTAAAGGAAAAGGTCTCACGCCTTTTCCCTTACCAACACAGGGTTACACCCGACGCCCTGCGTCACCCTGGTAACACCTCAAACAAGGAGCAGGGAGAAAATCCTTTCACACGCAGATCCTAACAATTCTACTGTAAAAAGTAGAAGAGTCACAAGGGGTACCTCTCTCCATCCCATGCTCTGCAGGATCATTGACATCCAAAACTCGCGGCTGTCCGTGGTCCCAACCGTCAGCTCCCGGAGCCTGACATGGACCGCCTAGTGGTGATGGGGAGATCTCGTAAAGTCATCCCCCATTACCAGCTCCTCCCGCTCCTCTGCTAGCACCACCTCCCTGGGTAATACTCCGATCACGGCGCTGCCTCTGTCGTGGTGGTGCGCCTGCTGCCTGCCCGAAGCACCCAGCAACTCGGGTCGGGCAGTCTCGTGCCAAGTGACCTCGCCCGTCACAAGCATAACACCGACTCTCTCTGGGCTGCACTGGTGCCCTCCGGCACCACTGTGGTGTGCGACCATGCCCCTGAGTCCGGTTGTCAGAAATCCACATGCGTCGAGGTTCTGCTTGCCGACGCCCACTAGTCGCGACAGACGTCTCGGCTCCGACGTGCCTGCTGCCACCACCAACACTAGAACGTGACAGGAAGCCCTCTGTCACCAGCGCCTGCTCTATCACCCCGACATATGTGGAAATTTCCAAGGGTACTATGATAGCATGAATCTCTCGGTGGATACCCTTCTCAAACTTCCGCGCTCGGATGTTGTCGTCATGGACCAAGTCCGGGTAAAAGCGTGCACGGTCTGCAAAACTAGCCGCATACTCGGCCATCGTCATCCCTCCCTGCTGAAACTACAGGAGCTCCTTAATCCGAACGGAGCGCAAGCAGGAGGGGAAAAACTCCTCACGAAACAAAAACCGAAAGTCTCCCCACGAAAGCGACGACTCATTAAGAAGATGAGTCACCAGACTCCACCAATGCCAAGCTGCTCCACGAAAAAGGGTGGTTGCCAAAGCCACTCTCTGATCTGTCGACGTCTGCACAAGCCTAAAAAGGCGAACCACTGACTCAAGCCAAACCTCTACTGCCTGAGGATCTGGCTCACCACTGAACCTCAGTGGTCTCTGCCGCTGGAACTCACGGAGCGCGCTTTACCTGCGCTCAAGCTCAGCCTACTCTGCTGAAACTGCCGGCTACTCAACAGGTGGGGGTGCTGCTACCAGCCCACCCGGAGAAAGGGGCTCACATGATGGGTCCTGGACTGTGGCCTCGTAGCTCACAGGGTCGTCGTCACGAACCAAAGCTGGTATCCTGGTTGGCTGTCCTTGCGGAGACATCCTGAAAATTATCAAGGAGTGTCGTGGTCAGATGAGCATATATGTATATACCAATAGTAATGATGGGGAGCTGACTCAAGAAGGACAGTCAAAGACTCAATCCTATGTGATGCACAAACAAATTTTCCCTACAACAAGTGTCTCAGTATGCCGAGTCGACAAACGGGTTATCAAGGTCCTGGTGAATGGATACGTCGGCCGCCGCACCATCACTGGACTCCCTGGCCTGAGAGCCGCTCTCGAGACACATTAATACTGTTGCCCTAAATCCCAAACAATTCCTCTTTTAGGGACGTCCGAACAACGTCCCAAGGAATGAACCGCCTCTGATACCACTTTGTCACGACCCGACCCTACCCGGGCTTGAGCCGCAACTACCCCAAGCCTGCCTCCATAGGCCAGGGGCTGGAGACCAGCGCCGAAGGCACAATAACTCGGGGAGGCCTTTGCCTAAGTACCTGTACACACACACGCAACACACTTAATGCAAAAGTGCAGAGTAAAAAGAAAAGCAAAGGGCAACTGCTATAAATAAACCTCAATGTGCATCGACCTCTAACAGTACAAATAAAGTGCTGAAAATGAGAAAGGGGCAAAACACGTGCCCAACCAGAAAAGTGCCACAACCAGGCAACAGGTAAACAAAAAGACAGCTGACAGGTCTCCCACCTGGAACCCGGCTACGACCACCGCACGCGGTCCAAGCTCCTACGCTCCACTGAAGTCACGCTCCACCTGTCTGTCATCTGCAAGGGCACACCAAGTGTGGGAAAATCCCAAGCAGGGGTGAGTATAAAAATACTCAGTAGGATACCCTGAAGGCTCGAGGGAGCAACAAAGGAGGTACTGAAGGGGTGAGCAGTAGAGCGAACAGAGAAAAGTGGAGAAGTATGACCAAGAGTGCAGTAAAGAGAACAGTAAGAGTCCATCTCAACCCAACAAGAGAAAGGAAGTAGACTCGTCTAGGCACAAGGAGCTGGAAACGGTGAGAAGATGAACTTCTCGTCGAGTCTTCGCTACCTACAGCAGGAGAGTAGACTCGTCCATCCACGAGAAGCTAGACACGGAAAGCACGTCGCATACCCCGTGCGTCTTTGCCCCTCCTGGAAGGAAAGTAACCAATCCCAAGAAGTGGGTCCTGAAAACAAGGTATATACATATACATATGCTCAACAAGAAGCCCGAACAACGTCGTAAGGGGATCTCTGTCCTGTAGCTCAGCCCAAGAAAATGAGTCGCCAACAGTCCCAAAAGTAAACTCCATCGATGCCCAGCATCCCGCACGTCTGCCCCAAACCGCAAGCCAAGGGGCTCAATCACCACACCTCGACACTATCCGCTTTAGGAGGCACTGACTCGCCCGCACGGTTTTAGATCGCATCATAAGAACGCGTCTCAGTGGGGAAAGTGCCCCTCGTACTTGAGAGTTCTAGGGAAAGTCAAACCACACCTCGTCACTGCCCTGTAGTCGAGAGGTCTCCTCAAAGTCAAAGTCGTCACAACACTGACCCGTATAACCAAGGGTCCTGCTCCGGTAATCACGGAGGAAAGCCATAAGCTAGCCTAGTATAAAGGACTGAGCCTGGAATGCCAACAGGTGTCCCACTGCCCAGCCCTGCTGGAGGGAAATTAATAACCAGATATCAGGTGATCCACTGCCCAGCCCTGCTGGAGGGTAAACCCAAATACATCATCAGGAAACCCACTGCTCAGCCCCGCTGGAGGATAAAACATAATACATCATCAGGCGACCCACTGCCCAGTCCCGCTGGAGTGTAGACCTGGAATAAGTCGACATGCGACCAACTGCCCAGCCTTGTTGGAGGGTAGACCGGGAACTAGACGACGGGCGACCCACTGCCCAGCCCTGCTGGAGGGTAGGCCCTAAGAGGTCATCGGGTGACCCACTTCCCAGTCTCTACTGGAGGGTAGACCCTAAGTGCGTCGGGTGACCCACTGCCGAGTCTCTGCTGGAGGGTAGACCCTAAGAGCGTCGGGTGACCCACTGCCCAGTCTCTGTTGGAGGGTAGACCCTAAAAGTCAGTGAGCAACCCACTGCCCAGCCCTGCTGGAGGGTAAATCCGAAGAAGTCGATGAGTAACCCACTGCCCAGCCCCGCTGGAGGGTAAAACTCAGAACTGCTCTGGCCATCTCTACAGGAGGGCACAACACTGGACAACCGAACACGGAGTGGGTGTCGCGCAACCACCCAACTCCAGAACAACACTCCCAAAAGAGGTTCAGTGCATGTTCCATCACCGGGTGTCACTGGCCCCGCTACCGGCCAATCCATCGAGAACGAAACCAGGGGGAGACCACTCAACCCTGCTGGTCAAACAAACAAGTACCGAGCCAGGGGAAGAACTCCACCCTGCTGTTCAAACAAACACACAGAGGGACCCTCTACGTCGCGAGAGGTCAAAGTACACAAAGCAGAACCCGACACGCACGTGGGGCCCACACAACGTGTGGCCCCATCTCAACCCCAATTGAACGCACCAACGTTCTCAGGTACGAACAACCACATGTACCTCCAAGAATTTCCGTATACTCCCAGAGTATACACAGTCTCAGCCCAAGGGTCGTCGTGCACACATCACCCAACGTCAACGCGAAGGCGTGACGTAACATCTCCAACTCAAAGGCCCAGGCACGACCAACCACATCTTGTGAACCATTTATATCACTCTCCCAAGAGTGCGTGATCACACGCCAAGGGTCCATTACAAACATGGTAGGACGAACCGCCACCAGAGCACCTTTCATGCTTCCACATTTAATAAGATCACGTATAAGGCTCTGCACCACCAAACAGATCGCACCGTTGTAATCCTCGCGGAAAAACACATGAGATAGACTACTTACTCGTCTGAAACGGTCAACCGGTGAAAAAGGTACTATTCACCGTAGCCAAACCCGTGTGGGCCCACCCCAAGATCCCAAAACTGAACCAATGGATCACGCCACTGTGATCCCCTCGGAAAAACACACGAGATTGAGTACTCAATCGCCCAAAACGGACACCCGGTGAAAAGGGTACTATTCACCGTAGCCGGGTCGGGTGGGACCCACACCACGTCCCCGAAAAAGGTCGGGCGAACTGCACCATCGCAATGCTCTCGAAAAAGCACGTCAAATTGACTGCTTACTTGCGTGGAACGGATATCCGGAGAAAAAGGTACATTTCGGCGCACCGCACACGAGCGGTGCCACGTGGGACCCGCATCCCGGTCCCAAAACTCAACGAACGAATCACACCGTTGCGATCCTCTCGAAAAAGCACACAAGATGGACTATTCACTTGTCCAAAACGGTCGCCCGGTGATAAAGATAGAAAATCACCGTCAACTCCCGAAACGGCCCTCGCGGGGCCCGCACCATCGTGCGGACTTACAGCAGGCAGACTACGCCAACGCGATGCCCTCGGAAAAACACCCAACATAGACTGCTCGCACGCCCCGAACGGACGTCCGAGGAAAAAGTCGTGAAACGCTGCACGCAGCTCAAAAGACGGGTCATGGGGCCCACGCCTCAACTCCGACTTCAATGCCCGAAACTGCCCTTGAAACCTCCACTTCGATGCCAGGGTCGCAACGCCACTGACAGCGCTCAAAACGGACGTCGGATGTGTCTGCGCCGTCCAAAACAAGAATCTCGGGAAAAACGCTCGTCCACTTAAAGACGCGTCGCGCCTCCGAGGCCCCTCGTTTCGGGAATTAACAATTCCTAAAACCATCTCAAAACGTTTCCCTCGACGCAAGGTATGCGCTGCCGCTGACGGCGCGCAAAACGGAAGCCCGAAGCCCGAAATACGGGCGTCCGAAGATTTTTTTTTAAAAAAAGGAAACCCTCTTGGGCCGGACCGGCCCGGACCGGTCGGTCCGCCCACAGCCGGCCCGCGGCCCGGCCGCGGGTCCGGTTCGCTCCGCCGCGGCCAGCTGGCCGCGGCCTGTCGCCACCGACCGGCCATCACGGCCGGTCTCTTTCCCCGCAGCGACCCGCGATATGCGGGTCGCGGTCGCGCCGCACGTGGGGCTGCGCACCCCGCGCCCCCCCCCCCCCCCCCCCCTCCTTTGCGCTACGCCGACGCCGCCGCGCGGAAGCCCGACCGCCCGCCGTCTCAGCCAGGGAGCTCCGCCACCCCCGGCCTGCCGTCCGCAGCCGCCCGCTGCCGCCCACCGCCAGCACCGGAAAGCGCCGCCGCCAGCCGACCGCCGCCGAAGCCCCTGCCGCCGTCTCGGAACCACCGTCCGCCGCCACTGGAAACCGTCGGACCACCGCGCCGGCCGGAGAACCCCAAAAACCCGCGAATCTTCGCCGGACCGCTGCAGAGGCCTCGGAGGTCGGATTTTGAATCCGAAATAAGCGTTGGAAAGCTCATAGATCGTACTACGTGATCATGGGCATCGATCGACGATCGGATAACAATTTGATGCTATAAACTAAGCTCAAAGATTGCGGGAAATTAAAAACGAAACAAAAACGACTCCTACCTCTTGGGCGATGCTCGGAGCTTCACGGGGAGTCCGCCGCCGCTCCGCTGCCTTGCCAGAATTGGCTCGCCGGAGGTGCCTCGCCGGAGTGCTTCACCGGAGCTGGAGGAGAGGGGGAGGGTTTGAGTTAGAAGGAGAAGAAGAAGACGGGGGGGGGAGAAGTGTTTAAAAACAAAACACTTAAACTCCCGCCCATGGGCCCCGTACCCGAACTCCCGACGGGGTCGGGATTTAGCCTACCCTTGGCTAAGAATCACGCTCTGAGTGCAACGTCGGTCTCATAATTTTATTCCGAGACCCCGTTCAAAAGTTATTAAACTTAGCGCCCGAGGCCGCCAAATTACGAAAACGCCCCTGGGACCATTTTTCACAAACGGCCCGCGCCCGCGAAACTTATACCCCTCCTAGGGTAAAAGACATGCTCCAAACTCAACGGTGCTCTCGGTTTTCCAATCTGAGCCACCGTTTAAGAGATACTAGCATTTCACCATTAAACAAATTAATTAATATATTTAATCCGTTTAACGTTCCAGAAGTGGGCGAGGGGTCCAAACATCCCGCGCCGACAAGTTTTATGTCATTCCTAGGGAAAACACCCCATTCCGGACCCATCCGTATACTCGGATCTTTGATCCGGAACTCCGATTAGGAGTTATCCCATTTATTTGGAATTTCCAGTGTGAACGCACTGAAAATTTAATTCCGGCCACTCCGGGGCTCGGAATCGCACGCCGTCTGAAGGCGCTGCTCTGGAATATCATCAAGAATATTACAAAGTCTTTAAAAGCAAAAACCAGGTTCTTACAGAGGTTCCAGTGGAGGTTCCAGTAGAGGTTCCAGTAAAGGTTCCAGTGGAGGTTCCAGTGGAGGTTCCAGGTTTCAGTGGAACTCCAATGGACATTCCAGTAGACGTTCCAGTGGATGTTCCAGTAGACGTTCTAGTAGAGGTTTCAGTGGACATTCTAGTGGAGGTTCTAGTGGAAGTTCCAGTTGAGGTTTTAGTGGAATTTCCAATCGAAGTTTCAATGGATGTTCCACAATACAACAAAAATATATATTTATAAAACTATAGAATATATTAATAAAAATTAAATTTTAATAAAGATATTTATATTAAATTCAATTATATATAATATATGTAATATATTTTATTCATCATCTATACTAATAACAATTATAAATCTATTAAGAGGAAGTTCCAGTGGAGGTTCCACTGGAGGTTCCACTGGAGGTTTCAGTGGAGGTTCCGGAGGAGGTTCCATGTTCTAGTGGATCCTCTAGTGGATGTTCTAGTGGAGGTTACAGTGGAGTTTCCAGTGGAGGTTCCAGTAGAGGTTGTAGTGGAGGTTCTAGTGGAGGTTCCAGTGGAGGTTCCACTGAAGGTTCTAATGGAGGTTTCAGTGGAATTTTCAATTGAAGTTTCAATAGAAGTTCCACAATACAACAAAAGTATATATTTATAAAACTATAGAATATATTAATAAAAATTAACTTTTAATAAACATATTTATATTAAATGCAATTATATATAATATATGTAATATATTTTATTCAACATCTATACTAATAAAAATTATAAATCTATTAAGAGGAAGTTTCAGTGGAGGTTCCAGTAGAGGTTCCAGTGGAGGTTTCAGTGGAGGTTCCAGTGGAGGTTCCAGTGGAGGTTCCAGTTCCAGTGGAGGTTCTAGTGGAGGTTCCAATGGAGGTTCCGGTGGAGGTTCCAGGTTCTAATGAAACTTCTAGTGGATGTTTCAGTGGAAGTTCCAGTGGTGTTGGGACCAATAGGGGCCTATATACCATGAGAGGGGGGTGAATCAGGGTATGAATATTCTTTTTCAAAGTTCTTTCTGCCCCACTGGATCTTGAACTCTTTGTTACAAGGGTCACTTTGTTTGCACTTGTGTGGTTACTGTGATCACTTGTCTCCTTTACCTGATGATGATGCTTTGAATGCAATGCAGGGAAGTAAGCAGGCAGACACAGAGATTTTTACTTGGTTCACCGCTAAGGGCTACGTCCAAGGAGCATACGCCGACAAGTTGCCGGTTCGTACCAAATTCCACTAGACTTCACTAGCTGTGGATTACAATGTTCGGGCTAGATCACTTCTATGCCCAGACTCACTGCCTATACAATGTTTAGGGTCAGCTCACTGCTTTCCCAAAGGTCACTCCCTATTTCTCTCTCTCTGGCTCACTGCCGGTGGAGAGGATCACCTTTTTCTTCTTCCTAAGCTCACTGCTCTTGGAAGGGAATCCAATCACAGTTTATAGACCTGTAGGTCTCTTCATTTCCATTAAGGAATGCATCTTTCTCTGTATGTAGATGCTCTGTTGAAGTTCAACTTTCATCCGTAGATGAATACCTCTTTGCCTCTGAACACTGGGCAAACACCTTTGGAAAGCACCTTCGCAAAGCACCCTACTTCGCGAAGCTCCCAATTTCACGAAGCTCAAACAAGCCCTCGCGAAGCTCCTGCCTTTTCGCGAAGCTCACTCGCGAAGCACTCTCGCGAAGCACTCTCGCGATGCTCAAGTCGTTGCAAAACAACTTCTCTCGCGAAGCTCACTGAGCCAACGCGGAGCACACAACTTTCGCGGAGCAACAATAGCCGCCGCGAAGCTCCTCTTTCGCGAAGCACACTGCCTTCGCGAACCACCTCCGCGAACCGAGAGCAATGGATTTTCTCTGAAAATTCTCTCTGCTTCGCTCGAAGGGGTCGGCCTCTATTTATAGGAGATTCCACCGACCCTTGTCCCTTCCGCGCGAAGTCAACGCCACGTCATCTCAAATCGCGAAGCTCCAAAGATTCCGCCGGAATTCTGTCCAAATCGCGAAGCACCACGGCACTTTGCCGTTCGCGAAGCTTGACATAGTCGCGAAAAATCACCGTCAACATACCTTCACGACTTCGCCGCGAAGCTCCCTCGCGAAGCACAACATTCTTTCGCGCCTTCGCCGCGAAGCTCACTCGCAAAGCCCTTCACCGCCGCGATGCGCTTCAGCCTCTGCCGTTCGCGAAGCTTGACGTAATCGCGAAGCATCACCGCCTCCATTCTTCTGGTCTTCGCGATTTCCAAACCAAACATCTTATCTTCGCGAAATTCATGCCTTTGCCATGTGAAATTATGCTCTTCATGAAAATCCACTTTTCGCGATGCTCACCAAACTCCAAATTTTGGACCCCAAAAATTTTGCAAACACTGGGAAACGACGCCACCTTGTACTGCTCTTTTGCACCGTCTCCAGATCGTCCTTTCCTTTGTCATAGTTCTTTGTCAACATGGAATGTCAACAACTTCTCGGGAACTCGACAATTTTCCATGGAAACCTGTTTTGCCAACAAACACAATCAACCCAAAAATACTGCAATGTTACCTTGAGGGATTTGTGCCCAACAAGTGGAAGTTCCAGTGAAGGTTCCGGTGGAGGTTCCAATGGATGTTCCAGTGAAGGTTCTAGTGGAATTTTCAATTGAAGTTTCAATGGATGTTTCACAATACAACAAAAGTATATATTTATAAAACTATAGAATATATTAATAAAAATTAAATTTTAATAAACATATTTATATTAAATGCAATTATATAAAATATATGTAATATATTTTATTCAATATCTATATTAATAACAATTATAAATCTATTAAGAATAAGTTCCAGTGGAGGTTCCAGTGGACGTTTCAGTGAAGATTCCAATGGACGTTCCAGTGGAGGTTCCAGTGGACGTTTCAGTGGAGGTTCCAGTGGAGGTTCCAGTGGACGTTCTAGTGGAGGTTCCAGTGGACGTTCCAGTGAAGGTTCCAGTGGACTTTCCAAAACTATAGAATATATTAATAAAATTTAAATTTTAACAAATATATTTATATTAAATGCAATTATATAAAACATTTATTACATTTATTACATAAATTTTACAAAAACAACATGGTTTATCATTTAAAAATGTATACAATAATAATTGTATTTATAATACAATAGACTCAATATTTTTTTATGCGTTAATTTTTTTTTACGACTTTAAAGATATCATGGAAAATCTATTAATTTTCTCATAAATAATTAAATAATCTATTTTTATCACACATTTATTTTTAATTCTTTTTAAAAGACGTAACACAATTTTTTTAACAAAATAAAACATCTTTCAATGACAAATATAATTGGTTTTAAAATAAAATTAACTCATTAATATTTAACATGTTTTAAAAAAATGCATGCACTTAAAAATATCAATAAAAATATATTCATTTTACTCAAATAATCAAATAATTTAAAACATATATTATTTGATCATTTTTTAACAAAACGCCGTAATTGTTTTTATATAAGACAAATAAAAATTCATTTTAAAAATATATTCGGTTGTTAAACATATCACAATTTTTATTATTTGTTTAATATATAATATAATATCATAAATTGGAGATGTAAGATTTTGTTGATTGGAGCGAGGGAGAATCTACCGCCTATTTTTTGTGTAAGACCAACATACCCCTCACTTACTCGGTTGCAACGTGTGAAAATAAAACATACGTCAAAATCCTAAAATGTGATCGGATGATCCATTATTTAATGGAATTGAAGACCATAAAAACCGGGAAAACCGCGACAAACTCCCCAACTTTCGTTGAAAGTGAAATTCTGGTCCCACCCTCTCATCTCGCGCCGCTCCTCTCACCACCAGTCGCTTGAACCCATTCAGCCGCTCCTCTCACCTCGCGCCGCCCTACGCCAGCCCCTACTCCAAGTCACCCTACGCCCGCCCCTACCACCAGTCGCTTGAACCCATTCAGACGCTCCTCTCACCTCGAGCCGCCCTAGCCCGCACCTCGCGAGCTACCCTTGCCATCGCCCAGAACCCAAGCCGCCTCCCTACACTTCTCCATCGCCAAACCCCAGCTCTCTCGCGCCGCCCTCAGCAAGCCATTGCCCTCTCTTCCGCAACCCACCTCGCGCAGCCCCTTCCTCCGCAGCTCCTTCTCCCCGTCCACCAGCCGCCTCACCCTCATCATCCTTGCACAGCGGCTGTCTGGACGGCCTCGGCATCCGCATTGTTTTTTCTTCTGTTGGGACCCTGACGGCGACCGATTATTTTGGTAACGCGATCATGTTATCGTATCGGTGGTGTGTTATCATCATATTGGTATTGTGATCACCCCATCACCACCAACAACAAACAAGGCTTAAACCCAACTAATTGGGATAGACTCTAGGTATCAAACATCGCCGAAATTGAAGATCATATTTTTATTGAAACAATTTAGAACAAGATCATAATGAATAATAAGTTTAAGAGTAATTTTAGGTTTACCTATACTTATTTTAATAATTGAATTTATCATGAAGTTTACCCTATTAATCTAGTCCCAACATTATCGTCAATAAGAGCCATTCCAATTTTCTTTAGAACACATCAATTTTCAATCTTATCCATCTTAGCATGCCCACATGTCCATCTTAATCTTAACATTCTCATTTCTGCTATCCTTATTTTTTGTTCAAGATGTCTGGTCAAAGGTTAATACTCACTATCAAATAGAATAGATGGTCTAATAACAGTCTTATAGAATTTACCCTTCAATTTCAAAGGAATTTTACGATCAAAAAACAATTCAGAAGTCTTTCTTCTTTTTATCCATCCAGTTTGAATCCTATGAGTGACATTTGTATTGAGATCTCCATCACATCTCATAAATGAGCCTTAATATCAGAAATGATAAACTTTTGAAATAACGTGGACTCCCAATCTCACATCCATAACATTACTATACAATTCTTTGTTAAAACGACAGTTCATATATTCCGTCTTATCCCTACTATGATGAAAGCCTTTCGATTCTAAATTCTCTATTCTTAAAACTTTAAATTGATTGTCTATTTGGATTATGCGACGAAAACGATATCATCCGCAAAAAATATGTAACTAGGTATCTCATCTTGAATATGCTTCATAAGTTTATCTAAAGACCAAAGTAAAAAGGTACGAGCTTAAACCCGAACCTTGGTACAAACCTATCGAGATAGAGAAGTTTGTAATATCACCTACTAGAGTTCTAACTCGAGTCAAACTCTCTTAATACATGTCTTGGATGAGTTTGATATATGATATCTGTACCTATTTTCTTTCAAGAGTTTTTCATAAAACCTGTTTAGGAACTTTGTCTTTCAAATCAATGAAAGCCATATGCAAATCTAAAGCTTGTTGTCGATAACACTCCATCAGACCTCTAATCAAATAAATTGTTCCTGTAGTTGAACGTCCAGGTATAAAACCAAACTGATTATCCGAAACTTTAGTTTCTTTTAGAATCCTCTGTTCAATCACTCTTTCTCGAAGTTTCATTGTACGACTCATATGCTTAATCACTCTTTCTCTATTTATCGAGCATTTTCTTAGATTTCATAATCTCGTTAAATAACCTAGTGAGCCAATTAATACCCACATCCCTTGAATATTTCCAAACTTCAATCAGATGTTATTTGGCCCAACCGCTTTACCATTTTCGGTCCTTCTTAAAGTATCTTTAGCCTCAAAAGGATGGACTTTTTGATAATAGCTGTAATTGAGTTTCTCTTTACTAATACTTAGATTATCTAGGTTTAATCCACACATCTGCACTTCATTGAAGAAATTATTGAATTAGTATCTCATCTTTTCTTAATTTTTTCTTCCTTAAAAATGGTATGTCCATCTTTTATGTACTAAACTTAATCTAAATCTCTAGATTTTTGCTCTCCACCTCTAGCTAAACTGGAAATTTTTCTTTCACCATTAGTATATAATGAATGGTACTACTCCTCAAAAACTTGAGATTTAGCCTCATTAATTGCTTTCTCAGCCTCTTCATGAGCAACACAATATTGAGCCCAAGTATCTTCAGTACTACGAAGCTTTAAAACACTCTCGTTTTGGTTCAACTTTTATTTGGACATTCTCATTCCACCACAGTGATTCTTTTCCTTCTGGACAAAACCCTTTTGGTATTGTGATCACCATGTGTGACTAATTTTATCAATCCCTGGATGTGAACTTTGTAGCGAGAATTATTATGCATGCCAACTTCATTATTTTAATTATGTGATTATTTGCCAATTAAATCTATTTAATTGGATTTTTATTGCATTCAATTATATCTATGTTGAAATTATTTATTAATTATTGAATCTGTCTAATTCAGTACCAATTTGCTTAAGTGGGACTTAATAAATAATCTTTTGCAATCGATTATAGTAAAATAGGCAACTTGACTTTGAGATAAATGAGTTTTGTTATTTCATCTTGAAGATTTAGTATTTAATAATGTTAGAGTATTAGATATTTTTAATATCTGTGTCCCACATCGGTATGAGTTATTTATTGTACTCCTTTTCTCATCTATAAATAAAGCATCCTACCTCGTTGTGAGGTACGAGTTTCCATTTAACTTGGTATTGGAGAAAGTTTAACACGTCTGTCCTCCCTGTCCGTCGACCCCCTTGCACGACGCCCCTCCCTGCGCGACGCCCCTCCTGCGCGACACCCCCCTGCGCGACGACCCTCAGCGCATCCGCACCTCCAGTGTGACGACCCTCCTGTGTGACATCAACCCCCTTGCGCGTCGCCCCTCCCTGCGCGTCTGCCCTTCTTGCGCGACGCCCCTTCTACGCGATGCCCCCTGTGCGACGCCCCCCAACGCAACAACGACCCCCCTTGTGGGGCGACACCCTCACACGTTGCCCCTCTTCTGGTGCGACCCCCCCCCCCCCCAGCCGATCGCCCCTCCCTGTGCGACAACCCCCCAACCCGTCACTTCTCCCAATTCAACGCCCCAAACTGCACCACCGTGCCCCTCTGCCATCCATAATACTCTTTCTTCCATGATCTAATTGTTACCCAAATGTTCCGGTTGTGCATTTTCAACACCTACTTTCTACTCGCCGCTGCAACCCCCTCTCACGACAACCCACCTCTCGTCCGCCATCAACAATTGCCTTCACCATGGGGTTACTCCTGCGTGCTCGCACCATAACCATGCCTTTGTCCCGACTTCCTCTGCCATGAATGATCGCATTAGGTGAAGACTGTGCAATTTCAACACCTATTGTCTACCAATTGTGCACCTTCAACATCTTCTCAACGTGCATCTTCAGCACTCAATGACTCTGCTTTTGGTTTTCTATCACCCTATGTCATCATCGAACGCCACAGTTGCTCATGGCGATCCTCCAGCGGTGTGCGGTCCACCTCACAGATTCTTGATTCTGGTGCCTTAGAGCATATCATTGGGGATGCAGATGTTTTTTAGTCCTATCACTTGATTTCAACTGGAGGTAATATCACTATGGCTGATGGTTAGGCAATGCAAATTGCTGGTTATGAGAGTTGTACGATTATGTCTGACTTGACGCTATCCGCTGTTGCCTTTGTTCCCAACTGCCCCTTTAATTTACTATATATTAGTAAACTTATAGCTGATTTACAGTGCCAGGTCATCTTCTCATCCACTTCGGTTATCTTTCAGGAGCATTCGACGACTCGAGTGCTTAGTAGTGGACGCCTTCAGGGTGGTGCGTATGTGCTTGACTCGGCCCCAACTCTCGCTTGTCCTACCACTTCTGCTCATGCCTTCCAGCTTCACTATCCTTTTGGTCATCCACCTGCCCCCATTCTTCAGAATTTTTTTTAGGGTTGGGTCCTCTTCTTCCTTTTAACCGTGAGTTCTGTCATTACGCAAAGTATCGGGTCACTTATGTTCCCCGAACAATTCCCCGTGCATCCATTTCTTTTCATTTGGTTCATTGTGATATTTGGGGACCCGGTCCTAGTCCATCTAAATTGGGTTATCTATATTTTATTATTTTTATCGATGATTTTTCACGAATGAATTGAGTCTATTTGTTGAAAAACCGTTTTGAAATTTTTACCTCGTTTTGCTTCTATTATTAAGGAATCACCACCCAGTTTTTTGCTAAACTTCACTGTTTGTGTTTTGACAATGATCGTGAATATTTATCTGGATTGTTCTTGTCTTTTTTAGATGATCATGACATTATCCCAGTGTTGTCAAAGGCGTGCGGCGCAATAAGGCGCAAAGTCTGCTTGAGGATGCGGCGCGAGGCGCAACTAAAGCGCGTGCTCACATAATTAATTATATACAGTTTTCAACAATATTTTAAATTTAAAAAAACTTAAATTCAATAAAAAATACATATTGATAATTTTTAATCAAAATCATAATCAAATAATCAATCCTCGAAAACCTAAACATCAAAATCATTATCAATGGAAGTTTCATCATTAATGAAAGTTTCATCATCACTGCTGCACCCTTCATTTGACTCATATGCCTCTGAATGTTCATCTTCAACATTATTCATCTCATCAACAACTTGTGCACACTTTGTACCACCATGAGATTTGGAAGAAGTGGAAGTTGCTAAGTTTGATTTCGATCTGAAAGTATATTCGGGCTCTTCAACCCTAGCGACATCAACATACGCACCCCATGTTAAACCTTGAGCGCCCTCATCATTAATTACAAAGTCATTATCAATATCCTCATCCTCTTCGACCCTCCTAACAAGCCATTCATTGCTACCATCAATCTCTTTGAGTGTAATGGGATCAATGGTGTCACATATTTGAAACCGACGCTTCAATGCACAATTATATTTGATGTAGACCAAATCATTTAGTTTTTGTTGAGACAACTTATTCCTCTTTTTGCTATGAAGCTGCAATATAATTCAATTGTTAATATTATAAAGTTTATAATAATAAATAAAATGCATTTAGAAAAGAAACTTACATGCTCAAATATGCTCCAGTTTCTCTCACATCTTGATGCGCTGTAAGTGAGATTAAGAACCTTCAAAGAAAATTTTTGCAAGTTTGGGGTTGAAGATCCAAACATAGACCAGACCACCATTCAACAGGAGCCTTATTGTTCCAAAGTCTAATTGCCAAAGAATTTGCAAATATACCCTCCACCTCCTTGTACAAAGTGATTTCATCCATGATTTTTTCTTGAATCTCAAGGCTTGATACCGGCCTTTGAATGGATTTAATTAATCCATCTTGTACTTCAAAATTCAATTTGATATTCGGATTTGAATAACAAAATTCGAGATTCAATAAATACCCCGCAACATGCAAAGGCTGATGAAGCTGAATCTCCCACCTACGATTAATAATAGTAATTTTTTTTTGTACTTCTCTTCCTTCATCGAAAAAGGCCTCTTGATTACCTCTTTAGCCCTATCCATCGCTTCATAAATATATCCCATTGGTGCCTTTTTCTCTCCATCAACCAATCGAAGCACTTTTACAAGTAGATTAGTTACTTTAAGACAATACAAAATATAAGTTCAAAATGATGACATCAATTTGATTTTAGAAACTTGTTTGCCTTGCACCTCTTTAGCCCACTTGCTTTTTGCCCACCCATCCGATGTGAACATTTTTCTCAAACTCTCATTCTGCTTATGAATACTTGCCATTGTGAGGAAAGCGGTAACAATTCTAGTTTTTCGGTGTCGAAGCAACTTTTTCTTCCCTGTGAATTCCCTCATTATATTCAACACCCCGGATGAGTATATATGAAATAACTCAAAGAAGTTGCTCGTTTCAATGTTCGCATGCTAATGTCAAGTTTCCCAATATCCTCCAATATCAAATCCAAACAATGGGCTGCGCATGGAGTCCAATAAAGATTTGGATACTTTACCTCAAGCATTTTCCTTAAAAATAGGATTTGAAAAGAATAGGAAACAAACATAAATGAAATTCTTAATATGCATAATGTATATGTATAAACTTATATACTAATAAGGTGGATTGAAATTTTACCCGCTAAAACATTTGAAGAGGTGCTATCAGTGACAACTTGAAAAACATTTTCTGGACTAATACGTTCCACAAATTTGCTTAGCAATTTAAATATTTTGTCTCCATTTTTGCAAAATGATGAAGCATCGATTGAATCAACGAACACGGTCCCTTTGCGACAATTCACCATGAAATTGATCAATGTCCTTTGCCTTTTGTCCGTCCAACCATCAGACATAATTGTGCAACCATTTTTTGTCCAATCTTGTTCATGTTCTTCCATCATTGTCTTTGTGTGCCCCATTTCCTTATTTAACGTGCGAACTCTCACCTCGTGATAGCTTGGTGACTTCATTTCTGGACCAAATTGCCTAATTGCTTCAATCATGGGTTGAAAGCTATCATATTTCACAACATTGAAAGTTATTCTTCTCACATCATACTTCCATCTTGCAATTTGTGTACATGCCCTCTCTCGCATTTCTTTCTTGTGCTCTTCGGTTTTGTATGCATCTATGATCGTCTTTTGTTTTTCTTTCCTACCATGAACAATTTCTTCTGGGCCACGTGTAAAATATGTATCCATTAGTCTGATATTACCCGGTGACCTAAATGATGACTCTTTCGCAGTAGTTCTTCCAGCCTTCAGATTGATCTTTTCAATGTTATCTTCATCTTCATGATGAAAATCATCAATATCCGGAAGTATGTTTCGCTGTTTCTTATCTTCTTTCCTTTTCTTCATATGTTGTCTTATCTCCTTCTTCACGCAGTAGTTCTTCCAGCCTTCAGATTGATCTTTTCAATGTCATCTTCATCTTCATCTTCATGATGGAAATCATCAATATCCGGAAGTATGTTTCGCTGTTTCTTATCTTCTTTCCTTTTCTTCATATGTTGTCTTATCTCCTTCACATGATCCGAGCATTTCTTACAAGCAGTAGAATTTCTATATCCTCCAACCATGTGCCGTTTCATTCGACTAAAACCTCCTCTTTTTGTTTCTAAACAGAAACTGCATGTTACTGAATCTCTGTCACCAGGATTTTCTTGATAAGCAAACTTCCAAGCTGGGTCCTTTCCTTACACTACTTGGAGTTGCACTAGTTGGTGTTTCGACATGATTATCACTCATAATTTCACTGCTGGGTGGGTGGTGCAGCCGATGTTGATGGAAATAGAAGGCCCGAAGTTAGGAGGAAAGATGAAAACAAATGAAAATGAGACATAAATAGAGAAAAATTGAAAACAAAGGTTGAATAATAGGAGATAGGAATAAAAATAACCTTTTGGCTGTAGAAGAATCAATGAGAGAAGAAAGTCGAGGAGGAGAGCTGGTGTTGCGCGTCGTTGGATGTCTGCCGCCCAATGCGTTTGCTGCTATTCCCTGCTGCCGCCCAACCCAATATGTTTGCTGCTATTTCAATAGGTCCAGCTTGCTACTATTTCAATAGGTGTAGCAAGGTGCGAGGTGCAGTTTTAGCGTGGTGCAACGAGGTGAGTGGTGCAGCAATTCGCGGCGCAACAAGGTGAGTGGTGCATGTTTTTATAGCGTATTTTATGTTTTTTTATTAATATATTAAATGTTCTATTTAATAGAATTAAGTCACTTACCGGATTTCCAGCGTCCTTCCTGCGTCTTTCCTCCCTCGATCTCCGCCGATCGCCCTCACCCACCCACCCCCGATTTCCACGATCTCCATCGATCACTCTCACCCACCCACCCCGTCTGTACCCTCGATCTCTGCCACCCACCTCGGATTTCGTCGCCCCTCGATCTCCGCCACCTATCTGTACCCCCGATTTTCGCCTATACCTAGATTTTCATCCTACCATGATTTCCGCCGCCACCCCCAATATCGTCGCTCGCCCCTGATCTTTGCCGCCGCCCCTGTTTGCTTGTCGCCCTTGATCCCAACGACCATTGGTGTGCCGGGCGCTTTTAGCGCCCCTTGGTTTGGCGCGCCTCGGTGAGGCCGCATCGCCTCACCGGTATTGAGGCGCACTAGGTGCGCCTCGCCTCGCCTCACACCAAGGCGTGGTGAGACGAGCGCCTTTGACATCACTGCATTATCCGTCCAAATTCTTATCCCGATACACCTCGACAAAACGGTGTTGCTGAACGAAAGAACCACAATCTGTTGGAAGTTGTTCGTGCACTTTTATTTCAGAAGAAAGTTCTGACCGTTTTTTGGGGAGATGCCATTCTCACTACCACTTATCTTATCAACAAATTTTCATCGTATGTTCTTCAGGGGGAGACATCATTCCATTTTTTGTTTCCAACATCACCTCATTCCTTGCCTCTACGCATTTTTGGGTGTGTGTGTTATGTTCGGGATATTCACCCCTTGATTACCAGGTTTGATGCGCACTCTCTCAAATGTATCTTTCTTGGCTACCGTCAAACTCAGTGCATACATCGCTGCTTCTCTCCATATTTGCGTCGTTATGTCGTCTCGACTGATGTTTTCTTTGTCGAATACTCAACTTTTTTTATTTCTAATTTTCCACCACCACCGCTGTTCCTGATTCCGAAGTTATTTTACCATATTCTCTTGGTACCTCAACAACCACATCAATTCTTAGTGATGTTGTTGGATCACGATTTGGCCAGTTATATACTCGTTGACCTAGCGCACCTGCCACCCTGGGGCCTGATGTTGTTACCACACCCGACGACTCACATGCTCCTGTTTCTTCATCACCGGAGTTGCTTATTGCGCTTTGCAAAGGTTCCCACTCATGTTATTTTTATCAGGGCTTATCTATGGCTACCTCTTGTGCTATTGCGACACCGGCTGCTCACTCGACACCGTGCACTGTGGCTGTGGCAAAATCCCATCCCGGCTGGTTAAAGACAATGCATGATGAATTTCAGGCCTTGAAAACCAACCATATTTGAGATCTTGTCCATCTCCCTTTGGATAAATTGGTTGTTGGTTGCAAGTAGATTTATACCGTGCATGTCAATGCCGATGACTCTCCTAATAGTCTCAAAGCCCAACTTGTTGCTAAGGGTTATTGTTGGAGTCTGCATCCCACATCGGACTTGTGGTCCGGTGTGGTCTTTATTATTCATTATAAAAGAACCTCAAGGCCTCCTTTAGAGAGTACCTTGGGTATTCGGTCTCTCCTTTTACCATTCTACATGGTATCAGAGGGAAACTAATCCCGAGCTCTCCCTCCCATTTTATTTTTTACTGTCTAAGGTTCGATTTTTATTTTCCTCCTGTAAGGGGGCGGCGAGCACCTGTCCCTAATTCTTTGCCGCCGCCCCCCTCCTGCGCAACGGCTCCGCGTACTCCCTGCGCCTCTCCTGGTGCAGCTCTGCGCGCATCTCTTGTCGCCCCCTTTCCAGCCTTTCCTCCTTCCCGGCAGATCGAGCCCCGCTGCGTCACCTCATCCTTGGTCGACACTCCTGCGCATCCCTCAACGACTTCCCCGCTACGCACAACGCCTCCGTCGTGGTTCTCGGCTCCCCGCCTCGGCAGCGCGGTGCATCCCGACCCTCCCTCCCTCCCGGCTTCGCGACCAGCCCCGCCTCCCTCAAGGCGACCTCCTTTGATCTGCCTCCTTCCCCGACGTTCCCTCCCTGCTGCGCGCGACGGCCCCGCCCTCCTCGCGCGGCTCCTGCCTTTTTGTGCGGTTCCCTACGCGCGGCTCTCGCTTGACGACAACTCCCGCGATGGAGTCCCAGTGGATCCCTCCCGCGGATCCCTCCCTGGCGTCCCGAGCGCCGCTCGGCCCGCCGCTATCTCGTCGGCCTCCCTCCCATCGGCCTCCCTTCCGTCGCCTTTCGATCGGCCTCGACTCTCCTGTCCATTCCTACGCGACGGATTCTGCAGCGTCGGCTCCCTCCGTGCATCTCCCTCCCGTGGCTCCCTCCCGGATCCCTCCCTCCCGGCGCTCTCCTCCTCTGTGTGCGCGACGAACCAGGCCGCCCCTCCTGCCTCGTTTTCCCAGCCAGGCAACAACACCCTCCTAGCAGCCCCCTTCCCTGCGCGCGCCTCCTCGCGTCGACCCCTCCTCCCGCGCTGCTCTCCCGGTAGCCGCCTCCCTTTCCCAGCGGAACCATTTCTGCACACTCCTTTCAGTCTAGAGCGTTGTCTCCCCTGTCCGCCGGCACGCTTTGTCCGCCGACACGTCCTCGTGCTTCCTTTACCGTGGCGCAACACCTCGACCGCCTTGGATTTGGGCCCTTTGGCGCCTCCAGATCCCCCAACGATTTTGCGGAATCACCGCCTCCCGTCGCCGGCCCCGCAAGTGCGGCTTTCCCGGTGCTAGTGTGGCTTTCCCGGTGTATCATCGACCGGCCCCACCTATGCGGATTTTCTGGCACTCCGTCAACTGGTCCAGTCTGTGTGGTTCTTCTGCTGCGCCTGCGACATCTTCTTTCATCCATCATCCCGAGGGGGAGCTGCGATCTTGAGGGGGAGCTACGATCGTTGATTATTTCTTTTTATTTCGTCTTGTTTTGTAATCAAGCTGGGTATATCCAGTTTGAGGGGGAGTGTTTTGCAGTATGTTGATTACTTTGTTTTTTCTTTATGTGTTCAAGCTAGGTACACATAGTTTGAGGGGGAGTGTTGGAGTCTGCATCCCACATCGGATTTGTGGTCCAGTGTGGTTTTTATTATTCATTATAAAAGAACCTCAAGGCCTCTTTTAGAGAGGACCTTGGGGATTTGGGTCTCTCTCCTTTTATCATTCTACAGTTATGAACAGACGTATGACATTGATTACTTTGATACCTTTTATCCAGTGGCCGAGATGACATCGATCTGCTTATTTATCTCTCTTGCCGTCTCCTATCACTGGTCTCTCCATCAGCTGAATGTTAAAAATGTTTTTCTTCATGGTTTTCTTGATAAAGAAGTTTATATGGAGCAACCACCGAGGTTTGTTGCTCAAGGGGAATCTTCTAAGGTTTCTCGTCTTCGTCGATCGTTGTATGGTCTCAAACAGTCACCTCGTGTTTGGTTCATGCACTTTTGCACCGTGTTGCTTAGCTTTTCCATGTGTCAAAGCATAAAAGATTCTTTTGTTTTCTATCATCAATCTACAATAGACAACATTCTCTTGATAGTCTATGCGGATGACATTGTCATTACTAGCCGTGATAATGCTGACATTGATCGACTCAAATCTTTCCTTCATCAGAATTTTCACACGAAGGATTTGGGTCCACTATGATATTTCTTGGGGATTGAGGTATCCAGATGTACCAAATGATTTTTTTTTTAATCTCAGAGAAAGTATGTTCTTGATCTTCTGTAGGTGACTGGAATGACTCGAGCTGACTCGGTTGACTCACCCCTCAAACCTGGAAAAAAATCACTTCATTACTGACAGCGAGATGTTTTCTTCACCCGAGAGATATAGACGACTTGTTGGGAAGTTTAACTATTTGACGATGATTCAACCCGATATTGCTTGTGCGGTTATCAGAGTCAGTTTATGAAATCCCTAACAAAAACACAGTGGAAGACTGTTATTCGCATTGTTAGATATGTGAAAAAGGAACCAGGTTTAGGTCTTTTATATTCTAATCATAGACATACAGATATTGAGGCATTTTGTGATGCAGATTATGCCGGATCTCTCTCTTCTAGGAGATGTAAGTCTGGTTTTGCAGTACTTGTTGGAGGAAATTTGATCTCATGGTGAAGCAAGAGGCAGACAGTTATCTCCCGATCAATTGCAGAGCTGGAGTATCGTGCCATGACATATGTGACCGCAGAGATTATTTGGGCACAACAAATTCTACAGGGGATTGAGTATACTATCAAGAAACCGACATATATTTGGTGTGACAATCAAGCTGCTTTCAAAATTGCCACAAATCAAGTCTTTCATGAGCGGACAAAGCATATTGAAGTTGATTGTCGCTTCATTCGAGAAAACCTTGATAAGAAGATCACTTTAAGTCATGTTTACACCTCCGATCAACGTGCGGATGTTCTCACAAAAGGGGTAACTTGACCACGTGTTCAATTTTTATGTAACAAGCCGGGCATGATAAATATATATGTCTCAGCTTGAGGGGGAGTGTTAGAGTATTAGATATTTTTAATATTAGCGTTCCACATCGGCATGTGTTATCTATTGCACTCATTTTTTCATTTATAAATAAAGCATCCTACCTTGATGTGAGGTATGGGTTTCCATTTAACAAATAAAAACCTCAAAATTTATCTATAACAGAAAAGAATAGAAATTTAGATAAGTTGGGCGAGTTATTAGGTTTCCTAATAAGAAAATAACTTTGAATCGATGTTAATTGAATGTGATCACAAGAAACTTTATTTTATGGTTTGCGTAATAATTTTTCTCCTATTGATAGAAGAGGAAGGTTTCCAAAAGCAATTCCATCCAATGTTTTGTATCTGACAGTTGCAAAAAACACTCCTGGGAGTCCCGCGCTCCACAGGCCAAGGCGGACTTGCCTAAAAAGACAATTATCCGAATACCCCCTATAGACCCCCCCTTCCCCGAATATTAATACCTCCCTATACTAACAACAATTAATAGACATTTGCAAAACCTCCCCTGTACGTAAAGAACTCCCAACAGAATACAGCCCCCACTTAATGACCTCCCCTCTCATGATAAGTAAACAGAAGCGGGGGTCGGGCATGCTCCACTGGCCTACTGCCAGTTGGCTCTCCCTTGTTCCTATTTGTTCCCTCTCCTTGAGTAACCGCCCTGTCCTCGAGGTGGAATTCAGGGAATTGGAGTTTGAACACTTGGGCGTCCTTCCATGGTGCTTCCTCCTTGGCTCTGTCACACCACTTGATTAGCCACTGCATGTATCTTCCCTGGTACCATTTTTCCAAAATTTCCTCAGGATAATCCCCACTTTCTGTGGGATCAGCTGGCAGTGTGTCTTCCACCGGATGAGCCCCCACTACCTCTTTCAACTGCGAAACATGAAAAATTGGATGGACCCGACTATTGTTAGGAAGTTTCAGCTTGTAGGCCACTTCTCCCACCCTGTCTTCCACGGTAAATGGGCCATAATATCTGGAAGTCAGCTTCAGGTTTACTTTGGTCACAACCCCTGGTCTGTTAGGTCGTCACCCACACATTATCTCCTTTAAAAATCACCTCTCGCCTTCGGCGGTTTGCTACTTGAGCCATATACTATTGAGCCCTATGTAAATTTTCTCAAAGTTGTTTCAAAGCTTCATCTTGATTTATTAGTGCACTCACCACTGCTTCTACTGTTGTTTCCTCCTTGGTGCATTGCGTGAGATGGAGCGGTTTGCAGTTGTATGCGACTTCAAACGGCGTCTTCCCAGTTGAAGTATGATAAGAAGTATTATGACAATATTCTGCTCAGACAATCCACTTATCCACTTATCCACTGCTTCAGATGATCTGTAGAGAAACACCGCAAATAAACTTTTAAACAATTATTTACAACTTCAATCTTACCATCAGTTTGGGGGTGGTAAGAAGAACTCATCGTCGGGATTGTTCCTTGTAGCTTAAGGAGATCTTTCTAGAAAATTCCGCTGATCATTGGGTCCTTATCGCTAACAACTGCGCCGAGAATTCCGTGCAATCTTACCACTTCCTTCATGAACACTTCCGCCACTGTCTTCACTGTATTAGGATGCTTGAGTGGTATAAAGTGGGCATACTTGCTCAGTCTATCAACCACTACAAACACGACTTCAAACCCCTATGATTTGGTTAATCCTGATATGAAATCTGTAGAATAATAAAAGAGGTAGACCCGAATCCCCAAGGTCCTCTCTAAAGGAGGTCTTGAGGTTCTTTTATAATAAATAATAAAGATCACATCAAACCACAAGTCTGATGTGAGATGCAGACTCCAACACTCCCCCTCAAGCTAGATGTACCCAACTTGGATACATTAAGAAAAAACACAGCAATCAAAACAAAGCAATCAACAGACGCTGCAAACACTTCCCCTCAAGCTGGACATACCCAGCTTGATTACAAAACAAGACGAAGTAAAAAGAAACAAACGACGATCGTAGCTCCCCTTCAAGATCACAGCTCCCCCTCAGGATGATGGATGAAATAAGATGTCGCAGGCGCAACAGAGGAACCACATAGACCGAGCCGGTTGACGGAGCGTCAGGAAATCCGCACTAGCGGGGCTTGTCGCCAGGAAATCCGCACTAGCGGGGCTTGTCGATGATACGCCGGGAAAACCACACTAGCACTGGGAAAGCCGCACTTGCAGGGCCGGCGACGGGAGGCAGGGATTCCGCATAGTTGTTGCGGGATCTGACGGTGCCAAAGGGCCTAGATTCAAGGCGGTCGAGGTGCTGCGCCACGGTGGAGGAAGTGCGAGTGCTGGTGCACCACTGCGGTGCACAGGAGGCCGTCGTAGGGAGGCGCGACAGGGAGGCGCAGCAGCAGAAGACCGTCACGGTGGAGGAAGCGCGAGTGATGGTGCACCACTGCGGTGCACAGGAGGCCGTCGCAGGGAGGCACGACAAGGAGGGCAACGGGAGGCGCGACATGAGGGTGATGGGACAGGAGAGCAACTGCAGAGAAGACGTCCCGCATAGCTAGGAAAGGGGGCCGAGCGCGGTCGGGGGTGGGCGGCGACCACGGAGGAGCCTGCGGCGAACAGGATCCGGCCAGATCTGGCCGGATCTGAGAGAGAGGAGACCGCCGGAAGCTGACGCGCATAGGGAGCGAGGGGTAGCCCGGAGTTCGTCGCGTGCACATGGAGGAGCTGTCGGTAGGGAGACGCCGGAAAAGGAGCCGCGACTGAGGCAGGAAAGGAGGCAGGCGGATCGGCGCCGTCAGAGGTCGGGGGGACGGGAACCGCGTCGCACGAGCGGGAGTACCCGCGAAGCCGCGCGGAGGGCGGGCTGGGACGTGTCGCAGAGGTCGGTTGGCAACCCGCACTGGATGTGGGGTCCGGGAGATGCCGCAACAGAGATGGGGCCGACAGAAGGGCTCTGCGCGGGCGGGACATATGGCCGCTGGAGGAGCCGTCGGGTGGAGGACCGACCAAGGATGGAGGGGCAACGACGTATTAGGGCTCCGTGGCCATGGAGGCCCCCCCAGGGGGGATTCTGAAAAACTTCGGGCAGGGGGAAAAAAATAGGAGGGAGAGGGCTCGAGATTAGTTTTCCTCTGATACCATATAGAATAATAAAAGAGGTAGACTCGAATCCCCAAGGTTTTCTCTAAAGGAGGCCTTGAGGTTCTTTTATAATAAATAATAAAGACCACATCGGACCACAAGTCCGATGTGGGATGCAGACTCCAACAAAATCCATTGATACTTCTTCCCACACCATAAAAGGAATTGACAACGACTGCGATAACCCTGCTGAGCACAAGGTTTCATACTTATTTCGTTGACAAACTTCACATTCACGGACATACTGTTGCACACTTCGTGACATTCCCAGATCAACACTCCATCAACTTGTCGTTTATAGGTCTTTAGATACCCAAGGTGTCCTCCAATTGGGGAAGAATGATAATACTGCAACAGTTTCAGGATTAATGTTGATTCCTATGGTAAAACTAATTTGTTGCGGAAGAACAATAATCCATCTCTGTAGGTATATCCCGGCTCACCTGTCCCGCCTTTCTGCAAGTCTGCAGCAATTGTAGTTAAACGCCTATCCTACTGAATCTCTTCTTTCACAACTTGTAACTCTTCCCAGGTTGGTTGTGAAATTGCCAGTCATACATTGTCCATCCCAAGCTGCTTGTGGCAGTGCATCCGCTGCATTATTCAGCTTTCCCAATTTGTACACAACTTCAAAGTCGTACCCTAACAATTTATCTTGCCCACATTGTTGATCTATCAATACCACCCTTTGACTAAACATATGCTTCAAACTCCAGTGATTAGTGTATACCTTGAAGCGCCGCCGCATCAAATATTGCTTCCAATTGTATGGAAAGAACCAATGCCATAAGTTTCTTTTTGTCCAATGCCATAAGTTCCTTTTGGTACACCAATTTTGCAAGTTTGGTTTGGGACAGTGCTTTGCTGAAATACGCCAGTGGTCGTCTCTCCTATACAAGCATTGGCCCTATACCATACCGTGAAACATCGCATTCCACAACAAATTTCTTTGAGAAATCTGGCATTCTCAACACTCGTGGAGTTATCATCTGGTTTTTCAGGTTGTCAAAGGCCTATTGTGCATCGGTTTCCGAAGGAACTCTCCTTTTTTGTCAAGACTGTCAACGACCGAGCGATTTTTCCATAATCCTTAATAAATTTCGTGTAGTACCCTGTTAGTCCCAAGAAACCCCTTACTTCCCTGACATTCTTGGGTTCTCGCCACACTTTCAGTGTTTTTGGGTCCATGGATACCCCAACAGCCGATATGATATGCCTCAAATACCGCACTGTACTCTTCCCAAAGGTACACTTCTTCTCATTAGCATACAATAAATTTTCCTCAATAGTTTGCAATATCATCTTCAGCTTGTCCCAAGTGTTCCTGCCATCCATTGCTGTATATCAAGATGTCAGAACACTAACACCCCCTTCCTCAAGAAAGGCCGAAATATAACTGTTGGAGTTTGTATCCCACATCGGACTTGAGGTCCGGTGTGGTCTTTACCATTTATTATAAATACACCCCAAGGGCTCCTTAGGAGACATACCTTGGGGGTTCGGTTCCTTTCTTTTATTTCTCTACATGGTATCAGAGGAGGTTTTTTGAACCCCCAATCCCTCCCTCCCTTTTTTTCCCCCCCTTTAGGGTTTCCCGTCCGGGGGGCGGCGGCCTCAAGGCCCCGTAGGGTTGCCGCCGCCCCTCAGCCTCTGCCCCACGCCGCTCCTGCCGGTCCTCCCTTCCGGCAGGTCTCCTCCCTGCGCGGCTCCCCGGCGCGACGCGGCTCGTTTGCCGGCCTCCCGGTTCTGCCCGGATCGCGACCTCCCCACGGCGGCTGCACCCTGCGCGACTGCTCTCCCCACCGGCGCCCGCTCCTCCTGCGCACTCCTCCTCCCTGCGCGCTCCCGGCTCCCGGCTCGCCCCTGCCGTCGCGCTCCCCCGCTGCGCGCGGCGCCTCTCCCTGGTTCTCCAGCAGCCGGCGCCTCGGCTCTCCCACCCTGCGCGACGGCCCGCCTTCCGCAGCGGCTCCCTTCCGCGACGGCTCCCTGCGCGACGGCCCTGCCACCTGCTGCGGCATCCCGACGCCGGCGCCCGCCTCTCACTCCCGGTGCGGCTCCACCTCCCGACGGATCTCCTCCCCCCGGCGCCTCCCGCGCCTCCTCCTCCCGGCGGGCCTCCCTTCTCCAGCAGCCGGCCTCCAGCTCTGGCCGGCGACCCCTCTCCGGCCGGCGACCCCTCTCCGGCAGCCAGATCTGGCCAGTTCCGGCTACTCCCGCCAGATCCGGTGATTGTCGGCCAGATCCGGCCAGATCCGGCGATATCCGGACTGTTCCGGGCAAATCCGGGCAGATCCGGCCAACAACCGGCCTCCACCCGTGCTGGCCGCTCCACGCAGGTGGCCTCCTCCAATTTCCAGCGCCGCCTCCCGGCCTCCTGCACCCTCGCCGGCCTCCTCCTGCGGATCCCCGCCTCGCCGGCATCTCCCGGCACCTCCCGGCAGCCGCATCTCTCTCCGCCGGCACGTCCATTCGCTGGCGCAGTAGCTCGACATCCTCGGATTTGTGCCCGTTGGTGCCGCCAGTTCCGCAACAATTCTGCGGAATCCCCGCCTCCCGTCGTCGGCCCCGCAAGTGCGGTTTTCCCGGTGCTAGTTTGGATTTCCCGGTGTTTCATCGACCGGCCCCGCTAGTGCGGCATTTCTGGCGTTCCGTCAACTGGCCGGTCTGCGTGGTCATCTGCTGCGCCCGCAACATCTTCCATCCATCATCCTGCGGGGGAGCTTCGATCGTGAGGGGGAGCAGTAGCAGCTTAATATTTTTTATTTCATCTTGTTTTGTCATCAAGCTGGGCATGTCCAGCTTGAGGGGGAGTGTTCGCGTCTGTTTTATTGGCTTTCTTTTCATTATGTGTCCAAGCTAGGTACACCTAGCTTGAGGGGGAGTGTTGAAGTCTGTATCCCACATCAGACTTGAGGTCCGGTGTGGTCTTTACCATTTATTATAAATACACCCCAAGGGCTCCTTAGGAGACATACCTTGGGGGTTCGGTTCCTTTCTTTTATTTCTCTACAATAACATTCATTGTAGCTTGGAAAGTGGCTGGGGCGTTCATTAACCCAAATGACATTACTAAGTATTCGTAATGTCCTTTATGTGTTTTAAATGATGTCTTCTCAACATCGCCCTCTTTCATTCATATCTAACGAAACCCAGATTTCAAGTCCATTTTCATAAAATATGTCGCCCCTTGGAGCTCATCCAACAATTCTTCTATCATTGGAATTGGATATCTGTTAGGTACCGTTTGTTTAACACCTGATAATCGAGACACATCCGCCAGCCTCCATCCTTTTTCTTCACCATAATTATGGTGCTGGAGTACGGACTCGTACTATGTCGGATAAACTCCCGTGCTGATAACTTTTGAACTTATTTTTCCACCTCATTTTTCATGTGGTAGGCTAATTTATACAGACGAATGTTCACTGGATCTGCCCCATCTTTCAACCTGATTGTGTGATCTGTTTCCCTCTAGGGTGGTAACCGACTTGGTATCTAGAAAACTACTTTGTAGCGCTGCTTCAATCTTTGCATCCGATCCGCTTGGCACAAACTCAGTTCCATGTTTCCCATCTTTGTTCCCCTTGCAGCTGCCCACTCTAACCCCTGTATTTGGCATCTTTCTCTACCGAGGTATTCTTGTAATGGTCCTGGTGTCCTTTGGGGATGTTGGACTCCTTGAAGATTATCTTCTTCCCTTTCCAGGAAAACTCCACCATCTTATACCTCCAATGTGTAGTAACGTAACCGAAGGTCTTGAGCCATGCAATTCCCAACACCAAATCGGGACCTGAAGTATCAAATAAGTAGGCTTCTACCTCAAACTCTTTTACTTCCAAGCACAACTTCATAGACTTACACATTCCCCTTGAAGCTACTCGTTGCCCATCTCCCAATCGAATGTTAAACAATTCGATGTCTGTTATCTGCACAGGTAGTGATCTTAGCAACGCTTAGAGACGAAGTTGTGACTCGCGTCACTGTCCACTAAAACTAGCAATGACACTCCTACACTCCCTTCCATTAACATTGACCAATTACCTCTTGTATAATCTTCTTCCCGCATGCTAGCAGTTGTTCCCAACATCTCCATCTCCCACATTTCTCCAGAATTTTCCTCCTCAGTCTTATTCTCCTGTACTTCTACCTCCTCCCCGTTCGGCTCTACGCACTCCCATACGATGAGCTTATATCCCCTGTCTCGACATTTATGTCTTGGAACGAATTTCTGTCCGCAGGAATAACACAACCCCTTTGCACGCTTTTTCTCAATACTCTTCTCTAGATAGATTTCGGACTCCCTTCCAGTTCGTTGTAGCTCCGTTAATTCGCTCTCGTTCCCTGTTTTCACCAGTTGGCACAAATCTCACTGTATTCGTATTCCAGTTTCTCCCTTGTCCTCCCAGAATTCCACTGCGATGGTGCGCTCTGGCTGTTTGATAACACCCTTCATTAGCATTTCCCTTTCAACTCTCCTTGTCAAAGCCAACAACCTAGCTTTAGATAGCGGATCACACGTTTAAACGGTACTGCCAATTTCTGGTTTCAAACCTCCAATGAGCAGGCTCATGTACCACTTCTTCGTGATATCAAAAATTTGCAGCGCCACTCGTTCAAACTCATCTATGTATATATCTACCGACTCGGTCTGCCGCAATCCTTTGAGATACATCACAAGATCTTCTTCCGTTGCATTTCCATATCGGGCTTAGCATCTCCTCCTTTAGCTGTTGCCATGTAAACCCCAACTTAATCGATTTCAACGATATCATCCAGTATTGTACCAAACCTTCCATGCACAACTGCGCTAGCGACACATTCAGCTCCTCCCGCGTCTTATGAATAGAAAAATACGTATATGCTCGAGCGATCCATGATACCAGATCCTCTCCCGTAAAAGTCGGCTTCTCAACTTGCTTTGTGAAGGCGCACATTCCTTCTAGCTCGTCTGGATGCATATTGAGATCGTCTGCGTCCGTCATGCGCTGCTGCTCTGAACTTCCTTCAACAGCCTTCAAATTGCTCCCGCTGTCCACTACAACTTCGAATTTCCACTTCTCATGTATAGCTCTCTATCCGTGCCTTATTTAACCGAGTCAACATCGTCTTCATATCATGCATCATAGTCGACTGATCAGTTACAATCGTCTCCAGATTCGCGATAGACATTTCCGCATTCGCGACAGACGTTTCCACATTCGCCACTCTTGTCTCCATTCTTGTAGACATATAGCTGCGACAATCAGTCTCTCAATGAAAGCCCAATGATAGAAGAGGAAGGTTTTCAGAAGCAATTTCTTCCAACGTTTTGTAAACAACACTGCTAGGAGTCTCGCTCTCCACAAGCCAAGGCAGACTTGCCTAAATAGACAATTATCCAAATGCTCTACTGGCCTACTACCAGTTGGCTCTCCCTTGTTCCTATCACCTATTGTTTGCATCCTTACACGCTTTGTTGATTTTTTTTTTTAAAATCTAGTTTCATTCTAGCACTGTTAATTCATTTTAATTTTAGTTTAGAACAAACACTCAACTTGGGTTGCCTAAACATAGTTGAAAGAGATATAATCTAGTGAACTAAACTTACATTTCCCCGTGGATGGACTCCACTTGCCACTACTATAATGGTTAGTAGGTTTATAAATTTTTTTAATTTGACACACTAGACGATGCGTAACATGTATCAATGAAAACAACCTATTTATTTTCCTTTGAATGTCCTATAAATAAACCCATTGCCATATTTTTTTATGAAGTCTGCTCATACTTGTATCTAGAGCATTATCTAATTACGAAAATAAGATACTATTGATTAAATATGAAACATTTTCATATTTCATTAGCGAGTGCTTTTTCAGGAAGCAGTTGCTCTAGTATATAAAACTGCAGGATTCAGGTGCAGTGGGTGCTAGATTTAAAAAATTAATCTAAATTTGAATGCATGGATTAGAAAAGCAGGATCCACTCGTCAATTTTTAATTAAATATTTAAAAACAAAACAATTACTTCAAGTAATTGTCACGTGATTCGATTCCTGCTCGATGTCGTTGTTGCCGTTGCTCAAGGATTGAAACTTGAATCCTTTTAATGATATCCACACATGCTCCACGAAACTTGGGATATTGGTCCCGATCCGTTGGGTGATAGTGTGATGAACCAAGTCCACTAAAATGTCTCTGTGTCAATTGCAGAAGAATTTCTATGATTCTCTTTAGGGCTTGAGAGGAAAAATGAAACATAAGAAGGGTGAACTCAAATGCTTAGTAAGGGTAAACATAAGTATTAGCAATTGAATGTCACCAGTGAGAGTAAAATGAGCATAAATGTATGATTACATAATCATAGAGCATGAGCATACCATAAGGGAATTCATTCCCATCAATACTTGGATCATAAATCTTGAAACATAGCTTAAAGCTTTAACAAAGGCAAGAGTCATTGGAATCAATAATCGCGAGCTTTGTGATGTCAATCTTGATCAAATGAATCATTAAAAACCCATAGATTTTCACCAATAAGAAGTAGCAAATACTTTAAACATAAACTCACTAGATTACCTTTCGAAAACATAAGATTTCTATAAAAACCCATAGCAACCATAGATAAAACATGTAGGTAACTTGAGACATCATTTTCATATCACTCTTACAATCACTCTTACAAATGGAATAACCATACGATCGACTTCCATTCCCAATGCATTGGAGGGGTATCACGGACCCACCCGTCCTTGGTTTATAACGGAACCATCCGTCCTTAGTTAATAACGTAACCACTCATTATCATAAACAATGTCCAAGAATCATAACATAAATAAAGTACACAGAGCTTGCATTTCATTATAAAACTTGTAGAAAAATCCATCATTCCTTTCATAACTTTGTTAACCCATGGAAAACGAGTTCCATGACAATTTCTTTGAAACAATCACAATCCATCCGGAGAAAGAATAAAGATAAAATCATTTCAAAATATCCCCAGTGGAACATAAGTAATATAAAGGGTTTGATGTTAATGAATGAAAATACCATTAAAAGATCATTAAAATCATTCTTGAGGGTAATAATCTTTTCACTTTGAAAATTACTTTTAAAAACTAAAAATTCACAAAATATTGTGAAAATAATTTTATTTGAAAATAACATTGAAAAATTAAGTTTCAAAGCAAATAATGGTCATGACGGTTGAAAAATCCGTTCATATTGTAAACGTTAAAAATAAACATTCTTTTCAAACATTTTTTAAAGGAGTCTAAAGTGACCCATTTGGAAAACGTTAAAAAATTTTCTTTTTAAAACCTTCTTGTAAAATGATATGGAGGAGAATCCAATACCCAAGGTTTTTCTCTAAAGGAGGCCTTGATGTTATTTTATAAGAAATAATAAAGACCACATCAGACCACAAGTCCGACGTGGGACGCAGACTCCAACACTCCCCCTCAAGCTAGGTACCTAGCTTGAACACATAAAGAAAAACAAAGCAATTAACAGATGCTGCAAACACTTCTCCTCAAGCTGGACA
Organism: Viscum album; assembly: GCA_963277665.1. Classification (NCBI taxonomy): domain Eukaryota; kingdom Viridiplantae; phylum Streptophyta; class Magnoliopsida; order Santalales; family Viscaceae; genus Viscum; species Viscum album. Next base: position 1,722,633,991 of record OY728161.1, read on the forward strand.
TACCCAACTTGATTACAAAACAAGACAAAACAGAAAAGAAATCATGCGCGATTGCAGCTCCTCAAGATTACAGCTCCCCCTTGAGATGAAAAAGATGGATGATTGGAAAACCGCACAGGCGGGCCGGTCGTCGGAGGCGCCGAGAATGCCGCACTGGCGGTGTCGGTCGTCGGAGCGTCGGGAATACCACATTGGCGATGCCGGTCATCGGAATGCCGGGAAAGCCACACCGGCGGTGCCGGTCGTCGGAGCGCCGGGAAAGCCGCATTGGCGGGGCCGATCGTCGGGAGGTGGGGATTCCGCAGGAGGCACCGGCCAGCGAGAGCGAATGACGCCGACGGATGGAGGACCAGTGACGGGGTGAGGGAGTTGCTGTGGTATCTGACGGAGCTGAGGGAGAGGGAAGGCTGGAAGATTTGTTTGCTGCGCAGGGGGGGATCCGCCTGGAGGGAGCCGACCGGGAGGGAGCCGACGGGGAGGAACTTGTTGCGGAATCACCGGGAGACAGAACGACAGAAAACGAGAAAACGAAAGAAAGAAAAGCAACAATGAACACGGCGATTTACGTGGTTCGGGAAAAATCCCTACGTCCACGGGAGAGGCAGAATTTCACTATGATTCGGGAGCACAGAAATTACAGAGGATTTCCAACATAAAACCCTAGCCCGAGAATGGGCTACATATGAAGAAGACGGTCTACTGTTCTGAATAGTAGTCCGCGTTGCAACAGTGATCGGCGGCTCACTTTGTCAAAAGTGCTACAGTGTCTGCCGGCTGGAAGTCAAAAGCGCTACAGTACTGTTGACCCCGAAGTCCGCACCGCTACAGTACCTGTCGGTGTCGGTCGGTCAGCTCCGCTACAGTGGTCAGAGATGCTACAGTGCCGGAAAATTGGGCCGGGGGCCTTTGGCCCCCGGACCCCCGGAGCAGGGGCGCGTTGCCCCCTGCAACCCCCAACGAGCTCACCGCGGAGCTCGACCCGCGATAGTTGCGGGCCACAAGCATTCGGCCCAACCGGATCGGGCAACACCAATCCAACAGAACTGAGGCGCCGCGGAGGAAGGCCGCCGGTCTGGGGGCCTGCGAGAACATATGGCATCGACAGATCAGGAGGTGCCGACAACAAGAGGCTTGACTGGTGGCGGATTGGGGTGTCACTGCGGGATTTGGCGGCGATGAGCGGGAGGGCCAACACCGCACAACAAGGGCCAGCACAGCGTAGGAAGGTGTGGGAGGAGGGTGATGGGAGGGACCGCGAGAGGGGAGGTCGTTGCGGGCGGTGCCGACAGAGGGGTGCACCGTGATGGGCTGTCGCACGGGAGGCGGGGATTCTGCGCAGGAGGGGCCGACGACGGGAGGCAGTGGATCCGATGGGAATGGGGGAGGTGGCGACGCACCTGGAGGAGGCCGTTGCACAAGGAGGGCGACGTGTGGGAGGGTTCCGCCGGGAGAGATCTGCTGGGAGGGAGCCGCAGGGCCGCAGGCTGACAGAGGGTTCCGATGGGTGGGAGACGCGCCGCTAGGCTGTCGCGCCTTTGGGGAGAAGTTGCGGTTGCGCAGGAACGGACGACGACGAGATCGCTGAAGGGGATCGCCTCAGGGGGCCGTCGCGCGCAGGGAGAGGGCCGTCGGGGGCCGACGCGTGCACAGGGTTACCGACGGGTGGGAGATCCGCCTCTAGGTCGTCGCGCCGTCAGGGAGAAGTCGCGGTCGCGTAGGAACGGACGACGATGGGATCACCGAAGGGGATCGCATCAGGGGGCCGTCACGCGTAGGGAGAGAGTCGCCGGGGGCCGTCGACGGACCGCGGGGAGGGAGATGCCGGCAGGGGGCGACGACGGAGGAACTTCGGCTCCCTGGCCATGGAGGCCGCCGCCCTCCACGAGGGAAAAACGCTGGAAACCCTAGAGGGGAGGAAAAAAAATAGGAGGGAGGGCTCGGGTTGGATTAAACCTTCTCTGATACCATGTAAAATGATATGGAGGCGAACCCAATACCCAAGATTTTTATCTAAGGGAGGTCTTGAGGTTATTTTATAAGGAATAATAAAGATCAAATCAGACCACAAGTTCGATGTGGGACGCAAAGTTCAACACTTCTAAAAGAAGGTCAAAGACCATGTGAAATAACTTTAAGAAATCATTTATGTTTAGAAAAAAACATTTTTGAAAACATTTTAGAAAACATGGATATAGAAGAAAAAGATTCCCGATCTAAAAGGAGATACAAGATCAATATCACTTACAAACGACTTTCTTGATGTCTCTTTAATCAATAAGGGAGGAAATGAAAATTAAATATGTAAACCACATTCATAACCGGAGGAGATTAAATGAGATGTGGTTCAAGAAAATAAAAGCATATGATTCCCCCCCAAAGAATCTTGAACATAAACAATCTCGAAAAGAAAAGAGATTGTAACATACAACCTTTGGCACATTGGTAACTTTTCAATAATAAGCCCCATGAAAGAATAACGTCAAATGAAACTTTAAATATCACGAACATATAGAGATTCATGATATATCATGTCATATCAATTATTTGACTTCTTAAGAACATTCTCTAGGTTTAACCTCTTATCCTTAATCCATTAATTTCATTTATTTGAATGATATATTTAATTACTTGATTAATTAAGTTCACGTCGGGTGTTTTGAGGACGTTCAGTTCATAATTTCAAAATTACTTCGGTGTGTTGACCGTGGTCAAAAGGACCATTGTTCCATCATCTCCAAAATAATAATCATGACATAATTATCATTTTTATACATTAATTATAATTTTAAAGCCAATCATGAAAGATGGTTAGAAAAAATGAACTACGTTACAATCATGAAGATGATAGACTGTACGTACGCATGAATAACGTTTTCATTTTTCAACGATCAGTATAGAAAGAATGTAAGTATTATATTATCTTTCCAGAATGATTGTAATATCAAAAATATCATATTACTTCTTTAAATGTACTTATATATATTATCCATGTGATGTGGTGATGAAAAACGAATCACATCGCTTTGTGGAGGTGATAATTTACACGTACGCATGAACGACGTTATCATTTTTCAGTGAATGAAAAGGTAAGAAAGTAAATAATATATATTTTTTTTAAATGATAAATATGTCATGAATATCATATATAAACATTAATTCCATCATTATAACGGTCGTGTGAGGTGGTGATGGAAAACGAATTACATTGGTCTGCGAGGCGGTAGTTCGCCGTACACGCGAACGATGATTTCCTTTCCCATTTGATAGAGGTTGGAGATGAATATAGGTTATGTCACTAACATAATAACGTTGTAATATATGTAAGATACTGTTGTTATTATCTCAACATTGTTGGAGAAGATTTGAAGGAGGTGGAAGAAGAAATAAAATGAAAACGTTCGGTTAAGAACTACACCTCTTCTTCGGACAACCTCATTTGCTTTACACCTTAAGCCCTCTAGGATTGGTATTATTCCCAAACTAAGATCTCGAGAATGTGGAGAGAGATGTTAGAAAGTTATTTGGGCAAGGCTTGACCGAACCAAATGATTTTTGAGGTGTGAAGAAATGAAAATGGGAGTTGCTCTTGGGCACTCTTGGAATTTCTTAAAATATTAAATTAATATAAATTAATTTTGATATCCAAATGACTCCAAATTGATAAGATTTGAATTAAGACGAGGATGAGTCGAAATCCTCTCATTTAATAAATTTTGGACATGTTTGCATCACAATTTTATCCTTATCTTTTTGTTTTAACCCTTTGTTAACCATTCCTACACTTATCACTACAACAAAGATTTTTACTCTTCGAGGGTCAAAATAGTTACTATAAATGGACAAACGGCCTATAAGTGGACCATGATTGATATTTTAAACCATATAATAATCACTTGGCCAAAGATAAGTTTTTTTAGGAATTTTAAATCATTTAATAAAATATTATTTTCATTAAATACCAATAATGTCAATTTTAGTACTATTCATTTAATTTAATTTTAATAACATCAAAACAACAAAAGAAATTCGAATCAAATCTTTTGATATATCTTTAACATGATATATGTATCTAGAAAATTCATGGATCTCATTAATTCTTTCAAATTATATTACTTTTCATATTTTTAATATCATTTATTTTATTTTTCCATTAATTGAATAATTACTGCATTAGCGTTGTATAAGCATTTAAGGTAATTATTTTTTCAATAAAAATTAAAAATAAATTACCATGATGATGATAAATCATTTAGCATTCAAATGACTATTTATAACCAAACATTTAAAAATATTATAGTTATTAAAAACTAGTGACATTTTTGACTTTATTTACATAAAACATTATAAAGGTCATAATCACAACCAAACGGTAACAAAAGGCCATATAACCGAATCTTGGATGAGTATGGACGAAATAAACTCATCCAATAAAATCAAGATAAGTGTCAGAGTCATTTTTTAGTCATTATATTATTTTTAACCCTCAATTACCTGATTTACCCTTTACCGTGGTAATAAAAATTTCTAATGTTGCTATTCATAAGGGCCAAAATAAAAGGGACCTATTTACTAAATTTGAATTTTCTGATTCCAAATATTGAATCTATTTTTTAAGATTCAAACACAAAATGACATAATTTAATTAAAAATTAAGTCGGCAAAACGCGATGAATAATGATTTTTATTGAAAAGAGACTAGAAAAGCAGAATCATGCAGACATGTTCACAAAGGTGTTTGTCCAAGAAAGTTTGAGGCTGCACTGTGCCTCAACTGGACTTATTAGATGAATGAAAGGAGATGGAGAACACCGCATGCACCGGAAGGAGGTGAACTCTGATGAATGTGGTTGGAAGGAGTTTTCCGGAAGGAGTTTTTTCGGAAAGAGCTTTTTCGGGTTTGATTTTTTGACAGCGGCCGTGGATCTCAACATTTACGGAAAGAGTCTGGCTGAAACACGTTGTTCCAATGATTTGTTGAAAGTATCGGAAGGAAGGTTTTTGATACTTGGGCGACACACATGTTCACCGACTGTCATCGGTCAGTCTGAAGGTGGAACAATGTATTAGAGGTTGCCTCGACCAACAGAAGGACATTCGCGAATCTCAGAGGGCGGTAGAACCGATTTACTAGAAGAACTGTATAAATATGAGATGAGACCAGGTGTCGAGACATATTGATAACAGACGATCAGAAGTCATTGGAAGGAGACTTCGGCTGAGTGGGAGTAGTGAGAGTGAGAGTGTTTTTTATAATCTCTTATACTTTTATTTATCGTAGTGATTGTAATGCTCTCCCGTGGACACAAGATTTTCGTCTGAACCACATAATTCTTGTGTCTGCTTTCATGTTTCCTTTTATTCTGTATTTGTGTGTGTATGGTTGATTTCGTGTGGTGATTAGGTTATCTACTTCCTAAGTTCTGGAACACGGAGTCAAGGGGTTGTGAAGACGTTCTTCCGAATTATCACTGTGGCGGTTCTTCCCAACAATGGTTTGTAAAGGCCTAACATTGCACATGTGGTAGGAGTAGTGAGTAGATTCATGGCAAATCTGGGTAACACTGAGAAGCGGTAAAGTGGATTCTCTGGTATCTCAAAGGTTCGACAAACATGTCTCTGTTTCAGAACAAACAATCCGTCACAGGGGTTTGTGGATACGGATTTTGGAGGAGATACTGACTCACAGAAGAGTGTCACGGGCTTTGTATTTACTTACGGAGGGACTGCCATGAGCTATATGTCTCGACTACAACATGTAATTGCACTGTCAACCACGAAGGCTGAGTTTGTTATTACGGAAGCAGGAAAGAAGTTGATTTGGTTGAAAGGTTTGTCGGAGGAATCTAGGAGAACAAAATATTGTTTTGTGACTGTCAGAGCGTGATTCATCTTGCGAAGAATTCAGTGTTTCATTTCAAGACGAAACACATTTAGCTGAAGTATCACCATAGTTATTAATGGCACTCGCCATGTCGTGCCATCGCGCCATGGCTAGCGCCAGACCCTGCTGCACCACACAATGGTTGTGCTATAGCGCAATTGGGATGGCATGTTGTGGTGTGTGCAATATTGCAGCTATGGTGTTCCGTGTGCCGCTGTGCAATCTTTTTTTTTTTTGCATCATTTTAACCTGCCAGCAACCTTCGACCTCTTTTTTGCGATCGCAGTGATCTTCAACCTCCTTGCGATCGCAGCATCATGTTGAGTGCAAAGACCGACTGTAGCTAGCGACCTTTGGCCTCCTCAGGATCGTAGCGATCCAACCAGTTTGAACTCCTTCGAGCGTCGTGACCTAGCCACTCCAGCTCGTCCAGGCGACACCCAACATTGAGCATCGCATTGTGTATTTTTCTCTGTTTTTTTGTTATGATTTTTTTGTTCAATTTTTTGATTTTGTTCTATATTGGTATTTCCTCGTCGTTTATTTTTTATTCCGTTTTTTGATTTTGTTCTATTTTTTTATTTGATTTTGTATTTTGATTTTGTTACGTATTATTATTTTAGTTTTGTAGAACCGTACTCCATACCTCAATGAGTGGCAGAACCCTTTATTTATAGATTTTTTTTTAAAAGGTTGGGACCGAAGCCTCATTTTTATTAATAAAGCAAAGCAAAGACCTTTTTTAACTGGGTAGAGGGAAACCCATTACATAACCCGGAGGTCCAGTGGGCTTGTAGCCCATTACATAGCCTGTAGGCCCAATTTTTTGGCCCAATTCCCATTCAGTGAATAGTAACCGGTGCTACAGTACCTGCACAGTACCGCCGCCGCTACAGTGCTCTACCGCCGCTACAGTACCGCCGATCAACAGCCCCGCCGCTGCTACAGTACCACTACAGTACCTGCACCCAATGGGTTTTGAACCCCCATTTTTCATGTAGTATTACGAGGTGCTTACTACTAAGCCAAACCCCAACTACGCCCTTTATTTATATATTGAAGAAAAGGATTACAGGACAATGCAAACGAATGTGGGACTCTAAAATACACATAATTGTGTCCAACACTCCCCCTCAAGTTAGAACAGGTTTAGCTTGGCAGAAGTGTCCCACAAACAAAAAACAAAGAGAAGAAATCACAAAGACCGAACGCACTCCCCCTCAAGCTGGGTTGTGAATGCTGTGGATGTCTAGCTTGGTGCATAGAGAATCCACTCGAGCTCCCAGCAAGCCTTTGGTGAAGATGTCGACAAGCTGATGAGCTGTTGAAATGTAGCTAAAACTGATATGTTTTTGTTCAAGGTGGTGGCGAAGAAAGTGACAGTCAATCTCAATATGCTTTGTGCGTTCATGGAAAACACTTATGGTCGCCTTATTATCACACCAAATATGAGCAGAATTATGTGGCGGGAAACCAATTTCATGAAGAAGTTGATGAAGCCATAGAATTTCAATAGTGATCATGATCACATGATATTCAGATTCTGCACTGGATCTGGAGATGACAGTTTGTTTATTCGCCAAGAGATTAAGTTACCAGCCAGAAAAACCGAAAACCCAGAAGTAGACTTTCGGGTAGACAACCAACCAACGTAGTCTGCATCATAGAATGCCTTAATGTTCTGATGATCATTATGTGAATACCGAATACCACAGACAAAGTCTTTCTTAATGTATTTGGCAATGCGAAGGACAACGTCCCATTGAGATTTCGTTGGATGTTTCATGAATTGATTGATCTTGATGACAATGCAAACAATATCCGAACGAGTCATGGTAAGATAGTTGAGTTTGTCCAAACGATGACGATACCTATTCGGATGAGAAAATGAGTCAGTTGCAGCATGGAGAGACCGTTCTCTTGGTTCAAGAGGAGTGCCAACGACGGTTGTTTGAGACAAGCCAATATCCTGCAAGATATCCAATGCATATTTTCGTTGTGAAAGGAAGATTCTGGTTGGAGAACGGTAGAATTCAATGCCAAGAAAATATGTCAGAGGACCCAGATCTTTGGTATGAAACTGTTGTTGAAGATAAACCTTGAAATGAGCAATGCCATGTGAGTCGTTACCGGTAATAATGATATCGTTAACATACACAACCAACATGATGCAGTCAGATGGCGTTTTTTGATAGAAAACAGTGTGATCCTTCATACTTTGAAATAGACCAAATGTAGTGATGACGGTGCAAAATCTGCCAAACCATGCACGAGGAGACTGCTCGAGCCCATAAAGAGTCCGACGAAACCGACAAATATGAGAACCGGCCCCTGAGGTAAGGAAGCCAGAAGGTTGTTGCAGATATACTTCTTTTTCAAGAAAACTATGTAGAAACACATTATTGACATCAAGTTGATGAATAGGCCAATTATGAACAGCTGCAAGAGATATGGATAATCAAACAGAGGTCATTTTAGCAACCAGAGAGAATTTATCGAAATAATCAACACCATATGTCTGAGCAAAGCCTTTCGTCACGAGACGGGCTTTAAGGCGATGAAGAGTACCATCTGTATTTAGACAGACTGTATAAATCCATTTGCTGCCAACAACCTGTTTACCTGCCTGAAGGGGGATCAGATCCCTGGTGTGATTGTTGTCCAAGGCTTGTAATTCATTCTGCATTGCTTGAAGTCAACCAGGGTGAGATTTAGCCTCAAAAACTGTGCGAGGGATCGATATCGTCTCCAGAGCGGAGAAGTCTTTGTATGAAGTTGTGTATAGAGGATTATTTTGGCAAGAGCGAGTACCTTTCCATAATGCAATCGGCAAGTCATTGGTGCCCGTAGCAGGAGCGACAGACGAAGTTGGGGAAATGGTGTCCTCGGCCTGGGTAGGGGGCATGTTTGATGGACGACGAGAGTAGACAGAGCCAAAGAGAAGATTACCAGATTGAGACATCAGATGCAGTGGTGGGTGGATGGTGAGAGGAAGACAGTCATCGATGGTGGTATTAGGGTGGGTAAAGGGTGGATAGGATGAGAATGAAGAATTCTCAATGAAGGAGACATCAATTGAGATGATACAATGTCCCAAGTTAGGAGAGAAACAACGGTAGCCACGCTGGGTATGAGAGTAGCCCGGAAAGATGCAACAGAGGGCCTTTGGGGAAAATTTTGAGAGACAAGTACGAGTGTCACGAACATAACAGAGACACCCAAACACGCGAAGTGAAAGAGGGTGATGATGAAGAGGGGAACAGAGCCCGAAATGGACTCTCCCCTTGAAGGATGGAAGAAAGAAGACAATTGATAAGATAAAAGGTGGGTAAAGGGTGGAGAGGATGAGAATGAAGAATTCTCAAGGAAGGAGACATCAATTGAGATGATACAACGTCCCAAGTTAGGAGAGAAACAACGGTAGCCACACTGGGTATGAGAGTAGCCCAGAAAGATGCAACAGAGGGCCTTTGGGGAAAAATTTTGAGAGACGAGTACGAGTGTCACGAACATAACAGAGACATCCAAACACGCGAAGTGAAAGAGGGTGATGATGAAGAGGGGAACAGAGCCCGAAATGGACTCTCCCCTTGAAGGATGGAAGAAAGAAGACAATTGATAAGATAAGTGGCAGTAAGAATCGCATTCCCCCAAATGGAAGATGTTGCATGTGAAATAATAAGGCCCGAGCACTTTTCGGAATATGATGATGTTTACGCTCGGCCACACCATTCTGCTGAGGGTTATCGAGGCGGGATGTTTGATGAAAGACACCATGATCTTTAAGAAACTGCTGAATGAAAGAGGATAAATATTCTCAGCCATTGTCCGAGCGGAGACATTTAATAGGTTTGGAGAATTGAGTGCGAATTTCATTGTAAAATGTCTTGAAAATATCACACAGCTTAGAACGGTCACGAAGGAGATATAACCTTGTCATCCGAGAGTAATCATCAATAAATGACACAAAATAATGGTACCCTAACTAATTGGGGACCCTGTAAGGACCCCATACATGAGAATGAACCAAGTCAAAGGGGTTAGCCGCACGTGTCACTAAACAAGGAACATAAGACGTCCGATGATGTTTGACAAACTTACAGGATTCACAATGAAAGAAAATGTGCGGACTGAAATGAGGGAAAAACTTATGTATTACTGAAGCTGATGGATGATCATGACGAAAATGTAGGTCGATGGCACAAACAGAGGTGGATGGGCAAACAAAGGATGGCGGGGTATCGAATATGCACACCCCATCGCAAAGATGATCTCTACCAAGTTCTCGATTCGTCGACCGCACCTGAAAAACTACTCCAAGGGATGTAAAAATAACATTACAATTTAAGTCATTTGTGAGCTTACTAATGGAGAGAAGATTAAAAGGATTGCGAGAAACATGAGCCACTGAAGTCAGGCGAATCGAAGGAGTTGAGGAGCATGTGCCAAATCCCGCAATAGGAATTGTAGATCCGTCATTAATAGTAATTGCAGTGGCACCAGTATATAGATGATAGGTAATAAGCATACCCGCATCCCCTGTGAGATGATTAGAAGCACCAAAATCAAGCATTCAAGCAGTCGGTCGACGAGATATACACGCGGTAGGGCCACCGGTTTGAGCAATAGAGGTTGAGGAGGTATGTGACAAAACAGTCCGATGAGAGCGGATAAGCGCAATTTCAGGTAGTGTCAGGTTGTGATGGATAGTGTATGCTAGCACGGGTGCTGCCATGACATGAGGGAGATGGGGGGGGAGATGGAAACGGGAAATCAGGCCTGGGCAGCAGGGTACTGGTATGGATAGCCAGATAATGCCTCGGTAGGAATAACCGAGTTAGTAGTATCAAGGCGTGCAGGAATAGCACGGAACGAGACACTAATCGAATGTCGGGCAGAAACAACTGGAGTGCATCAATTGTGCGGCGAGACAACAGTAGGGGCGCGCGGGAACGAGCGTTGTGTTAGGAGCGGCGTCGAAGGAAGGGGCAGCTGGAGGTGCTGCTTGGGGGCGTTGGCTGCAGTCGGCACATAGGTGTGCGCAGTAGGGACCGTGGATCGGAAGTGTCCCTGTGCGACAGGAGAGTGCAATAGCTGTCAGGGGATGTGCGCAGGAAGGGCCGTCGTCAGTAGCGGCGTTGTGGTGCGGGTGGTGGTGCGGTCGTCAGGGGAGCCACATGGGTGGCCGGGCGCATTGGGATGAACATGCGCATAGGGAGGAGCGACGGGCCTGACGTGGAGACACAGGGGGTTGTCGATTTGGGTGGAGGGGCGAAGAGCCGTCGAGGGTGGTCGCGTGGGAGGGGAGCTGCGTCTTGAGGGGGCCGTCGGGGGGTGTCGTGGCCGCTGGAGAAGGGCAGCGCAGGGAGGCCGTCGCGCAGGGTGGGGCGACATGCAGGGCAACATCGGGGGGGGGGGGGGTCGCAGAGGCTGTGAGGGGGTTGTTGAGGGCTGCCGCGGTCGCTAAAGAAGGGAGACATAGGGAGGCTGACGTGCGGGGTGACATCGGGGGGGGTCGCACAGGCGGTGGTTGGGCGCAGCGGGGGGTGGTGAAAAGGAAAAACACGGGAGGGAGGGCTAGGGTCAGGTGACCTCCTTTGATACCATGTAGAACCGTACTCCTTACCTCAATGAGAGGCGAAACTCTTTATTTATATATAGAGGAAAAGGATTACAAGACAGCGCAAACCAATGTGAGACTTTAAAATACACATAATTGGGTCCAATAAGTTTTATAAACATTTTGTTTTTTGTTTATGTATTGTTTTTGTGATGTAGTGAAATTGTTGATTTTATTTTATTTTGGATGTATGGAGTATGATTTATTGACAATCTCTTATATCCATGCATATGTTATATAATTTATTATTTTATATTGTTGTTATGTGTTTATATGCCTTCTGTGCGCTTTTAAGTCAATATTGCCACACGTTGTGTGATGCGCAATGTACTTTTGTGACCGGGCCCTTGTCACCATTGTGTGCTGTGCGCCGTAAATAACTATGAGTATCACTTCATCTTGCAGCTTGTGGAGGACGGGGTGCTGGAGCTACAGAAGGTTAGTGAGAGTCAGAATCCGGTGGATATGGTGACTAAAGTCATAGTCCGAGAAAGACTAAGGTGGTGTTTTGCCTTGGTGAGACTTGGTTGACCGGTGGTCAAAAGATCATGGAAACAACAATTGAAGGAAGAAAACAAGGGATGTTCGAACGTGGCTTGGTGGGCTTGGTGGAAGTCTTTAAAAACAGTTATTGAGTTGGAGATTGTTAGACTTGGTTGTGCGAAAAACTGTTTTTCAGCTAATTAAATTGACATTTTTAAAGGAGGGATTTCATAATTAGTTTGCGGAACCAGATAGAGGCAGTGCAGCAGAACAGGATTCTGGAAGCAGCAACACCACGATTCCTGAAGTGCAGAATGGTGGACGGATGAGTTCTGGATGCAATCACTGTTCACCGGAAGGAGTGGCAGAGTCCGTGCGTTCAATGGGCAGCTGGCGGTGGCCTTGCTCAAGCAATGGACGACCGTGAGGATCAGAAGGCGGTGGAAATGATGAAATCGACTAGTTGTTGCGGAGCTCGTCTATGAATAGATGAGTTTGGTCATGTAAAGACCCGTAAATTTCAAGAAATTTTTTTCTCTTAATTTTCTTTGGAATTTTACAAGAGCGCAGTTTCTGACGGCACCTGATTCCGAGGCCCGGTGTGCCCGGAATCATTTTCCGAAGTTTGGCTCGGGTACATTCAGTGAACGGACGAGCGAGTTTTTCTAACTTTTGAACCGGTGCCTGGAATCGAATTCTGAGAGCACCGATGAAATCGCAGCGCCGGTATTTGCTTAGAAACGCCTCTTCCGGAGTTGCGTTTGCTCGGGTGTGGTTTTTAATTTTTGGGCTTAAAGTTAAGAAATAAAATAAATTGTTCGACAAACTTTATTTTATTTCACTTAAGCCACTTGAAGCCACTTGAAAGCCACTTAATCTGAGTTGAAACGGATAGGGTACTATCCAAAAATATCCTACCCTCTTGGTAGGATATTTGTGAGGTGGGGCCCGCACGAGCCCCACCGTTTCTTTTCCGCTAAGTAACGCACCCGCGAAAACCCGTCATTATGAAAGTCAACTGACGCGTTTTCTTAAATTCTTAACGCACCATTTAATTGGGCGGTTTTATTCGTGAATTAAATGGGCGGTTTCTTTCGTTGAATTAATTCTACGAATTAATGGGTCGTTACTTACCTCTTATTCGTTTGTTGGCGTAATAATAAAATAAGACCAACACGACATTTGGAGGATTACACGTTGAGAGGTTTTTGACAGAAGTTCTTGTGCTTTCACCCTTCTTCGCGAAGAACGCGAAGAACGCGAAGAACGCCGGCCTCCGACGAAGAACGCCGAACCCGCGGAAATCGACGACGCGACGCCGTGTGCCGCGACGCCGACGTTTCCTCTCCCGCGACGTTCTTCGGCGACGTTCCTTAATCCGCAACAAAAACCTTCGATCATCCGTTGAGGTGAGGGTTTCAGATTTCTTTTAAATTTTCCTTTGTGGTTTTTAATTCAAGAAAGATTTAATTATTATTAATTAAATCTTTTTGTTCTTGAACCTCGGAGTTCGTCGACGCGACACCCTTCCGCGACAACGCGACGCCGGATACCGCGACGACGCGACGATCCCCAATTCCGCGAAGAACCCGCGGACGACGACTTGACGAGGTAGGGGTTGTTGTGAATATTTTTATTTTTTTCCCGTGAACGTTTCTTTAAAATTAAAGAACCAGATTCATATGAACAATTTTAATTTATTAAAATTGTTGTTTCATGTGTTGCATAATTTTCCCGTGGTTATTATTCTAACGCGGAGGGTGCGGGCCCAACGAACACGGCCCGACAACCCTCCGCCGTTCTTCGTGGTTGTACGGATTTGGCGGGCGACGACAAAACGTGACGCAAGGGCGATTTGATGATCCCGCAGTAAAGAACAGAACCCGGGAGGGGCAACGGCGCAGACGGGAAGGAAAACGGACCACCGGAGCAACTCCGGTGGCCCGCGGAAGCGGCCGGCGGCACCGGCAGCCGGAGGCGGTGACGGCCAGCGGACCCGCGGCCGTGCGGGTCCGGCTCGCCCGCTCGGGACGCGGCGACATGCCGCGTCCGTTTGAACCAAAGCGGCCCCACGCGGGGCCGCGGCACCTCCAAACCGCGGGGGCGGCTCCCCGCGGCGTCCAGCTGCTCGGCCGCTCGGCCGAGCCGAGCCAGGCCGGTCCGACCGGCCGGGTTGGACCGGGTCGGGTCGACCTGGTTCGGCCGACCCAGGGGGGGTCGGCCCGGGTCGGCCCGGGCCTGGACCCCCCGTCCTCGGACCGTTTTCGGTCTTTCGCTCATAACTTGAGCTACGGGCCTCCGAACGACGCGCCGTCAGCGGCAACGCGATCCTTGGATTGAGACGGTCGTTTCGGTATATCGCACTCAAGGTTTCGAAATACTTTGAGTTCGGCCGGGTTTGTTCGTACACGAAACCAACCGGGCCCTCGGAGCGGAAACGCTCATATCTTGAGCTTCGGACGTCCGATCGACGTGCCGTCAATTTCGTTGAATTCCTTTAAGTGAGACGGATCTTTTGGCATACTCCGCCCGAGGTTTGGACGCAGGTGGAGTACGGTCGGGTTGGTTTTGCCTTAAAAACCAACCGGGCCCCTGGGACGGAAAAACCTATAACTCTCAGACCGGGCGTCCGATTGACGCGCCGTCTGCGACGTTGAGTTTCTGTTGACGATACGGAACTTTTGGATACATCAACCTCGGACTTTGTGTCAGTTGATGTATCAGCCTCTCGGCTCGTGGAGCGGACCCTCCCGAACGAGCTTGCTGTGTGCGGGAACCCTAGAGCTGGCTGCGACTGCTACTTCGACAGCGACGACTGTGCAGAGATCCTCAGTGGACTGCAGCGACGACTATGCAGAGATCCTCAGTGGACTGCGACGACGACTGTGCAGAGATCCTCAGTGGACTGCGACGTTTACAGCACTCAGCGATCCCTTGCGGGTCAGTGCTACAGGTCCTGTGTGGGCCCGATCCTGTGTGTGTCCGATCTTGTGCGGGTCAGCGCTCAGCGGTTCTGTGTGAGCCAGCGCCTACAGGTCCTGTGTGGGCCCGATCCTGTGTGGGTCTTTGCGGGGGTTAGTACCTATCGATCCTTTGTGGGTCCGACGACTTAGATGGATCAGTGATTATCTCTATCGTCATTTGAAGAAGTATACCTGTGTGAGCTGAATCTTGTGTTACTCTTCTTTGTGGATTGTGTTGAGCTATCCTGTGTGGATTTACTGTTTACTCTCCTTTGTGGATTGTGTTGAGCTATCCTGTGTGGATTTACTGTTTACTCTCCTTTGAGGATTGTGTTGTGCTATCCTGTGTGGGTTTACGTTTGCTTTCCTGTGTGGACTGGGTTGTGCTTGGGCTCGGATGTTAGAGCCGAACGGGAATTGATAACTTAGGTATATGTATGGGCATATACCTAAGTCGTGTCGGATGTTACTTCGTGATTGTATATTTCCTTTGTGGATTATCCTTTGTGGATTCTGGGAGACCTTCGGGGGTCTCGGGGTCCCTACTGAGTAGCTTATACTCACCCCTGCACGGGCTATGCCCGCACTACGTTGTGTTGGTTGCAGACGACGGACAGCGCTGATCGTGGTGGAGGCTTGCGGAGCAGGACGGTACCTGGGGCGGGACGTACTCGGAGCGGTTAGGTGGACCCGAGGAGCAGTGGAGGCTATCTGTTCCCACCCTTCAGGTGGGACTTCCAGAGGACGACTCGACGCTGCGGCTTTTCTTTTCAGTTGCTGTTTTCCCCTTTCAGTTGTACTTTATAGTTGAGCTTGTATTTCCGGCCCCTTTTACTTTCAGCACAGCTTGTTACAGTTTTTACTTAGTGTTTACTTTTCCGCTTGCTTACTCTGTGGTGCTTGTTTACTTTTCAAAGGCAATGCCTTCCCTTTTGTTGGGATTTACGCCTTGGTGCTAGTCGCCAGCCCCTGACCTATGGAAGGCGGGCTTGGGGTAGTCACGGCACGGGCCCCGAGGACGGGTCGTGACAGGTCACTTGTACAATGGATGGTTCTTGCCGGAGAGTACTTTGGATAGTTTGTTTCCATTTTCTCCCGGGTAGCGCTTCGGTGGTTTGAACACTAGTAACTCAGTGATGTCACGACCCGACCCACCGGGGCTCGCCTGACTGGCAATAAGTCGAGTGTGACTACCCCAAGCCCGCCTCTAAATACGTAGCACTGAAAAAACCCTTAGCTCAATAGTTAAGATGAATAACTCTAAATGAAAAGGAAATCTACTACTACTTTGAAAAAACTATGAATGACAGATGCACCGAGCCTTTATAAATTTGGGATCATGAAATATTGAAGCATAAAAAGATCTAAATGGATAGTCAAGCTGTAGTCGGAATTAGATCTAAGTGAACACATGGTCGGGCATCCACTCTCTAATTAATAAAATCTCCCTTTCATAAGCACTTCAGTTCAATTAAGGACTAGGTGATCCAAGACCATGTTGAAACATGGTACTCAAACTCCCCTATGGTCAAGCAAGAATCCAAGAACTAGTTAATGTATTAAAAAACAATTCAACCATCGTCAAACAATGGCCATGCATTAAGAATGGGGGAAAGATATAGGAAAACAAATGAATGCAAAAACCCAACACAAACTACCATTAAAAATAAACACTACAATACTCAATCCCCCTTCATTACAAAACTCAGCAGAGTTACCCCCTCATGCTAGCCATGAAAAGAGCACCTAAAACTCTATCTAATCTGATCAGATTCTCGAGCTTTCTAATCTCCAGCCGTGCCCCGGCAGTGAAACCTCTTGGAAAGATTACTCTAAAGTGTGCAGTGTCGACCTTTATTTATAGGCAGATAAATCTCTTCCTATCTTTATATATATCCAACATATCTATCCTCTTTAATCATCAACTCAGATTCCCTATTGATAGGTTTTAAAAAAAAACTGAGCCAAAAGCCTCCCATAACTCCCTAAAAATATATCTCCAAGAAACCAAAATGATGGGAGATAAGTGACCTCTCATATATGCATTAGTGTAAGTCACGGCGCAACCAGATATGACCATTGAATTTCCTTTTCTGACTTTTGCATGCTCAAGGCACAGTTAACCTCACCACACCACATCCATCCTCTATTGCACAGCAAGGTCCTCTTTATCACATGCAACCACGGTGCAAGGTCCTTCTCCGTGATTCGTAAGTTTTTCACCATCCACCATCTTCTTCAGCAGTGTGGTGCAGCTCCCATGCATCACGGCACAACCTCTCATGGCTTCTCGATCACTTACTCATTCATGCAGAGGTTTGCGGCACAGGGAGTTCAGTTGTGGCGCAGCGCTCTTCTTCCATTTATTCGTATATGACTTGCCACGGTCTCAGCTAATCTGATGCATGCAGAAGGGATTTCGAGTTTGTTGGAGTCTGCATTCCACATCGGACTTGAGGTCCGGTGTGGTCTTTAGCATTTGTTATAAAAGCACCCCAAGGGCTCCCTTAGAGAGGACACTTTGGGGGGGTTCGGGTCTCTCTCTTTTATTCTCCTACATGGTATCAGAGAGAACCTAATCCCGAACCCTCCTCCTTCCAATTTTATTTCCCTCTGTTTAGGGTTTCTGAGAATTTCCCCCCGTGGGGGGCGGCGGCCCCCCATGTAGGGTTAGGTTTATGTTTATGCCGCCCCTCCCCTTCGGGCTCGCATCCCAGGCGGCCTCCCGGTTCTGCCCGGACCCTGCCCTCCCGACGGTTCTCCCCCTGCCGGCACCTCCTTGCTCGGCGTCCCCGTCCCTCCCGCCTCTCCCGCTACGCACGACGGCTCTACCGGCGGCCCGCCTCTCACGTCTCCTCCGCTGCGCCGCTTCCCCTGTGCGACGAATCTCCAGCGCGGGCCTCCCGACGCTTTCCGTCCAGCCGCGCCTGCGGCGATTCTTCCAAGCGATCTCTCACGGCGTTCCTCTGCCCCGACCCAGATCCCGCGCGGCTCCCGGCGGATCGGCTTCCGGCGGATCTGCTCCCGACTTTCGTCCCGCCTACTCCCCCCGACGATCCCAAGCGGGATTCCTCCCAGCGCGACAGCCTCACCCTCCCAGCGCGCGACGCCCCGCCTCCTGTCTCCTGTAGCGGCTCCCGGCGGACCAACCTCCCAGCGGCTCCCTGCTCCAGCGGTGCACCCCGGCGGCCTTGCTTCCGACGGATCTCACCCCCTGCCAGCGCCTGCTTCTCGGCGCCCCTCCCTGCAGCGCGCGTCGGACCCTTCCTCCCGTCGCGATCCGGGTGGCTTCTCCCTCCCGGTGGTCTCCTCCTGCCGCAAGTTGGATCTCCAGCGTCCCCTTCCGTTGTCCTGCTCCCTCGCCAGCCTCCTCCTGCGCTCCTCTTCCGGCAGCCGGCTCCAATTTCTCCCAGCGGCTGCCCTGCTTCCAGTTTCGGATCTCCGACACCTCCTGCGGACTCCCCGCCTCACCGGCATCTCCCGACATCTTTCCGGCATCTTTCCGGCAACCACATCACTGTCCGCCGGCCCGTCCATGCGCTGGCACAGCAGCTCGACCACCTAGGATTTGGGACCGTTGGCGCTGCCAGATCCCGCAACACTTCTGCGGAATCCCCGCCTCCCGTCGCCGGCCCCGCAAGTGCGGTTTTCCCGGTGCTAGTTTGGATTTCCCGGCGTTTCATCGACCGACCCCACTAGTGCGGCATTCCTGGCGCTCCGTCAAGTGACCCGGTCTACGTGGTTTCTCTACTGCGCCCGCGACAACTTCTTCCATCCATCATCCTGCGGGGTGCTTCGATCGTGAGGGGGAGCAGCAACCTTTGCAGCTTTCTTTTTATTTCGTTTGGTTTTGTAATCAAGCTGGGTGTGTCCAGCTTGAGGGGGAGTGTTTGCAGTCTGTTGATTGCCTTGTTTTCATTGGCCTGCTTTGTTTTTTCTTTATGTGTCCAAGCTAGGTACACCTAGCTTGAGGGGGAGTGTTGGAGTCTGCATCCCACACCGGACTTGAGGTCCGGTGTGGTCTTTAGCATTTGTTATAAAAGCACCCCAAGGGCTCCCTTAGAGAGGACACTTTGGGGGGTTCGGGTCTCTCTCTTTTATTCTCCTACAGAGTTAATCATACGCGAGCTCCAGCTCCTTCGGTTTATTCTGACGCAGGCCCTCCACTTATTCATACGTGAGGTTTGAAATTCCGCACTTCTCCTTGTGCCGCTGCCAACCCGCTTGATTTATTCTGATGTGGCGAAGTTACTTGCCGCTTTAATTTTACGCAGATCACTTCTGCTCCTTTTAATCTTACGCGAGTAGGGTTCCACGTGAATTAATCTTACGCAAGAGGGCTTCCTTTGTGTTTTATTTTTCATTTCATCCAAAAATCCACCAAACTCTTTTAAAAACTATTTCCTTCCATTTAACAATAAAAACACTAAAAATCAGGCAGAAATAACTTATAAACAATAAAATCAATAAAGAAAATAATGCTTGAAATTAAGCTGTCATTCACCATAATGTGGGACTAATCCAAGGGATGTGGAGAGCTCACTATGAGGCCGCACTGACACTCACTATGCCTTGGGCTTCACTACTTGTTCAAGTCTTTAGGGATACCTCTCAAGGATCACTCTCCCTTTGTGTTGTGGGTCACTCCTACTCATTGTGTGGACCCACTGTCCGTTTACAAGCATGGCCATGTGGTGACAATAGTAAAAAATGAAAAATAAATAAATCTCATCATCTGTCTCCAATTACAATTTGACTTTAATTTGCATAATTTTTTCATTGGAATTGTCTTGACAGTCCATGCCGCCATGTATTGTGGTTTGTGGCCTTGTATTTCATGAGGGATATGTTGGGAGTATTCTGATTGGCAAGCACTGTTTTAACTTGAGGCTTTCCTAGTTCCTAATTTTGATTCTTTTAGACATTACTGAGAACAGTTTCTTTATGGTTGTTGATACTATGAAAATGAACTGTCTCACCAGCTTAATCTTAAACCAGTTTGTTTCTTTTGGCTTTCTTGAGTTGTAACCAGTATTACTACAGCTATCATATGAAAATTTGCAAGGCACCCTTCAATGTGCAACCTTAAGATGCTAAAGAAATTTTCTGAATTTGCAGGGCAAGCCAATATTGAAAGATGGATGTCGTCGAATCCATCCTTGACATTCCAGTGCAATATCCATCAGATGAGGTGTTTTCTTCATCTGATTTAAAATGGACGAAGTTTGGAACTGCTGAGCACCATGATGATGTGGCTGTGATTCCATATGCTCTAGTGGATGCATTTATAATCGGAGAATGCTCTAACGTTGAATCCCCAACTCGGTTTCATATTGAGAGGGGAAGAAAACGTTCGAAGGGCAGCTTAAAGGAATACAGAAGTGATGATTATCTTGAGCATCGGCTGTAAGTTTCTTGAATTGCTGCTCTTTCTTGGCCTAGTTAGACTAACATGCTTCTGAAAAATAATTATTCACCATTTGTTTAACACAATCACAATTATTTTCATCTATGCAGATGATTACAGTGCCCTCACCTTTTCCCAGGGCAGTGAGAGGGCAGTTAAGTTCTCCATGTAACCTGATAAGAAATTGAATCTTTCACCTCCACCATGGAAGTGAGAGTTGTGGCATCTGAACTAGTGTTTGGTACTTTGATATTTCATATTTGTGATGATTTTTTCCTATAGAATTCGTTAAATTAGGAGCAACTTTGTTTTGTTCTATTTATTTAGGTCCTGTTTGTTATGGGAATCCTGGTCGATGGAAAAGCTCGTTCCGACTAACCTTTAACTTTTATGTTTGGTTGGTCATGATGGATTCTCTAGGGAGTCCCCGCTACCAAATTTAAGGAATCTGGATTTCTTCATGACTGGAGGAATGCCATTTGGTTGAAAATTCATTAAAAAATAAAATATTTTTAAACGATACAATTAATATTCAAATAATAATAATAAATAAAATTTAATTAATAAATAATAATTTATTAATTTACCAATATTTTATTATTAATAATAATTTAAATTATTATTTACTTTATTTTTATCTTCATTACATACAGAGTTGTGATTTGGGATCATTTAGGCCCCGTCACTCACATTGAACTAACTTTTGATACTATGATGCTTGAAATGCATTACTTTTCTTACATTGTCAATTGCTAGTCATTCCTTTGTTTCAAAAACCTTGTCATGCACATTTTAGTAGGGAGCTTGCCATCATACTAGTCTCTGTGTATGTAAGCCTTTTGTGTGTGTGTGAATCCCCCTATTTCTTAGTTTTTTTCTCATTCTTCATTTTGAAGATACTGGTGCTCATTTGGTCCTGAAAATTACGGGGAAGGTGGTGGTATATTGCCGAGCCGGAGATACAGACTTAACACCAGGAATCGTGCGGCTCGACCACAATCAATGCGAGGATGTACCTGCCATTTCGTAGTAAAGCGCCTTTATGCTCGTCCAGCTCTTGCAATTTTAATATATAACGACAGGCGCCATTTGAACAAGTTGGGTTTTGTGTGCCATGGACCTCTGGATAGAGACGCCATTGGTCCCGGTGCAAAGACAGTTCCATATATCTGTAACGAGATTCAGCAGCAAACCATGTCTATGATCTATCTTGGCATACCTGAGGAGAATGTTCTCGAGAAACACATCGAGGGAATTCAACGATATTGTGATGCAAATGAAAAAGTCAGTAGCCTTGCATCTCAGTATGTCCACAAGCTTGGTATGATTATTAAACGGTCGACCCATGAACTGGATTTGGATGACCAAGCCAGCATTCGGATGTGGGTTGAACGCAACCGAAAATCCATTTTCTTCTACCAGGATTCTTCTGAAACAGACCCTTTTATTTTGGGGATTCAAACAGGATGGCAGTTGCAGCAGATGATCCGGTTCGGTCATCGCAGTCTCATGGCTGCTGATTCTACATTTGGCATAAAGAGATTGAAGGTACACTAATCATTGCTGCAATTATTCTTATATCCAATAGAATGGATTTAATATGCTGTCATGATTTGTTATCTGGCAGTATCCCTTATGTTCCCTTCTCGTGTTTGATTCGATACAACATGCATTACCTGTTGCATGGGTCATCACTCGTAGCTTTGCTAAGCTTGATGTGTCTAAATGGATGAAAGCGCTGTATGATCGAGCTCAAAGCGTTGAACCTGGATGGAAGATTGGTGGGTTTTTGATAGATGATGCAGCAGCTGAGATCGATTCCATAAGGCAAGATTTTCTCTCCATCTTTCCTTTCAATTCTTCTTTTTTCTTTTCCCTTCTTCAATTTACTTAATATTAACCAAACATGACCTTACGTCACGGTGATTGGCTTTTGCAGGGATATATTCTGTTGTCCTGTCCTATTTTCTCTGTGGCGGTTGCATCGATCATGGCTGAGGAATATCATCAAGAAATGCAGTAATATTGAGGTTCAGAGGGAGATTTTTAAGCGTCTTGGTGAAGTAGTTAATGGAATCTGGGGTGGAGTTGATTCTTCAGTTGCTTTGGAAGAGTTTTGCCAGGATTTTGTGGATCAAACTGCCTTCTTGCATTACTTCAAGACCTGCTGGATGCCGAAACTTGGTCCATCTCTCTCTCTCTCACCCCCCCACTCTTGCGCACCTGTGCCCCCCCCTCTTTCTCTCTTTCCAAGGTTGTTTGGTTTGTTGAAATTGGGGGGAGGGTGAGGGAAACTTGCAAATTATCCTCCAGTAAAATTTCAGTAACGAAGAGACAAGGATCCTATTTGTTAATCATTTTCTAGCGAAATTTTCACTAGAAAATTTCCAGTGAAAATTCCACTGGAAAATGAACTACAAATGGGATACTTGCCTCTTCAGTACCAGAATTTGTAGATTTTAGCTCAAAACTGGCGTGTTCTTCATTGTGGTTGTCTGGTTGTGTAGAATGATGAAGAGGTGAACCCAATACCCAAGATTTCTCTCTAAAGGAGGCTTTGAGGTTATTTTATAAGGAATAATAAAGACTATATAAGACCACAAGTCCGATGTGGGACGCAGACTCCAACACTCCCCCTCAAACTAGATCTACCTAGATTGAACACATAAATAAAGAAAACAAACCAATGAAAACAAAGCAAACGCAAAATACTGCGAACACTCCCACTCAAACTGGACATACACAGTTTCATTACAAAATAAGACGAAACAAAATAAATCATCTGCGATCGCAGCTCCCCCTTAAGATGAAAATAATGGATGATGTTATTGAAATAGATGTGCTAACGAGGTGCCGGGAAAGACAGGTGGGCCGGTCGCCGAGGCATCGGAAAAGCCGCACAGGTGGGGCCGGTTGACTAGACGCTGGGAAAGCAGCACAGGCGGGGCCGATTGATGAGGCGTCAGAAAAGATGCACTGACGGGGCCGGTCGATGTAGCATCGGGAAAGCTGCACTGGTGGGGCTGGTCGACGGAGCACTGTGAAAGTCGCACAAACGGGGCCGGTCGACGGAGTACTGTGAAAGCCGCACAGACGGGGCCGATCGATGGAGCGGAAGGTGAATTCTTCGGAGAAGATGTCGGAGAAAATGCAGGGGCCTAGGCAGCAACAGATCCGGCGAAAATAGCAACAAAAAACAAAGCAGAAAATGCCATCGTGCAGGGAGGAGGGCCACCAGTTGGAGGGGTGGCACACATGGGAGACGAACCGAACGGGGCTGTCGCACGGGAGAACAAGTCACCGCACTGGGAGAAGCAGGAGGCGGTGCGACCGAATCATGCAGGGGTGCAGTGCAACACTGGAGGGGTGGTCGCAGCGGAAGCTGCTAGATGGCAGAGGGGCGCTGGCGAGGACCTCCGCTTGCTGGTCCAGATCTGGAGGGCCGACCGATGCGAGGAGGAAGACAACCGGGGTGGTGCGCGGTGCAAACGGCTTGAACCAGGGCAGAGCGAGGCAATTGTTTTGCAGGAGAGGACAACTACGGGGAGGAGTCGCTGCAGGATCTGGCAGTGCTGCGGGAGCCGATCGACGAGGCATTGGAAAAGCCGCACAGGCAGGGCCGGTCGACTAGACGTCGGGAAAGCCGCGCAGGCAGAGCCGGTTGATGAGGCGTCAAGAAAGCCACACTGGCGGCGCCGGTCCGCGGAGCACTGGGAAAGCCGCACTGGCGGGGCTGATCGATTGAAGTGTCAGGAAAGCCGCACAGGCGGGGCCGGTCGACAGAGCACCGGGAAATCCGCACAGATGGGGTTGGTTGATGGAGCGGAAGGTGAATTTTTCAGAGAAGATGTCGGAGAAAATGCAGGTGCCTGGGCAGCAATAGATCCGGCGAAAATAGCAACAAAAAACAAAGCAGAAAATGCCATCGCCCAGGGAGGAGGGCGACCGGTTGGAGGGGTGACGCACAGGGGAGACGAGCCAGACGGGGCTGTCGCACGGGAGAACAGGCCGCTGTGCTGGGAGAAGCTGGAGGAGGCGGTGCGACCGAATCATGCAGGGGGTGCACGTGCAACACTGGAGGGGTGGCCGCAGCGGAAGCTACTTGATGGTAGAGGGGCGCTGGCGAGGACCTTCGCTCGCTGGTCCAGATCTGGAGGGCCGATCGACGTGAGGAGGAAGACAATTAGGGCGCCGCGCGGTGGAGACGGCTTGGACCAGGGCGTGGTGAGGCGGCTGTTGTGCATGAGAGGACGACTACGGGGAGGAGTCGTTGTGGGATCTGGCAGCGCTGCGGGAGCCAGTGCACATAGGGAAGGAGTACGGCGTCGGAGCGGAAGGCGTGACGGGAAGGGGGCCGTTGGTCGTCGCGTGGGAGTGGGGGATGCCAGCGACGGGGATTCCGCAGGAGGCGCGACGGTTGATAGAGGTCTCGTCCGAGGGATGTCGTTGGGAGGAATGACGATGGATGGCGTGGAGCTGCGCTGTTGCGCAGGGATGCCGTTAGGGAGGGAGGCTGGCCGCAAGGGATGACCTCGCACGGGAGTCACCGACCACAGAGGGCCGTCGCGTGCAGCAGTAGGGGGCGGCGCTGCGGGGATGATGGCCAATGGCCTGACCGCCGCCCCCAACGGGGGGAAATCTCTGGAGAACCTAGGGCAAGAGAGGAAAAATGGGAGGGAAGGCTCGGTTAGAGAACACCATTTGATACCATGTTAGAATGATAGAAGAGTGAAACCCAATACCCAAGATACCTCTCTAAGGAAGACCTTGAGATTATTTTATAAAGAATAATTAAGACCACAAGTCCGATGTGGGACGCAGACTCTTACATTGTTTACAGTATTTTGTGTTTGTTTTGTTTTCTTTGGTTTATTTTCAAGCTAGGCAGACCTAGCTTGAGGGGGAGTGTTGGAGTCTGCGTCCCACATCGGACTTGTGGTCTTATGTTGTCTTTATTATTCATTATAAAATAACCTCAAGGCCTCCGTTAGAGACGCATCTTGGGTATTGGGTCAACCTTTTTTTTTTCATTTTTTAAACTTATTGTAGGAGAATAAAATGAGGAGAGACCCGAACCCCCAAGGTGTGCACTCTAAAGGAGCCCTTAGGGTGTATTTATAATGAATATTAAAAACCACACCGGACCTCAAGTCCGATGTGGGATGCAGACTCCAACACTCCCCCTCAAGCTAGGTGTACCTAGCTTGGACACATAATGAAAAGAAATCAACAAAACAGGTACTAACACTCCCCCTTAAGCTGGACAAGCCCAACTTGATTACAAAACCAGACGAAATAAAAAGAACGCTCCAAAGGCTGCTGCTCCCCCTCACGATCGAAGCTCCCCCGCAGGATGATGGATGGATGATGTTGCGGGCGCAGCAGATGAACCACACAGAGACCGGGTCGGTTGACGGAACGCCAGGAATGCCGCGCTAGTGGGGCCGGTCGATGAAACGCCGGGAAATCCAAACTAGCACCGGGAAAACCGCACTTGCGGGGCCGACGACGGGAGGCGGGGATTCTCCAAAAGTGTTGCGGGGTCTGGCGGCGCCAAATGGCCCGGTCCGAGTCGGGCAAAGTGTTGCGCCACGGCGGAGGAAGCGCACGGGCGTGCCGATGGACAGAGATGCGGCTGCCGAAAAGATGCCGGGAGATGCCGACGAGGCGGGGATTCCGCAGGAGGTGCTGAAAGGGAGCGGATGAATCCAGTCGGAGGGAGGGCCGCCTTGCAGGAGGAGGCCGACAAGGAGGGAGAGCAGCGGACGGAGCAGGCGCAGCTGGCCGTCGGGAGCAGATGAGCAGCAGATTGGGGAGACGACATTGCAGCGGGATTGCAGCGGAGATGCGTGGGGACGGATCTGGGATCTGCCCGGAACAGTCCGGATACCGCCGGATCTGGCCGGATCTGGCCGAAAATCGCCGGATCTGGCCGGAGCCGGCCGGAGCTGTCCGGATCTGGCCGGAAATCACCGGATCTGGCCGGAAAATCCGGGAAGGGCCGGGAGGGCGCGCGGAGGGCCGGCGACGGGAGAGGGAGGAGGGCCGCTGGACGGGAGGAGGCGGCGCCGTGGGACTTTGCAGCAGCTCTGGATCGGGAGGGAGACGACGCCTGGGTCGGGAGCGGGAGGAGCGCCGGGGCAATTGCGGGAGCCGGAACGGCCGCCGAACCCGTCGCGCACAGGGACGGGGGACGAGGAGACAGCCGCACGGGAGGGCCGACGACGGGAGGCGGGTGCGGCCGCGGAGGGGATGTCGGCTACTGGAGATGGGGCGTCCGCAGGAGGCGCCGGCGACGGAAAACAGAGCCTCCGCTGGAGGAGGAGGCCGGCGTCGGGAGGGAGATGGCGTCACGCGCTGAGCCGCAGAGGGCCGCTCGACCGATGGCGACGCGCAAGAGGCCGGCGAGGGTAGGAGCGGCGCTGGAGGGGAGATTCGCCGGAAGGACTCGATCCGGGCAGAACCGGGAGGCCGGCGAGACGAGGCCGTCGCGCGGGGAGAAGCACCGCCGGGAGAAGAGCCGTGCCAGGCAGGAGAGCCGCCGGGAGGGAGGACCGGCAGGAGCAACGGAGGGATGCAGACTCCAACACTTATATTAGAAAATGTATTGAATTATGTAAAAGGAAAAAATTAAACTTTTCATGTTCTCAGGGAAATGAAAACTCTCCATTTTGAGAAGGGTTTTTTATTATATCTTAATGCATATTTGGGAAATAATAATCAGAAATATTTTTCAAAACTGAACCCAACCTTATATTATCCATTGGAAACTAATTAATATAGTTGTTAGAGATGTGTGTGGTAGCTTATTCTATCCCATTTGTGGAATAGGGTTATGCTATCCGTGTCTTGAATTTTTGTTTTCCGGCCTTCTCTGTTGTATTTTCCCGCTTGTATTTTCACATCACTTCACCTTCCATTGTTTACCAAATTTCACTTTTTTTTCCGTTCATTTCCTTGTCTTTTTGGTCAGCCAAACACCCCCATCCCCCCCCCCCCCCTCTCCCTCTCCTATATTCAAATATTGATGTCTGCCTGCACTTTCTTGTGAAACAGATATGTGGTTTGGGGCAATGAGAGCCCTTCCACTGGCAAGCCAGGAGGCATGCGGCGCCATCGAAGTCTATCATTTAAAACTGAAAATAAAGTTGTTCGACGATTCCCATCTCAACGCGCTCCAGAGGGTTGACTGGCTAGTCCACAAGCTGACCACCGAGCTTCACTCCAGCTACTGGCTCGATCGCTTCGCCGACGAGAGCAACTCCTTCCACAACATCAAGGAAGAATACATCGCCTCAACTTCATGGCACCGGGCACTCCAAATCCCCGACACTGCTGTCACTCTCGGCACTCCAAACAGTCTCTTTGCAAGGGTCACGAGTCAGAGGGACAGTACAAGTACACACATGGTGTGGAACCCGGGATCAGAATTTTCATTTTGCGATTGCGAGTGGTCAATGCGGGGAAACCTCTGCAAGCATGCCATCAAGGCCCGCATGATGTGTGATGATTCTTCGAGGCATTATCGGCCGTCAATGTCACTGTTGTCGTTCAGGGAGGTGTTGATGAATGTGTGGAAGGAGCCGGTGGATGATTCGGTTGCGTTGGACCGGTGCACTGCTTGGATCCACCAGGTGCTCGGTCAGATGCGACTGCTGGAAGAGTTGAGCAGGTCGGGGGATGTTGGGGTGGCGGTGAAGAGGATGCCGTTGAAATGGGTTTCGAGGAGGGGTAGAAGCTTTGTCGGCAAGCCGTCTTCTTTGTTGTTGGCGCTCCGGTCCTGTTCTAATGGGAATGGTGCGGTGCGGGTGAGGAAGCGGAACCGGAAACGGAAGAGGCTGTTGCGGTTGGGGTACTGAATTCATTGGGTGCTGGGCAAAAATCTCTGTATGCGATTCAGTTATCTTGATTTTGGCTCTGTAATGGTGAATTTTAAAGGCCGAATGCAAGGTGGTTGTCTTGGTTTTGGTTAGGATCTTCAACATGTTGGAAATTTTTTAAAACCTGAAGCTTCTACATTGGTTGATTTGAGTGATCAAGTAACTTGCGGTTTTGAAAAAGTTTACATGCTCCATATATCCTCATGGAGCCTTTAATATGTTGCTAACTCCATCATTCCTTAACCACACCAAGCATCGACTGGTTGCCCTAACTTAGGGGTTTGTTGGGCTTGCTCTGTCAATACCTGCAATACAATCCTAGGAATTGCATGCTAGCTGTGGTGTACAGAGTGTGAGCGTGATAACTCTAGGATATAACTAGAAGACCCTAAACACTGGTAGTACTGTCAATATGCATGCATGTGCTCGTATACATGTGCTTGTGTTATGAGACTGAAATATTATCCCCTCCCCGGACCTGTAAATATTTTTTTAGCATCAGTTTTAAGAAACCGTTGCTAATCCACGATCAAATTTGTTTTGAAACCGCAGCTAAATATAAGTTTTTTAATTTTTATTTAATTTTAGCAATAGTTATAAAAATAACTGTGAAATTAATTAATTTTATTTATTAATTAAAAATAATTATTTGTTATTTATTATTTAAAAACTAAAATAATAATTAATCACTTATTATTATTGTACATTTATATATATTTATCTGTATTTGTATTTATATATATTATGTGGGTGTATATATATATATTTATGTGTTTATATATAGTTATATATATATATAATTATATATAATTATATATAATTATATATAATTATATATAATTATATATGTGTTTATATATATTTGTGAATTTATTCATATTTATATATATTTATAGATATTTATATGTATTTATGTATATATATATATATATTATGTGGGCATATATATATATATGTATATTTATGTGTGTGTATGTATATATTTATATACATTTAAGTAAATTTATTTATATTAATATATTATTATGTAAATTTATTTATATTTATTTATATATATATTTATATATATATTATAGATATTTATATGTATTTATGTATATTTATATATATTTATATATATTATGTGGGTGTATATATATGTCACGACTCGACCCACCGGGAACCCCTCATAGGCCCGCAGTGAAGACGAGACTGACCCCCAAGACCCGTGTCCAATAGGTCCAGAGTTCTATCACTGAGGGTATAAAATATGCAAATGAGTGACATTACCCTCATAAATCTCAGAAACATAATGAGAAAGTCACATCAACACCATAATATAAATAAAACCAATATCCCTCAATAAACCACAATGTATGGAAATGTCATACAAACACCTCTCCAAGATAAAATACCAAAAATGAACTATGGACCAACTCCAACAACATCTCCAAGCTCCAAGCTGGTACTATTTAGCTTAGTCACCAAAGCTCTCTTGAAAACCTATATAACAGTTATATATATATATATATATAGGGGTGATCATACATGCATACTCAGTAGAATTATCAAGTACTTTTGTGCAAACGTGGAAGAAGCATACCAATGCCCCAGTGACAAAAATAGCAGAACTAACACACACCTATATCAGGTCTACCACCACCCTACCTCACCAATGCTCGCTCACCAAACATCGCATCCAAGTATAATAAAGTAATATCAGTGTATATGACACACAACACTAACATTAGAATAGAATCTAACATCCCGAGACTTTACAATATATTTCTTTTTAAATAAATTCAATCTTTTTGATACCTTGTGGAACACGCAACCCCGAATCTAAATGAACTGTAAAAACCTAGCCACTAAATTGACGGGTATGAATAAGTCTAACTAAATTATGAAAAATATATGGTTTACACACGTATAAAAAATTCAATGATTATCTATGGATTGGAAATAAAATAAGAATCATTTAAAAGAAAAAGAAATGTTTTCTAAAAAACTGCAGTTTTCTAAAAGACGGTTTGGTCGCGCTTTGCGCATATAATTTAAAATTAATTTTTACCACTTTTAGATAATATATTTTACAAAATAAACTTCATTTTTGAAATTAGTATATCAAAATTAGCTTATGGTGATTTTTTTGGGATTTTTCTGAAAAGTTTCATTTTTCAATGAATAGTGAAAAAATGGTTTTTATTAAAAACCGCATTTTCATTTAAAGCATTTACAAGCCCCATTTTATTTTAATATGATTTTAAAAGTAACATTAGTTCAATTATATATTGATTAATTCAAATTAGGTCATTGAAATCAATTTCATATTGAATTTTGATATAAAAAACTTCTTAAACTTTTGAAAGTTTTTCTTTTAGAAAACCATTTTTTTCGACATGACTGAGCATTTAATTTTAAATTGAATTTTTCCATTCCTATGAGTTGAATTTGGAAAAATGGATTCTATATTTGGAATCGGCATAATTTATATTATCTAATAAGATGAACTTAATTTTTTACCGTAATGAACAGTAAAAACAGTAAAAATTATTTACCGTAGTTAAGGTAAAAATGGGTTTAGCGAGAGGTTAAACTTAAAAGAAAAGGGTTAAAAATGACCCAAAACTTGTCTAATTCATATTATCTGGTCATATTTTGACCTTATCTGATTCAAGGTTTGAAAATGATCCATTTTGGAGCCTTGTGACATGAGAATAACGTGGGTGTAATTCTTTCTTTTCAAAAATATCAAGTGTGTCCTCTCCCCCACTTATAAAAGGTCATCCCTCTCCCCTCATTTACAAACTTCCAAAACCCATTGGTTAGGCCAAGACCTTCCCAAATCACTCCATTCTTTCCCTCCCCTCAACCCTAGAATCCTTGATTTGGTCAGAAAATCAACCTAAGAATGATTTTGGTGCAAACCAAAAGAAGTTGTTCGAAGAAGATGCAACATCCTTAACTGAGTGTTTTATTTTATTTCTTCCTCCACCTCCTCCAAATATTATTAAATCATGATGATATAATAACTTCAATATCTTACATATATTGAGATGTTTTTATGTCAAGGGGATGACCTACAACAATCTCTTCCTCCCTCAAATGGGAAACAAATCTGTTGATCATGTGTACAACGGACTACCACCTTGCGGACCGACGTAATTCATTTTTCATCACCGCTTCTCATGGATAGATATAATGACGTATTTAATGTTTATATATGATATTTATGATATAATTATACTTCTAGAATTATAATATCATATATACCTTCTTAATTTCTATTTCGTAGAGAATACAATAACATTACTCGTGTGTATAGTGGACTACCGCCTCACGAAGTGATGTGTTTCGTTTTTAACTTACGCTTTACATGAAAGGTAATAAGAATTAATTTTATGTTTATATATGATATTCATTACATATTAATCATTATAGAGAATAAATATATCATATACTTTCTTACTTTACCGTCCATTGAATAAATGATAACATAGTTCATGTGTACGGCGGGCTACCGCCTCACGAAGCGATGTGATTCATTTTTACCAACTCTTTACATGAAAGGTAATAAAGGATAAATTTAATGAATATATGATATATATATATATGAAATGATATTAATTCTATAAAATTAATACACAGTCCACTTCCTTATCCTTTCACCCGTTAAAAAAATGATAATGTCGCTCGTGCGTACGTACAACCTACCATCTCCACAAAGCGAGGAGATTTATTCTCCATGTTAAAAATTTAATAATGATTCTAAATATGTGTCTAATAAAAAAAATTATATTTATAAAATTAATATCATTCTCAAGAAGATGGAACTATAACCAATATTCAAGATCTGGATCTTTCACGACGAAACGTGCAGAAGAAAACAATGCAATTAACACCCAAAACAATAGTGATAATGAAAGATTATTAACGAACGAGTAATAAGATGTTATAAAAGGATCATATATGATATTATAAATAATAATATGATTTTGGTACACATTAATAACATGTTTAAAACCAATATACACGAGGTTAAAGAGTGCTCAACTAAAGGGAAACATGAGGTAAGAGGTTTCTTAACTCAATTTCCATTCATTGGGTCATACAACTATGTTGATTATATTATTCCATTAGGCGTGAAATGACTTTTTATTGCTTTATGTTTTATTCCCAATTATCTTTGTGTGGATCTACATTTGTTACACATAATCACTGCATTGATTGACTTTCACCTCAATGATATGAACTTTGTAAGGGTTTCATCTCAAACTTATTTCTTTGAGACACATGTTCTTTTATGAACCTGATTTATTTTGAATGGTATATATACTACCCCTTTACATACTATATCATGAATCCTTCCTACATCATGAGATTTTAAGTTACAATTCATATACTTTATTCATGGGATGTTATGATTCAAAAGTTACCAAAGCGGTAAGGGTTTATGTTTCAATCTCATTTTAATCAGGATTACTTATGCTTGAATTTACATTGAAGAAAATTATTTGATAATTGTCTAATAAACCCCTTTAATTTTCTTATCCTCTAGTTATTCATGATTTTTTTAAGTAATAATACAATTTTCATCTCTTTGGTACTTAAAAATGATTGAGAATTTTTTAAGAAAATTCGACTTCATTTCTCTCATCGATTGAAAATATTTTTTCTTCCAAATCCATTTTTTCTAAAAATGTTTTACTATGATCGTTTAAAGTCATTTTTACCCATAATTAGATTTTAAAAAAATGTTTTTAAAAGGAATCTTCCTGTCATTTTCTGAACAAGGTATTTTTTTGACTTTGCTTACAAAAATGTGAATGAAATCGTTGTTTTTTAATGTATTCAGTATGAACAGAACTCTTCCCCCATCACGACCACTCAATATTTTAAGGATTACTTTTTAAGTTTCAAAGTTTATGTTCATTTTTTTTCTTTAAATTTTGATAAAGTTTTATATTTTAAGTAAGTGTTTTCAAAATGGAAATAATATTTTCCTCAAGAAATGTTCAAAGTGATCTTTCAATATCATTTTTCATATAAGATGACATCCTTTGATATAGTGAAAATGTTATTTTCTTCAAGAATGTTTTTAATATTTTTAAAAGTATTTTAATAAAAAAACCTTTGATGTTATATATTTCTTCTAAATTATATATACATGTTTCTCATATATATACCTAGTTATTCTTCCTTCAATTGATGGGGTAATACATGACTTATGATCATTTCTCAAATGCCTTCATTATGAAATTTACTTTGAATATGATATGAAACAAGATTATGAAATCCATTTTCTTTCCACGAGTCATTATTATGTAATGAATTATGATTTATTTCCTTTATGTGGAACACATAGTTTATGAAAATTTTATGATAGGTGTGCCAAGATAGTGCTCCAATGCATTGGGTAAAACTTTAGTCTGCCTGAAAGCCTGAAGGCCATTATATCTTTTTTTTGGATAATCCCCTTTTTAATTGAGTTGAGGGGTAACCTTACATGGATCAAAGTCCAAATGTAACTAGGCCCAGTACATGGCCTTTGAAGGCCCAAAGAACAGGAACCAAATAGAAATCCCTCCCTTAGCTGCTGCTTCAAAGTTGCTTCGAAGCGGCTGGCCTGAAATGCTGATCAGCTAGCAATACCCCATGTAGGACTACATAGAACCTGATACCAATGGAAAATACATACCCTCTTATTCTTCCAATATAATTATCTTTTCTATAGGTGATTTCCAACTCTGAACCTCTTCTGGGACTGTACATGGGAATCAAACCCCCTTTTTTTTCTACGTCGAATAGGCTCTCGCCCTATCCGCCACCATGGGCCATTGCTTATACTATCACCCCTCTATGTCACGAACCAAATCTGGTCGCCACCAAACCCGGCCCCAAACCCAGCCCATGACAAGGCCTGAAGGGCGTTCCTGATCCCCACGGGCTGACACAAGTTACCGGGTATCATATAATGAGAATTGGGAACGATTTACCCGATTTTATAAACATTAAACAACAAACAAACTCAATAAAACAAATCTGGATTTTTCAACTAAAACCATCTTTTAAAAAAAAATTCATAACTGAATTACATAAGTTCAAACTATGTATAAAGACCATTAAAAAGTTACAAAACCAAATAAGGACAGCCCAAGAACCTCCACATGGAAAGAGGCACCTCCCTCAAGCCATCCCCACAAGACTTCACCACCAAGGACCTGCTAGAAACCTGAACCACTGGAACTAAAAACTGTACCCAACCTGCGACAAAAAAAAAATAACCAAGTCTACTTACAACCAAGGGTGTAAGTAGGGTGTGAGCAAATGACCAGTAGGATACCACCACTATGAGATTCCATTTGATAAAAATTTAAAGACGAAAAGCATGCAAGTTTTCAAAAACATGAAATGCTAGTTACAATTTCTAAAAGATGCAACATTAAATAAAAACAGTTTTCAGGTGGGCCAATTCAAAGAATAAAAACTTTTAAAATGAATACCAAATCTAATGAAATTTCTAGCCACTCATACCGTATGTCGACGGTAAGCACAAAATATCTAGTGAGCATAAGTAATGGGAAATAACCCCTAGGCACTAGCTAGTTGTGGGTCCCAGGTACCTCGTATCTCGGTGAGAGTAACCATCACAAATATCTATTCTCGTGCACGAGCCACTAGTAGGGAACATACCCATAACCTAGTGGTCCCCAATCATCATCATAATCATAGTTTAGTTATATTTGTAAGCGTCACTCTTGCTAAGTGAAACTGAGGCCAAACCCCACGGATTCACTAGCATACTAGTACACGTCCACCCACCTAGATACCCGAGTTTTCCCTTTGTGCTCAAACAAGTTCAATAAGTCAATGAATATAATTTTCACATGAAAATATAATTTCCATATCATAAATTCACCAAACATACCACATGTATACAACACAAGTCACAAAAGTCCACTTTCATTCAAAATGATTTTGAAATCCGACTCACACCAAAATAGCCCACAACACTTTTCACATTTCTTTAACACTTTCACAAATCCATTAAATTTTTTTATAAAAACATTCCAATATATTAAAACTCACATAAAAGACCACTCACTTGTTACATAATACCCTTTTTACCTTCAAAATCATTTTATCATCAAACTTACACGAAATAGCCCACAAACAAGTTTTTCTCCAACATCACAATTTAATAAAAAATTTCATAAATTTACAAAACATTCTAAATTTTTTTGACATCTTAAAACACCACTTCACCATTCAAAACAACATAATAGGTGAACACACATACCAAAAAGTACATATGCACCCTTTTCCCACTTTTTTTAACCAACTAAAACATTTACAATTTTCATAAAAAGAACCCAAGTGTTGTAAATATGTCTTGCACACAAAACTCATTTAAAAACCCCAAGTTAAGACCAAAAACCATAACAATTCCTATCCAAAACATAATTGGAACCCCTATAGACCTTTATAAAACCACTTTCAAGTTTTATAAAATCACCTTGAATAATACTACAAATGATTCAAATGAAAACACACATTTTCATAAAATACTCTCAAGAAGTATAACAATGTTTTACACATAAAACCTATTCAAAAACCCTCTTTTTAGGCCCACATGACACTAATACATTAACAAACTAGAATTTTCAGGCCAAAAAATATTTAGTAAACCAATTCCATATGTCATAAAATACACCCAAATAATACCCCATGAGTTACACACGAAAACACCCAATTTCAAGTAAAAATGCAACTATAAAATAAAACACTTATCCAAATTAATCATAAACAGTTTTCGCACCACACCTAACATATGAGTAATATGAAAAATTAATAAATATAACAAGCTAACTCATCAATAATTTTTTACACATGGAACCACCTACCGAAAGTGTCGAATCCCTCAAAACTTGGTGCGAAACATCAAACGCACCACCGCCGCACCACAAGGAAGATAAATACAGCCCTAGAACACAATATTTGAACAAAAATACAACAAATCAAAACCTAGGTTCGAACCCTAACTTTTGGACATTCTATAAATTCATGAAAGTGGGAGGAAACCCTAAAGAGAAGGAAGGAATTGAAGAGAGAAACACTTACCCAAAATAATCTTGAATAAAACGACCCAAAATCCACCAGCATATGAATTTGAAAACATCCAAAAATTCATGGGAGGTTCTAAAAAATATTAGGAGATCTTTTAGGAACTGGAATGGTGGGAAAAGAGTAAAAATAGAATGAGTTATGAAAGGATCAATTTACCTCTCTAAATCTGGACGATTTCTGAAATCCAGAGAAGTTTCAACCACTTTTTCGATTCTATAGAGCTCCAAATTGGGGTATGAGGGAATGGGGGCGCGACTTAGGTAAGTGGGCTCAGGTGAGAGTTGGAATCACCGAAAAAAATCAAATAGTGAAGGATATATTAAATAATTAAAATTTATTTTTAATGAAGAAAATAGGATTTCGGGCCGGCCCAATCCCTTAAATAAAAACCCATATCCACCATGATTATGGATTCCTAAATGGTCCAAATTCATATGGTGGTGTTAATAGGTTAGGGGATGACAATTAGGAATTGTAATGGATGAAAAATGTTTAAAAATAAAGGATTTATAAAGGAATCAAAATTTATTTTTAAATCTGGAATTGGGCTCACGGTTTAGCCCAATTCATAAAAACTCACCCATTCCTCCATAAATGCTTGGGAAACCCTCAAAACAAAGAATTAATGGAAATTAAATGGAATTTAACATTAAAATAAGTCATGTATGTTACAATTCTCCCCACCATGAAAACTTTCCACCCCGGAAAGTCACATCAAGGCCAAAGTAACAACCAATCCCAACTGAGAAACCAAGAGGTACTCCCTTGTCAGGTTTCACCCCCAAAGACCAAAACAACTCCAGTGATCAATTAATGAAGGATTACTCTCACAACCAAAACTTACACCACATTCCTGAAATGATCAATCACATTCAACCTTTATCCCAAAATAAAACTCCTTAAGAACTATCCGAACAAGACTCAAGCAATTCACCCAAACGAACAACAACATCGAACAAGGTTACACTTACCTTGCTATAACTATACCATTGGGCACTCTCCAATATCAACGTTTACCCAAGAAATATATAGTTAGATTGATATCTCCAAATGAGACTACCTACCTCAAAGCCAAGATCATGGATAAATCTGAGTTACTGGTACGGGGGAACAAAAATAGGCTCCCCACCATAAGAGACAACCTATATTTTTCCAGAGATAGAATCAGGACACTAATAGGGGGAGGCCTGAATGGACTCCCCAGTACAATGGGTATACTTCCATCAGACCTTTACGAAAGAACTTATATAATACTCATAGTGGGTCTCCCCACCATAAGAACTAACCATCATAACCGACCAGCATGGGCCAGTACAGAAAGACCCCAAAATTTGAAGAGTTGGGAAGGTCACATGGTTAGTCCGCATGATTTGGGAAACCATGCGCTAACAGTGTGGATCCTTCTATCCACATGGTTTTCATGGGCATGGTCACTATTAACCAAGTGAAAACCGTGTTATCAACATGTCTAGCCAAATTCCAAACCTTTCTCCAAAGACTAAGTGGAAACCAAAGGGGGAGGGAAAAACATTGGGCGATGACATGGGTACATGGACCTCCACCTATTTCCACCAAACATGAACAACATAAGAATGATGATGACACCATAGGTTTAAACTCTTCCTAACTTTCATACTGAGGATAGGAATTTGTACAAGGGTTTAAACAACCCTGTTATTTCCCATGACTACGAGCCAACTTCTCTCCAAGACCTATGGCTGGAGATCAAATGATTGAAGCATCTTCGGCCTCACAGTTAGGATTTGGAAACCCCATGAATGAGAATTCTTCTTTCGGTGCAACCAACAACTACAACGCAATCCCTGATAAGTTTTCAAAGACATAAAACATTCCAAAAATCACTTTACCCCTAACTCGACATTTCACAGAAACAAGGGCTTAGAAGATGCACACACATCACACCTTGTTTGTTCAGGTGAGAAACAATAGAAGTAAAGAAAACCAATACTAACCTTCCTCTAAAATGGAATATTTTTATGTTTGTTCCAAGGGATACATTCTCCCAACATATATAGAGACTCTCAGATGATTGCCCAACTTTCACCTTTACGGTCAATCGAGCACATGACATCATAAGGCATCACCGAACATGACCATTGCGACTGATATAAACAATTCATGGAGAGGGACCTTATAAAACATCCCCCAAAAAACACACAATTCTAGAAAGTGGCCACAATATCCTATCATGGACCATATTTCCCACACTTGTGGTTTAACATGAACTCATGATTCAAAGAAACTGTGAAGAACCCAGAGGCCCTCTTAGACACCATTGAGACACTCATCCCCCACTAACAACCCTAGACCACTTCCAGCTTCAATGAATTAGGAAACATAAGAAACTAAGGTCTCTTTCAACCTTCCACAAGAACTATCCTGCTACAAGAGGATCTAAAAATCAAATACAAAATACAGGAATGGGTGTAGACTCAATCAATAAATATTGATAAAAGATTCCTTATTTTGATCAACTGGAGGATTTTCCAATGGAGAAACAATCCGGGTTGCACTTCAGTTATGCATTAACCCATAATGGGGGCATACCTTATCCAATGAGAGAACCTAAGGACCCAACCAAGCTGGTCCATTGGTCAAAAAATCCATAAACCAGATCCAAAAACATGAAGGTAACAACCATAAAGGTGTCCCAAAACATATCTCAGAAGAGACTACTAACCGATCCTTCTACCCAACTTGCCGTCCAAATACAAACCCAAAACACGGTTCGAACAAGAGGGGTTCTTGAACTCAAAACATCCCACAACATCAAAATTTTCCAAAAACACATAATATAATCCATCCCAAATAATTAATCAAGACATCATATTTTTATTTAAAAACATTTATTGAAAACAAACTATTCAGTGGTTAGCGTATCCACTAATGGTACCCCATGGGCCTTACACATGCATGTTTCTATGCCACACTGAGCACCCTCCTCATATCCATCCCAACACTCATTCATTCGTTCCATCAACCATCCATCATCCCATATAACCCCATGCATGTGGTTGCTCACATAAATACCAAAGGTTAAAAAAAAATATTTCCACTTTTCAAAACCAAAATGGTAAACCAACACATCCTTTTTCTCAAAACTGCTAACCACGAGATCAAAATACCAACTCACATAAAAAAAACATTTCAGAAAGACACAACCATTTTGAAAAGAACTCACTTTCAAGATATTCAAATCAATTTCAAAACATCTCATCCCATTAAAACACCCTTTTATTTTTTAGAAAACTCTATTAGAAACACTTTCCTAACCCAACATCAATATAGTTCCCGCTTTCAAAAGAGGTGTAAGAACACCATTTTCCATTTCGAAAAAAAAAAATTCTGAAAATTCAGTTCCACCATTTCATTAACCAAACCACTCCCTCATTATTTGAAAATCATTTCAAAAAAAAAAACTTTAAGCTTCTTAAAACCAAGTCTCTTTAAAACCAAAGTTCCAAGATTTCAAAACTAAATAACACAAGACAATGCGAGAGGAAACTAGTTTTAGTGGGTGACTTGGACATATGGTTGGTGACTATATTCCAACCACTTCACTGTCATAGAGAGTGTTTTGGGGAAGATCTCTGGCTCCACCTGGATTTCCATGCCCTGCGAGCTCACTGAGACCATTAACCCAA
This sequence comes from Viscum album, assembly GCA_963277665.1. Taxonomy (NCBI): domain Eukaryota; kingdom Viridiplantae; phylum Streptophyta; class Magnoliopsida; order Santalales; family Viscaceae; genus Viscum; species Viscum album. The sequence goes on from OY728161.1 coordinate 1,722,673,996, forward strand.
CTCTCTTTTTATTTCCCTAACCATCATCAAACCAAGAAAACCAAAGGACTTAGATAAATCCTGACTTCCACTAGAAACTTGAATCCTGTCATGAGGTGTGGTGATCATGCACACTAACCATAACTAGAATACCAAGTCCCTACAATCCTAACTCCATACTATCCTGACTCTTCCCCAAATAACATGACCCAAAGAGTTAATCTAAACCTCCTCTAATACCATTTTTTCACGAACCAAATCTGGTCGCCACCAAACCCGGCCCCAAACCCAGCCCGTGACAAGGCCTGAAGGGTGTTCCTGATCCCCATGGGTTGGAACAAGTTCCCGGGTATCATATAATGAGAATTGGGAACGATTTACCCGATTTTATAAACATTAAACAACAAACAAACTCAATAAAACAAATCTGGATTTTTCAACTAAAACCATCTTTAAAAAAAAAATTCATAACTGAATTACATAAGTTCAAACTATTTTTAAATACCATTAAAAAGTTACAAAACCAAATAAGGACATCCCAAGAACCTCCACATGGCAAGAGGCACCTCCCTCAAGCCATCCCCATAAGACTTCACCACCAAGGACCTGCTAGAAACCTGAACCACTGACACTAAAAACTGTACCCAACCTGTGAAAAAAAAATAACCAAGTCTACTTACACCCAAGGGTGTAAGTAGGGTGTGAGAAAATTCCCAGTAGGATACCACCACTATGAGATTCCATGTGATAAACATTTAAAGACGAAAAGCATGCAAGTTTTCAAAAACATGAAATGCTAGTTACAATTTCTAAAAGATGCAACATTAAATAAAAACAGTTTTCAGGTGGGCCAATTCAAAGAATAAACACTTTTAAAATGAATACCAAAGCTACTGAATTTTTTAGACACTCATACCGTATGACGACGGTAAGCACAAAATATCTAGTGAGCACAAGCAATGGGAAATAACCCCTAGGCACTAGCTAGTTGTGGGTCCCAGGTACCTCGTATCTCAGTGAGAGTAACCATCACAAATATCTATTCTCGTGCATGAGCCACTAGTAGGAAAAATACCCATAACCTAGTGGTCCCCAATCATCATCATCATATTTTAGTTAGATTTGTAAGCGTCACTCTTGCTAAGTGAAACTGAGGCCAAACCCCACGGATTCACTAGCATACTAGTACACGTCCACCCACCTAGATACCTGGCTTTTCCCTTTGTGATCAAACAAGTTCAATAAGTCAATGAATATAATTTTCACATGAAAATATCATTTCCATATCATAAATTCACCAAACAGCCCACATGTATACAACACAAGTCACAAAAGTCCACTTTCATTCAAAATGATTTTGAAATCCGACTCACACCAAAATAACCCACAACACTTTTCATATTTCTTTAACACTTCCACAAATCCATTAAACAATTTTATAAAAACATTCCAATATATTAAAACTCACATAACATACCACTCACTTTTTACATAATACCCTTTTTACCCTCAAAATCATTTTATCATCAAACTTACACGAAACAGCCCACAAACAAGTTTCGCTCCAACATCACAATTTAATAAAACATTTCAAAAATTTAAAAAACATTCTAAATTTTTTTGACATCTTAAAACATCACTTCAAATTTCAAAACAACATAATAGGTTAACACACATACCAAACAGTACATATTCACCCTTTTCCCACTTTTTTTAACCAACTAAAACATTTACAATTTTCATAAAAAGAACCCAAGTGTTGTAAATATGTCTTGCACAAAAAAATCATTTCAAAACCCCAAGTTAAGACCAAAAACCATACCAATTCCTATCCAAAACATAATTGGAACCCCTAGAGACCTTTATAAAACCACTTTCAAGTTTTATAAAATCACCTTGAATAATACTACAAATGATCCAAATGAAAACACACATTTTCATAAAATACTCTCAAGAAGTATAATAATGTTTTAAACATAAAACCTATTCAAAAACCCTATTTTTAGGCCCACATGACACTAATAAATTACCAAAATATAATTTTCAGGCCAAAAAATATTTAGTAAACCAATTCCATATGTCATAAAATACACCCAAATAATACCCCATGAGTTACACACGAAAACACCCAATTTCAATTTAAAATGAAACTATAAAATAAAACACTTATCCAAATTAATCATAAATAGTTTTCGCACCACACCTAATATATGAGGAATATGAAAAATTAAGAAATATGGCAAGCTAACTCATCAATAATTGTTTACACATGGAACCACCTACCGAAAGTGTCGAATCCCTCAAAACTTTGTGCGAAACATCAAACGCACCACCTCCTCACCACAAGGAAGATAAATACAGCCCTAGAACACAATATTTGACCAATAATACAACAAATCAAAACCTAGGTTCGAACCCTAACTTCTGGACATTCTATAAATTCATTAAAGTGGGAGGAAACCCTAAAGAGAAGGAAGGAATTGAAGAGAGAAACACTTACCCAAAATAATCTTGAAGAAAACGACCAAAAATCCACCAGAATCTGAATTTTAAAACATCTAAAAATTAATGGGAGGCTATAAAAAAGATTAGGAGATATTGTAGGAACTGGAATGGGGGGAAAAGAGTAAAAATAGAATGAGTTATGAAAGGATCAATTTACCTCTCTAAATCTGGACGATTTCTGAAATCCAGAGAAGTTTTGACCACTTTTGCGATTATATCGAGCTCCAAATTGGGGGATGATGGAATGGGAGATCTCCTTAGGTAAGTGGACTTGGGTGAGAGTTGGAATCACCGAAAAAACCCAAATAGTGAATGATATATTAAAGAATTAAAATTTATTTTTAATGAAAAAGATGAGCTTTCGAGTAGGCCCAATCCCTTAAATAAAAACCCATATCCACCATGATTATGGATTCCTAAATGGTCCAAATTCATATGGTGGTGTTAATAGGTTAGGGTATGACAATTAGGAATTGTAATGGATGAAAAATGTTTAAAAATGAAGGATTTATAAAGGAATCAAAATTTATTTTTAAATCTGGAATTGGGCTCACGGTTTGACCCAATTCATAAAAACTCACCCATTCCTCCATAAATGCTTGGGAAACCCTCAAAACAAAGAATGAATGGAAATTAAATGGAATTTAACATTAAAATAAGTCATGTATGTTACACTCTAACACCATCACATGAAGACACCAAGACTTTAATATCCTTGTGTTTTATTAATGGATATTTATGTTTATAAATCATGTAATAATATGTGTCAAAGGATTGGTTCATCATAGTTGGTATCAAAGGGAAGGTTTAGTTAACCTTTGGGAACTATGAAGGTAAAAACTTAGTGAGAACCCTAAGGATAAGACTAAGGACAAGTATAAGGATAAGTCAATGTATAAGAAAATATCCTAGACCCACTACTGGAAACAGAGGTTTTCCCAATGGATATATACCAACGGTTTCTTCAAACTGTTGGTATAATGTAAAAAAAGGAAACATTTGCCAATGGTTTGTTCAAAACATTGGAAATGTGTTAATATAGTTAATATTTCCCAACAGTTTGAAAAAACTATTGGGAAATATTTATCTCCTCTAAGATATACCAATGATTTTAATAAACCATTGGTAAAGAGAGGCTTTCCCAACAATTTTTAAAAAATGTTGGGAAAGTTTTCCCCCAAATACATAGCACCCTAGCCCCCACTCTGCCCAATTACAAACCCTAATCTAGATCTCCTACCGAAGTTTTCTCGGATGAGAAACTCCTTCCATCCATAGATCCATCTTCAATCAATCAATTTTTTTATTTCTACACTTTAAATTAGTAAGTGTTACCTTAGTTTTAATGTTATCCCTCTATTTTTTTTCTAGTTTTCTGTTTTTATTTGGGCTAAATTAGAGTTCCTGCGGTCTTTAGCATACCAAACCCTTTGATTTTTTCTATTTTTTGTTCTACACTTCAAACATGGTAAAGAGTTTGTTTAGTGGGGTGATATGGTAGTTTCTATAGACTTTAGTTTAGTTAAAAATTGGATTTGGATTTTGTATTTATAGTTTTTGTTCAAGGAATAATGGGAAGGGTATTGATATTGAGAATGAATTGGCTGTTGGTTGGGTGATGGATTGGAATTTTTATGTTGGTTGGATTGGGTATAAGTAATTTTTAAGGTATTATATGGGTATTTCCACCCTT